>CM033737.1:14082350-14499125 GCA_019671005.1 Hibiscus mutabilis | reverse complement strand
GCTTATAAGTATGGCCTTGTCACGAACAAAAACATAGGGATTATCCGGGTTAGGTGAGTGAGCATAGAATTCTCTTACCCATGAGATGTTGCCCGGTTTCGATTGATGGCAAAAGATTTGCCACTTTTGATGTGCAATCCTCTCGAAGATGAATGGTTCAAAGCCGAAATCTTGATGAGAGTTGGAGTATTCAAAGCCTTGTTCTTCATAAATCTTTCAGCTTTCAAACTTGGAGTGAAATCTTTCTTGAACCACCGATGTAGCAAACTTCTTGTATCTTGGTTCTTTGGAGGAACTTGGATGAACTAAAAATTTAATTTTGGATGCCATAGATGATCTTGGTTGTGAGTTTTGTAAAAACAAATAAAAGAAAAGAAAAGAAACTAAAAAGTTGCAAGATAAAAAGTAGGAATAGGTTAAGGGTGATGGGTTTATAGAAAAGATAGGTGGTAAATATGGTGGGTGGGATTAGAGGAAGATGAAAAAGAGGGTTTTGGGTTAAGGGAAGGGTGACGGCAAGGGGAGTTTGATTAGGGTAAATTGGAGGCTTTATATAAGCCTTAGATTCAGCCCATTAATTTCCTTGTTGAAGATGTTTTCCTTCTTGGATTAAAATTCCTCCTTATCTTGAACTCTTTTCCTACAATTCAAAGACAAATCAAATAAGGATTAAAATTAAAGATAAACTAATAAAAGAAAATAAATAAAGATGTATAAAGGGATTCTTAAACTTAAAAAGATAAAAAAAAAAGAAAATCTATACTAAAAAATAATAATAATCAGAAATAATAAAAAATAAATAAATAATAGTTCGAAAAATAAAATAAGAAATTAAACAAAAATAATAAAATAAAATAAGAAAATAAGAAAAAAATAAAAAAAAATATCAAAGGGAGAGCATGCTCATGCATCTCCTAAGTTGACCACTTCTTTGTTACGTTCCACATGGGCACTGTTGTAGTGCTTCAATCTTTGTCCATTAACTTTGAATTCATGTTTGTCAGTGATGGACTTGATTATCACGGCACCATGGGAGAATGGTTTGACAACTTTGAATGGTCCCGACCATCTTGATTTCAGCTTTCCCGGGAAAAGTTTTAGCCGAGAATTGAATAAGAGAACTAGTTGCCCTGGCATGAATTACCGCGGCAATAGTTTCTTGTCATGCCATTGCTTTGTTTTCTCCTTGTAGATTCGTGCATTGTTATAGGCGAGTGCACGGAATTCTTCTATCTCATTGAGGTCCAACAAACGCTTTTGTTGTCCGCACTTTCCCAATCCATATTCACGGTCTTGATTGCCCAGTATGCTTTGTGTTCGATTTCCACCGGTAGATGGCATGTTTTGCCATAGACAAGTCGGAAGGGGGACATACCTAAGGGTGTTTTGAATGCAGTGTGATATGCCCAAAATGCGTCATCTAGTCTTAATGACCAATCCTTCCTAGAGGATTTACAACTTTTCGAATATACCTTTCAATTCCTGGTTGGAAACTTTTGCTTGCCCGTTGGTTTGTGGGTGATATGTCGTGGCGATCTTGTGTGATACGCCGAAGCGTTGCAACATCTTGGCAATAAGTCTGTTGTCAAAATGCTTGCCTTCGTCACTAATAATTACTCTCGGTATCCCAAACCGTGTAAATATGTTTTTCTGCAAGAATCGTTGCACGGTCTTGGAATCGTTGTTGGGAACTGTAGCTACCTCAACCCATTTAGACACGTAGTCGACGGCAAGTAGAATGTAGAGGTTGCCGAATGAAGATGGGAAAAGTCCCATAAAATTGATCCCCTATACATCGAACAATTCTACCTCGATGATGTTCTGGAGAGGCATCTCATGTTGTCTAGAGATATTGCCCGTCCTCTGGCAATGATCACATTGCTTGTAAAAGTCTTGGGCATCTTTGTACAATGTTGGCCAATACAAACCGGATTGCAAAACTTTGGCCATGATACGAGTTCCTCCAAAATGTCCTCCATAGGGTGAAGAATGGCATTGCAGATTACATTTGTTGCTCTCTTCTTCAGGGACACATCGGCGTATAACCTGATCTGCACATTGTTTAAACAAAAGAGGCTCGTCCCAAAAGTAATGCTTAGCATCATGGCGGAACCGCTTCTTCCCTTGGTGAGTAACGCCATAAGGTAAAATACCACAAACAAGGAAATTAACTAAATCCGCGTACCAGGGTATTGCCGAGGCATGTGCTGCATTGGCGACTGCTCCAAAAATTGTCGAGGCGTGCGCGTCAAGGGCTGCAGAGGCGTGCGCGTCCATGGTTGCCGAGGCGTCGAGGGTTGCCGAGGCATGCGCATCCATGGTTGCCGAGGCAACTAAAAGTTGTTCATCCAGGAATGCATCGCATATCTCTAGATCCGCGTCCTCCTCCCTAGTGCGTTCTAAACGTGATAAGTGATCGGCCACTTGATTTTCTGTTCCTTTCCTGTCTTTAATTTCAATATCAAATTCTTGAAAAAGTAATATCCAACGAATCAAACGAGGTTTGGCATCCTTTTTAGCAAATAGAAATTTGATTGCCGAATGGTCCGTATGAACAATTACCTTTGTACCAATCAAATAGGATCGAACTTGTCAAATGCGAAAACTACTGACTAGTAACTCTTTCTCCGTTGTTGTGTAATTCACTTGAGCACTATTAAGAGTTTTACTAGCGTAGTATATCACATGGAAGGTCTTACTGTGCGTTGGCCTAGGACTGCTCCTACCGCTGAAATCACTTGCATCACACATGAGCTCAAAAGGTAGCGTCCAACTGGGTGGAACGACAATGGGTGTTGAGGCAAGTTTTTCCTTTAGGGTTTCAAATGCTTGGGTGCAAGAATCATAAAAATCAAGACTTTATCATGTTCAAGCAAATTGCACAAGGGTTTAGTGATTTAAGAAAAATTATGAATGAACCTCTGTAAAAACCTCGCATGTCCAAGAAAGCTTGAATTCCTTTAAACGAACTTGGTGGAGGTAATCTCTCGATCACGTCCACCTTGGGTTTGTCTACTTCAATTCCCTTGGATGAAATCTTTGGCCGAGCTCTATTCCTTCATCTACCATAAAATGGCATTTCTCCCAATTGAGGACTAAATCAGTTTCTTCACATCTTGCCAACACCCTCTCTAAATTGTCGAGACAATTTGTCGAAGTCATTACAAAAACAAAAAATCATGTATGAAGATCTCAAGAAAGTCTTCAACCATGTGCGAAAAGAGTGCCATCATGCATCTTTGGAAGGTTGTCGGGCGTTACACAATCTGAACAAAGATCCTTCGGAAAGCATAAGTACCGTATGGGCATGTGAAGGTTTTCTTTTCTTGATCTTCTGGTGCTATGGCAATTTGATTGTAACCTGAATAACCATCAAGAAAACAATAAAAGGGTTTTGCAAGACGGTCAAGCATTTTATCAATAAAGGGTAATGGGAAGTGATCTTTCCTAGTGGCTTTGTTTAGCTTTCGATAATCCATACAAACCCTCCAACCGTCACGATCTGGATGGAATGAGTTTATTGTTTTCATTACTTGCCCTTTGTTATACCTCCCTTTTTTCGGTACACATTGTACCGGACTTACCCATGTACTATCAGAGATAGGGTATATAATGTCGGCGTCAAGCCACTTGATGATTTCTTTCATTACAACCCCTTTCATGGCATGATTCAGTCTCCTCTGGGCCTCAATTGAAGGTTTGTGATCATCTTCCAACAAAATCTTGTGCATGCACACTGCTAGGCTAATTCCCTTCAAGTCGGCAATTGTCCATCCTATTGCCTTTTTGTGTAGCTTCAACATTTGATCAGCTTCTTTCCTTCTTCTCGGCTGTAACTTAGAAGAAATAATTACAGGCAATGTATTATCGGTTCCTAAGTATGCATATTTTAGTTGCTCGCAATTGTTTCAACTCAAGAATCGGTGGTTGTTCAATAGAGGGTTTTTCGAGCTTACCTTCCTTACGAGTAATCCAAGTGGTTCAAAGTATGTACCTGGTCGATTTACTAGCCAATTTGCCTCTTCTTGTTGTTCCTCATCGACCGGTTCTTCATACTCCTCAGGTTCCTCTTGATCGATGATGTAGTTGCCGAGGCAACTAAATTCCTCATCGAAGTTAAACTCTGTCGTGGCATGAAGAAGTTGGCATTCTTTGGGATCATCGACATGCCTTAGTGTTGGGAACATATTTAGTTTAACTTGCTGGTCATTCACCCTCAGTGTGAGTTCTCCCTTTTCAACATCGATCAAGGTTCTCCCTGTTGCTAGGAATGGTCTCCCGAGAATGATAGGTGCATGCTCATCTGCTTTACAATCCAAAATAATAAAGTCAGTAGGAAAAATAAATTTATCAACTTTTACCAGTATGTCCTCGATTTTTCCCTCTAGATGCACATAGGATCTGCCGGCTAGCTGTAGCATAACTGTTGTAGGTCTTGCCTTCCCGATTCCTAATTTCTGGAAAACTGATTTAGGCATCAAGTTTATGCTAGCCCCAAGGTCGCATAATGCTTTACCGACATAGTGGTTTCCAATGGAACAGGGTATTGTGAAACTTTCGGGATCCTTCAACTTGGGTGGCATACAATTGTGCAACATTGCCATGCATCCCTCTGTTGCGGCAACTGTTTCAAACTCTCCTAGCCTTGTTCTCTTGGACATAATGTCTTTAAGAAACTTGTCATAGTTTGGCATTTGTTCGATTGATTCCACCAATGGAAAGTTGATGTGGACTTGCTTTAGGATATCAAGAAACTTCTTGAATTGATATTCTTGCTTTTGTCGCTTCAACCTTTGTGGGAATGGTGGTGAAAGTCGAATATCTTCGATCCTTTCATTGGTTTAGAACCTGATTGACGGCATTGTCGGGACAACTGGAGTTGTCGAGGCATTATCAACTGGGGTTACCGAGGCATGCTTATCACAAGTTGCCGAAACATCCTTATCGTCGGTTGCCGATGCATGCTTATTGCCGGTTGCCGCGACAATTCCTGGTTTAGCATCTGAGGCTTTGCCGCTAGGTTCATCTTGGTCTTTTTGTGGAGTTTTGTTTGATGAAAGGGTTTGAACCTCTCTAAGTTGTTGGCCACTTCTAGTGGTGATTGCCTTACATTGCTCATGGCCAATTCCTCTTGCGACTTCAGTATCGCTAGGTAAACCTCCTTGCGGTCTAGTATTCAGATTTTGAGCAAACTGTCCGACTTGATTTTCCAATGATTTGATTGTCGCCTCTTGGTTTTGCAATCTCATCTCGGTCCTGTTAATAAAAGCATCGATTCTTTTTATGAAGTTACTATTCTCAGCCATATAAGATTCATTTTTTTCATCATAAAAGCATTTAGAGAATTTTCCAAAGAACTAGATGTTGTCGGATGTTCTTTCGCGGCATTTGTTGCCGTGGTATATTCTGCTTTGGAATCCCGATGCTTGTGCATTCTGATTGTTCTAGTTTAGAGCATTGTTGGAATTACTCCATGAAAAAATTCGGTGCTTCTTCCAAGTTGGATTGTATGTATTGGACATCACATTGTTGTTTGGATTGTAATTCCCCACATAGAAGTTGGATTCCCGGATTCTGCATACATTCAAAAGAATCATGGTTATCACCACATAACTCACAAAAAGAATCCATTACCTTGACCTCATGTGTATTGTTTGGTTTTTGCATGTTCTGGACCATCTTGGTTAAAGTGGCCAATTGTGCCGAAATTGAATCTGATGATCCTAGTTCATGTATTGTGGCTTGGCGTCTAACTCCTCTTTTAGTAGAGGGGAATTGATAATCATTCTTGGCCAGCCTGTTTAGAATTTGCATTGCTTCCTCCGGTGAATTATCTAGGAGTATGTCGTTTGCCGAGGCATCTAGCATCATCCTTGTTGGTGTATTCACGGTGTTGTAAAACATTGTTACTTGAGTCCACACCGGGAATCCGTGTAGGGGGAATTTGTGTAGAAGTTCTCTATATCGCTCCCAAGCCTCATACATGGATTCATCATCTGCCTGCCGAAAAGAAGTAATGTCGTTACGAAGCTTATCGGTCAAATTTGTAGGATTAAATCGAGCAAGGAAATCACGACAAAGATCGGTCCAAGATGCTATTGATTCGGCAGGAATGCTATTCAACCATGCTTTCGCCCTATCCTTCAGTGAATAGGGGAATAATCTTAATCGTAAGACATCAAGGGTGACTCCGTGTATTTTGAACGAGTTGCAAATCTCGAGGAAAAATTTCAGATGTTGTCGTGCATCTTCAGTTGCTGAGCCGCAAAATTGACCAATTATGTTGATCATATTAAACATTACCGGTTTTAACTCAAAGTGGTCGGCTTCAATTTCAGGTGCGACAACTCCTGGATTAAGTCCATCAAGATCTTCTTCAAGATAGTCTCGAATAGTTCTGTTTCGTGCAAGAATCACTCCTCCTCCTGCTGGAACATTTTGATTCATATTGCCGTCTTGATTAGCCATTGCTACTCTTATCCTTCGTCTACGTCTTTGTAAGGTTCGTTCGATTTCTGGATCAAAGGGATATTCTGGTGTAATCGGTCTTGCCCTGGTCATATACCAATGCAAAACCAAAGTTTGTTAGCCCTTTGAATCTTAAACAAGAAAAGTAAAAAGAAAGTGCAAGAGAATAAAAGAAAGTCGCTATTGCCAATCCCCGGCAACGGCGCCAAAAACTTGTTGCGCGTAATAAGTGCTACGCAATTGTGCAAGTATACACGTTGCAAGTTATAGTATAAAAAATATCGTCTCCACAGGGATTGGTGCCACTTCAAAAATCTAGTCTCTTGCACTGTAAAAAGTAAAAACACAAATAAAGGATTATAGGAGTTTAACTAATAACTAAACTAGAAAGCAATAAAGTAAAAGAATGAATGAGATCAAATGAGAGAGATAGGCCAGGTTATCGTGAGTTGAGGTGTGCTAGCCGATTGGATCGTCTTGGTAAAAGAGTACATGGGCAACTCAGTTGCCGTGGCAACTTGCACAACGGGGTTGCCTTGGCAACTAATCGATGGTTGCCTGGGTGACTAGTTGGGCAACTACTTGGGCGTCTGGGCAGCAACCTTCAAGGTTCGGCAGAGCGTTCTTCAATGGTTTCTTCTTATCCCTAAGTCGAAACTCTAGCTACTTGTGCATGCCTTGATAATACATCCCTGCGTGAATCAAGGGTGAACAACAACCAATCTTGCGCTCATCTTAGCCGTTGAAATCCTTAACTTATTCCTAAGCCGGATTAATCTTCACCATCAATAGATTGAATAAAGATCATATTCATTCGTTTCTTGAATCTAACTCTCCCGATATTAGATAAATAGATGAAGTTACGAGATCCTCTCCCAATTAACTCGCAAACAAAAATAAGAACCAAGAATGAATAAACCTTGAATAGAAAAGTGCAAACTCTTATTTCCTAAACAAAATCCAATAGTTTCTCACAACCACAAAACACAATAACCATAGCCAAATAGATTTAGTTCATGGCTAGGTTCCAAAGAAACACAAGATAAATAATCCCTAGCATGAACCTGATTGAACAAGAAAGAAAAAGATGAGGAAAGAAGCTTGTCGAAATCCCCTTGCCCTAGATGCTTGTCGAAAATTCTCTCCTCTTGCCCTCCTTTTGAGTTGTCGAAATTCCCCTCTCTTGCTCTCCCTTCAAGTTGATGATATGGCCTCTTATTTATAGGGCTAGGTCAAAGTCCTTCTTTGAGGAGGAAGTTAAGTTGAAATTAAATTATCTTTAAAGAATATAATTCTTTATTATAATTATATTCCTACTAGAACTTCTCCTATCTTCTTGGAATTTAATTCTTCTTTAATCTCTTCATGGAAATCAAATTCCTTTGGGATTTAGCTTTGCTCCACGTCATATTGGGCTTGTCTAGTCATCAATTTCGACTACCATATCACCTTGTTCTTTGTCGACAATTGCCCTGGCAACTGGCTCGGCGTCTCCTTCGTGCATTGCTCTGGCAACTAGCTCGACATCTCCTTCATGTATTGCCCTGGCAAGTAGCTCTAGCCTTGCTTTGGCAAGTGATCCTGTACATACACACAAAACACACTAAAGCAGCATCTTTTCCCACAAAAACTACCAAGTTATGTAATCAAGCTCAACGATGGAAGGAAACATGGATTAATGCATGAATGGCTAAGTATGCAACTAATATGAGCCTAAGTCTAACAATAATATGAGTAAAAAGGGTAAGAAAAATAGTACTTTTGAACACTTATCAGTGCTCATTGCTTTAGATAGTATGTGGTCAAGGGGGTATCGACAAAGATACTAGAGATTGATAGTTTGGAAGCTTTGCGTGTGCTACGATGTGAATTACCGACTCACCTAGGGTCTTCGCTATTATTACATCTACACAAGTTGCGGGATCGAGGATAGACCGTTTGAATACAACATGTGTGTCGTACAAGAAACAAGTTGCGGATGGCCTTTCAAAAGAGGCGAGCTCTAGTACATTTGATGTGTTTTATTATCATGTACATCCATCGACGATTGTGGGGGCTCTTTCGGAGGATGTAATTGGTTAGCTTTATGGTCTTTGATTGTGTAATACCCCAATAATTGGTTAGTAACTAATTTGCAAGGAATTAAAAGTTGGTGGTTCTAGTCCAATGACTAAAATGAAAATTGTTTAAGTTTGGTTACCTAAGTGAAAAGTTGAGAAAAGTTCAAGGGCCAACATGGTAATTTTCCCAATAATTATTTTTATTCTATAAATAAATAGATCATATAAGGGTGTGAATCGAATATAAAATTGTTGGCTCGTTCTGATGTTTCTATTATTGGGAAATTACGGTTAACGTTTAAATGGAATTCGGGTAATCGTATGAGCTAGGAATGCGATGAAATTTTGAAGGGAGTTGTAAGAGGACATGAAAATAGGACATTTCATTTTGGAATTGCTTTTGTGAATACATGGATTCATTAATGGCATTTTATTCATTTTGCCCATACTTTTTAATTAAAGATGATTATGGAAAAGTGAAATTAATAGGTGTCAACACCTAATTGGACATAATTAAGGGGCAAAATGGTAACTTTGCTATTAAAGGAGATTTTTTTATATATTAAGTTAAATAAATGCCATTTGGCATTAGTAATTAAGAAAGAAAAAGCTAGAAATTGCTCATCTTTTCTTCCTCTTGGCCGAACCACTCTAGACAAGGTAAGAAAGATTTTTGATTCAATTTTTGGCTTGATGTAGTTAGTTTTTGGTTTAAGAAATGAAATAGAGAATTAATCTCCATTGAATTCTCTTTCATTTGGTATAATTTTTTAGTGGCTTCCATGCTTATATGTTGAGGTTGGAGATTAGGGTTTATGAAGAACAAGTTGAGATTTCATGTTTTAAGGATTCATTTGATTGAATATGAAGTTGTGATGTTGTTTCATGTTTGAAATAGTGAAAATTTCTATGAATTATGTTGTAGGTTAATTTTGGGAAAATTAGAATATTAGGGTAAACTCTTGCAAAATTTTTATTTGAAGTGGAAATGATGTGAGAAGCTTGAATATGATGTTTGGAGGTTAAATTCATGCTTGAATCAAATTGGGAATTTTGGTCAAAGTGACCTTTGGTATTTGGCTATTAGAGAAAAATAAGGGGAAAATATGGAAAAAATTTCCTAAGGTTAGAAATGGTGTAGGGATGATTTTGTAAGTTTTAGAATGTTAATTGGACTAATGTGGAAGTTTGTAAAGTGTTGAGGACTAAATTGTAAAGTTAAGAAAATATGAGGATTAAGTGGAAGTTGAGTTAAGATTGAGGTATCGAGCTTGAAAGTTTAGTTGGAACACTTGAAAGTGTTATGAAGTTGATATTAAAAGAATTATTAGGAATATTATTCCTAATATATATCAATGTTAGTATAATACTAACATGTACTTTGAATCGTATGTGTTGTTAAATGTTGTGTAGATCGTAATCAAGATACAAACAAGGCTCTGGATAAGGAGAAAGTACAAGAGTAAAGTCAAAAGTAATAGTACAGTCTAGTGAGGCAACAGGTGAGTGCATTTCTACTCAATTTTATTTTGATGTGAGGAAGACTTGCGATAAGTCGACCTCGAGTGTTGAAAATCAAAGGATTTGAATCGTAAATTATATACATATTAAATGGCTTCGAATGATTTATGGATGATTTTGGGTATGAACTGCCCAAAGTATTTTTCTTATATATGTTATAGTGATATGTTTTTATCTATTGATATTATTGAACAAGTGAAGAAATTATAATAGTGAATTGGTTAAAAGCCCATTGTATAATTATTGAGATTCTTGGTATAATTGGCATGCCAATGAGGTGGAGTTTAGTGATATAGTGATACAGTGACGCTGTGTTCTACAGCTATGACCTAGTGATACAGTGATGCTGTTAAATTACAGCAGTGATATAGTGATACAGTGATACAGTAATATAGTGATTTATTATGGCACAACATATTAGTTGATGTCGCACATGTGCATACTCAACAGTGACTCACATACCACGCATTCGCATTTACTTTACATTGGGCTATAATTTAATTAAGAGTGAAAGTGCAAAGAATAATCCAAGTGAGATGAATTTTCAATGAAAAATTTCTTTGGTATAACCTGTCTTATATATAAATTTGAGATTTTATAGGTTAACTAATAGTGGAACAACTTTGACAAGTCAGATTTACGATTTTATAATCTTATATATATATATATTGTATTTTATTTGTTATTATTATTTCTTTACAGTAAAATGTTTAAATTATTTTATGTTGTCTCACTAAGTGTATACTTAGCGTGAGAATATTTCACGCGTAGGTAAAAAGGCGTAAGGAGTAAGGAGCAGCAGTATAAGACATCATTTATTTTGGAAGCGAAACATCATTATCAGTATGACATTCGATGTTACTTTTGATATTATTAGTTGGTATGTAAATTATAAATGTTTTGAGCTGCTCTGATATGAATATTTAGTAAAGAGGTAATTTAATCGTATTTTAATTGATATCTAAATGATTTTTAATTTAGGTAGTTTTTAGTCAGTTCTATTATTTATGTGAATTAGAAGTAAACTGTCTAGTTGCTGCTTAAATCTAGGTTCGAATTTAACTTAAAAATATTAAGTTAAATTTTATGCGATAAATATTATTTTAGTTAAAGAGTTAATTGTTTATATTTTAAAGAAACAAAATTTTACCGATTTTTGAAATAAGAACTATTGTACAAGTGTCATATGATATCTCTAACTCGTATTCAGTGATGGATACGGGTAAGGAGTGTTACAGATTGTATTGAATTTTATTATTCTCACATGCACTCTTTTTCATCCATTTAAATTTATGGAGGTTTTTTAATGAGTCACGTGGAATAATCCTCTTTTCACCTAAAAAAAACTTTTACAATATTAAAAACCCTAGAAAAAGCTCTCAACTTCTAAACACTCTAAACTTTTCCCACCCAAAAGTCCCTAAACCTTGAGCTGTGCGGCGACCAGCCGCTGTTGCCTCCGACGGCGGCTGGCCCCCTCCTTGTTTTCTTCCCTTCTCTTTCTTTCTCCCTTCTATTCACCGTCTTTGCTCCGACCGATTTTCTTTCTTTTTCGTTTGGTTAGTGTTTCGACATCCACATTTGGTACGTTCGTCAGCGTCCACGGTCGATTTCAGACCTTCTGCGATGAGGTGGAAGCGTGGTTGTGGGTTTATGACGAGTTCTATCTTTTCCTCTCCATTTTTCTTCCCTTCAGTCTGGTTTTTCGGTAGACTTTTCTTCAGTTCTCTAGGTTTTTAGCGGTGGTCAGGATTCATGTTTTTCGCCGATGGTGGCCGTTTGGCATGCTTCTCTGGCTCCTCATTTGCTTTATTCATCTGTCATTGGCGACGTTCAGATATTGACGCGATGACTTCTGATGGTCCCTACGCTGCATCCCTTCTCACGTGATATCTTCGGTGCCCCCGAGTTCATGCAGTTTAAAGATGATGATGCTAGCTTGTTTATGCTTCGGTTTTTTGTTGGTTTTGGAGACTGTTTGGCTCCAATTTTTTCTTGTGTTTGTGTTGGTTGTGTTGTGCTGTGCTTTTTTGTGCGTTGCTGTCGTACTCCTCTTTGTTACTGATGTTCTTTCTTGTGTTGTTGTCCTCACCTTTGTTGGTGCTTTGTTTGTTTTGTGTTTTTGTGTATCTGTTGTTCTGTTTGTTTTGAATAAATTTGTCGACGTTTATGTTAAAAGAATCTTTTACAATATTATCTGCTTTTGGAATAAATTCACTTTGTTAATAAATGTAGCCGTCCACGTTCAAACGATGAAGGCTATAAATGTAGCCGTCCATGTTCAACTTAAGAGATTCGGGTTCAAATCGCTTTGTTTATGAAGTGCGTATTATCAAAAGGTTAAAAATATCTAAAAACAGATACTATATTATAATCACATTAATACTATTAAAAAATACTTTTTGTTATATAGTTATCTTAAAAATATTTATTAGATTAAAACTATAATTTAATTGAATTTATATCTCTGTCTATATTGAATCATAGATGTTGACATTAACTTGCTCATTGAATAATTTAATTTCATGAACATTAATATTTTTTTGGATTTATACGTGAACGAGTAAAAAATAAAGAATATTACAATCATGAATACAATGGTCAACTTACAATGAAATTGAAAATTGCTTATAGCCAACCAAATCAAACTAAATATATGATTATTAAAACAAAATTTACCACTCAAGTCTAATGTCTCTAGACAAAGCTAACTTGAAAGAATACATAAAAAAATTAGTATATGGGTTTCTAATTAATATGGTTGAAGCTCGTAAGAAAAGTACTGGGTTTTCTAATTAATATGGTTTAGAGTATTGGGCGTAGGGTGTATGTTTTAGGGTTTAAAATTTGGGGTTTAAGAGTTAGAATTTAATTTTTTAGTGTTGGAACATAAAAAGGAACACCAAAAGGAGCAAAAGATTTTTGTTCAAAAATACATAGGTAAAGCGAATCAAATCAAATTTGTTGAATCATATTATATCTTTACGTAAGAGGTAATAGGAAGCTAAAAAGAGTGACATGTTTTGGAGGAAATTTCCTGCTTGTTCAAAGTCTAATTCTTTTGCTCAAATAAAAAATTAAAGATAAAAATTAAACACTATTCTCCAAACAAAAAGAGAGTGAGATAATGAGTATTAATCGAGTTTATTGGATAGTATAATCTGAAAGATCTACCATATATAATAATTTCCCCCAAGATTTACATTATTGCGATGATCTTATTGACACAATATACACAAGTAATACTGACATAATATTGAAATACAAAAGGTGTGGGGGTAAATCAGGGAAAATAAGGTTGATGGGCACAACACAGCAACTTCAAGCCCTCCTAAACACGACCTTCAATGGATCATCACTAAGAACCAGGCGCCTAATTCCATTATCTATAAAAACACCCAAATTCCCACATACAGGTCGGCAGATATTGCACACCGTCGGGCAGAAAACAAGCTTGTAGTCATCGTCAAATTTTTCGATTTTAAACCAGTTGTTCAGAGTTTCACGCCCTGGATTACCTTCAACTCCACCGATTGCCACCGCATACTTTTGTAGCGATTCATCGCGGACAAGTGACCAGACAGTGCTTTGGACACAGATATTAGAAGCATTAAATATGACGTTCAGATCAGTGGATTCACGTATAACTCCTTGCTCCACATTCACAGGAGAGAAATACAATGGGAGACCGGTTGACACTTCCGGTTGCTCTTGAACAACAAAAAGGGGGCACAAGGTCTCGTTGTTGGCGCTGTCTAGTGTGAGCCCACCACCGCGACCACGGACTACCGGTAAAACATAGTAATCGACCCCTGTTCGGAGCTCTTCACCCGATATGTCAAGCACTGGATCAGGTCCATCACTGGCTATTGATGAGCCGAAGAAAAGGAAAGTAAATGCTAAAAATAATGCAGTCTTCATTGTTGTGTTTGTGATACCTTGCTTCTGTTAATGTTGCACAATGACAAGGTATTTATAGAGCTAGAGGTCAGTTGGTAATTCAGAGGCATAATTAATGATATTTAAGAAGTTAGGCAAGAACGAGTTGCCTTTTTTGGACCAAAAACCATGTTTATTATGTTTCGATACGGATATGATGATTACGTGAAGATAATCTGTTGCTTGTAGCAAAAGAACAATGGAAAGTCATGGTCATTGGCCATGTTCAAAAATGAAGCTCACCAAACCAATGGCTGTAATTGTTTTCAGTAATCAAATTGTGTATAGAGAAAAAATAATAATTTTTGCTTCTTCTAAACTTTGTAAAATTTTGAAAGTCATAACATCTTATCCCTTTGTATGATATGTTGAATGCATTGTCATTGAGGTAACTATGATGAAAATGCTTGCAATTATCCAAATTAGGTCGGCAGGACCAACAAATAATATTAAATTTGACTTGGGGGTATAAACAAGTTTTGGTCCAAATTGTACATGAATGCTAAATTTCCCATCATTTATTTCGTATGTAGCATGGATTTGGAAGATTGAAGAAAAAATGAGAGCTGATGATGTGTTTGGGAGATTGGAAAGAAAAGAAGAATAAGCTATGACATCCGAATTTTTGCCAATATAGTTGCTTTTTAACTTGCTTTATATTTGATTAGCTCAAGAGTTGAGAAAACATCTCTCTAACCATCTAGTTATTTGCAAAATTCTACCATATTGTACGTTTTAAAATGAATAATTTCCGCGTAATTACTTTCTTTGAAGTAGTCAACTTTGCTAATATTATAATTCAAAACGTTCAGATATAAAAAAGAGTTGGCTTAATGATAGTTGAAGTCCTCGTATTTTTAGAAAAAAAATAATTAAGTCATCATCTTTGACCATTAATATACTAGCGTGACCAATAACAATGTTGGCGTAACAGTTGAGGACAGAGCTAAAGTTAGGGGTTGAAAGCAAAATATAAATGTCTAAAAATAAAAGACAATTTATAATTAATCTATTTTAAAAATATATAAATAAAAGGGTAAAAAATATTTGTTCCTTGGGGACAAGATCCCTCCCACCTAACGAAGCGCTCTGTCCCTGATAGCAGTTCACATGTGAAAGATTATTGATATAACAGAAGGACTCGATTGATTTCTTTTGAAAAGGTCAAAGGCTTTTAAGAACGAAATTTCAACAAAAAAATATATCATTCAAAGTTTATTACAATTTTAAATATTAAAAATATTCAAATGTTTAAAACTTCAAAAGAAATAAATTTATTGAAATTCAATAAAAGTATTGAAATTTTAACAATATTTAACAAGTATATAAAACATTGAAAAAAAATCAAAACATAGTTATAAAAGCATTAAAATATTAAAAACTAAAAATTCAAAACATAATTATAAAAGGATAAAAAAAATAGGAAAAAACTTTGATACACAGGAGTTAGGGTTTTAGTTTAGGATTTAAGGTTTAGGTTATAGAGTTTAGAATTTAAGGTTAGTGTTTAGAATTTAGGGTTTAGGGTTTAGAGTGTGGGGTTTAGTTTTTTAGGGTTAGGGTTAAAAATTAAGATTTGAGTTTTTATAGTGTAAATACACAGGCTTGTGTAAAATTAATTTTACACAGCCTGTATCAAAGTTTTACTCAAAATTATTAGAAATATGAAAAAAACTAAAATTTATAAAAAAAGGTAAAATTTACAAATGGTCGCTGAATTTTGATAAATTATTTAATTTGGTAACCAAACTTCCAATTGCTCTAATGTTACCATTAAACTTTTAGTTTTACTCTAATTTGACCACTAAGCGGTTAACGGACATTAAGAATGTGACTTGACAGTTAACAAAATTTGTATTAATACATTTAGTCATCCACGTTTGCATATTCAAACAATTTAGTCCTAATTTGGAAAAAAATTAATTCTCATTATTTACGTATTATTTCAATTTGACCATATTTTTAATCAAAAATAATTTAACCCAAAATCTGAAACTAATGCATAAGCACCATCTAGATCCTTGAACAAATTATTTCTTACAATTTTCATTTCTCTCAATCTTCCTTTGCTCACCCCAATCATGGAAGAGAAGAAATTTAAAGAACCAATCACGATGGTTGCATCAGTCACCATTTCATCTCAATCTGATGTCTTTAAAATAATCTTCGGTGACAATTATAGACCTACATGACACCATTCCCCCGTTTTTTTATTACAATCCATTCAAAAGAAAACTCATAGAATCTGTTGAAGACACTAAAAATATTGATTCATTAGTTTCAGGTGCACCGACATTAAAGCATGGGAAGCGAAATGAGAAAGAAAACTGGGGTTTAAGCGAAGAAGCAACAAAGGCTCATAAATCAACGAAAATGAAAAACCCAGAAAACCTAATTTTAGTTTCTTTATATAACAATTTTGAAAGCTCGGGTCTACATGCAAACAACAAATTGAGGGGAAAAGGAAGCATCCGAACGCATCAAAAGCCTGGAAAGAAGAAAAGGAAGGACGAGATGGAGAAAAAGTATGAAGAAAGGCACTATGGGACGGTGGCAGTGGTGTTAGATGCAGACGATGGGGTGGTTGTGGGCAAAAGCGGAATAAGCCATAGGAAGTTGGGATGGGTGCTTTGGTTCCAAAAGAAGTGTTTGATTATGAAAGTAATTTTTTGAGGATTGTATTTGTAAGAATTTTGTCGATTGAAATCAAGAAGGAAGTGTTGATAAATAAATTCAGTAAGTTTAGAGTGATTGAGTTTTTTAGAATTTAATTTGTTTCTCTAATGACGGTGGTGATAAGCAACAATGGAGAAAATAAGGGTTTTATCTAAGAAAATGATTAAATTGTTTGAATGTGCAAAAGCGGAGGACTAAGTGTATTATTATACAAATTTTGTTAACTATCACGTTAACCGTTCAGTGGCCAAATTGAAGCAAAACTAAAAATTTAATGACAATATTGAAGCAATTAAAAGTTTGATTACCAAATTGAATAATTTAACAAGGTTCAGTGATCATTTGTGAACTTTACCCAAAAAATAACAATTGCAAAGAAGTATAAAAGTAAAAATAAGTATATTCATGAAAGTACTAAAATATAAATAAAAATTTAAACATTTTCACTGGACATGTTTTCGACTATTTCTTATCATGGATTGAGTGTTGCTTTGGCGAAACAGGGTTTATGGCTTCACTCCTACAATTGGAAATCATGGAACATAGCCTACACCAAATCGATGATCATGATTCATATGGAGCTCAAAATTTAGTTTTTCAGAAGCAATCCACATGGAAAGACATCAATGTGTATTTTTCACGGTTTAATGATTGTGATTTTTTCTTAATTTATGTTAATATATTGTTAAAAAAAATTCACTATAAAGATACTCAAACCAAAATCATTGTGTTGTGTTAGCCACATTTAAAAAATTAAAATCTAGTTCCAAACAAGACTTAAAGTACCACTTTCGTAAAAAAAAAAACGTGACTACTAAGGGACAATAGGTGTCACTGCACTTATATGTAAGTTTTGTGGTCATTGTATGATTATGATTATGTGGATATTTTAGTTGTGTAGTTGATGAAAAGTTTAGCTTGGATGATACTTTGTTATACTTCCTCTTTTTTGAGCGGAGAAGATAATTCCGTCCCTGGTGGCGTCTATTGGTAAAATTTTATTAGTAATTTATTGACGGTTAGTCATCACCAAGGACAAAGTTATGATCTCAACTAAAGAAAGTATCTCATAATTATAAATTATCTCATAATTGTTTTAAAATTTATTATATAAATATCTCATAATTTTTTAAAAAAATTTATTTTATAAATTTAAGATAAGATAAACTTTTAGGGGGTGGAGGTTAGAGCACCTCTCAGTAATACTGTACCTTTGTCCACAATCATCACCTCTGCCAACTCCTACATGTCACCTCGCTTGTACCCTTTTCCCCGCCTCTTTAGTTGGCCAGCCCATCGACTGTGTTTGCAACCTAAAGAGGCTTGTTCGAAGTAATATGTTTTTAGTCTTCGTCTTCATGCGCCAATCCTCATTACCATAGCTTTCACAATGTTGATGGAGCGCTCCATTCAAAGAACAAATAAATATGGGGATAAGGGTCCCCTTGAGGAATCCCTTTTATTGGCCTAAATTCATTAGACTACAAGCGATTTCACTATATTTGTATTGAACTATTAGTGGCACAATTCATAATAACACAAAACAAATTCTCAGTTTCAACATCCACCTACTTTTGTTGTAAATTTACTTGGTATGAAAATTTTCTTGAGTTATAATAAAATTAGTAAATAGTAATGCTTCAGCCTAACCAATTTTCCACGACCAAGTAAGCCATATCATCTTGCATTCAGCTAACAATCACCTTGGTTATTTATTTACATAACACCCAACATATGGTGATGGGTCTAAATTCCGCAAAATACTGTGGATTAAGGGATTTGGAATCAAAATCAGAAGGGTTTTATTTTTTTTATCAAGTAAAGAGGTATTTGCATTCCCAACCCAAGCGTTAGAATTCAAGCTCATATAAAATATAACAATACAAACATTCTTGACCACTCAAGCAATTAATGAATCTCAAAAAGAATTCTATTAATATACTCTTCAAGTGCATCACCTAAAAAGACCTTAACCATACGATGAACATTCGGGCCCACTATATCACACCGCCGTTGAAAGAATGAAGGCCAAATGCGAAACATAGGGGGGCGGGGCCATGACCTTCAAAATATTTAAAATTTAAAAAGAAATCAAGTTGGCATTTATTAGTCCCTTAAAAATATATAATTTATAATTGCCCTATAAATCTAATTATTTTTAAATAACTCTCTCAATAATAATGTTAAGTTCTACCACTGTAATTACTAATTATTTCTGTTGATGTGCAGCAGCTGTCTTGTAGCTACCGCCCCCAGTCCCAGCCAACTAGCAACTGTTCCATTATTCTCTCCGCCAACACTGAACCGCTGCAACAAATTACATTAACCATTCTGTTTCTGTGGAGAAAGTCGGCAACCGTTGGCGGATGATGATGGAAGATGTGATATGCATGGCTTAGCTCCTAAGAATCCCATACTTTAAATTTCATTACAATCACAATGCACGAAACGAACATTGAAACTTGGAAATCAGAATTTGTCATTTGAGGGCTGCAGATACAGACCCTCGGACCACTTGCATCATTGATAAAAATTATAGTTTGCACAGATCAATTCAAATCTATTGGCTGTTGCCTACTAATGATTCAAAACAATTATATATAGTACATAAAAAAGAGATACTAATGTCAGCAGATTATATTCCAATAGAACTAGGAATGGGAAAACCGAACCTATGACACCGTTTGTTCGAGAACATTTACAAACAGGACTTGTTCACATAAAAGTTCAAAAAAGTAGAAGAAAAAAATATGAAGAATCGCCAATGACTCAACATAGGTCACAAGATAGTGATGCATCTGCACCTAGAACTATTAAGAACGCACTATTCTGATACATGGTTGAGCAGTAATAGTTGGCAACAGGACTGCTTTCTCATGGAAGCCCACCGCAACTGTTAAATTCTAATACAGGGAGTCTGGATCAGGCAAGGAAATATCATGTAAACCATAGACGACAATGTGATCAGAGCATTTATGCCCAACAGATTTGGGCTACTGACATAGGAAAAAACTAGCATGTGGTGCTTTAAAACCTTAAAAGTGACTAGGGATAAAATAATATTGAACAAAAAACAAAACAATGGTACAATTCCATGAAAATTAAGACATATTACTCGGGTATATTATTGTACCAAACATGCGTGACATTGGTTTTCAAAATGACTATCTGCTAGATTAATACAGAGAAGCGGCAAGCAATGATGAAACAGCACATATTCTCATCCTTCATTTATAAACTACCTCCATCCTACATATGATTCTAGCCATACTGAAGGAGTACATACTACCTCTGTATGTGCATTAAGATGATATTTATCCAAAGGCTAGATGAGTGATATCCAGAAATTATCCCAAAACATAACAAACTACACGAACCTTGCTCAGTCGCCTATATATTTCTGACAACCATGTTCACAGATGATAATACTAAAGCTTGGTTTGGTGTAGCATCAATAACATGCTTTTACAGTTTGGAGGGATTAGTTTTGCAAGCATTGCCATAGTATATACAGCAATTGTTAATATATTAGACATCTACACTAGTTTATCACTCTCACTCTCTTCCATTCTCTTATAGCATCAGTCCAGTAACTACAATCGCATTCCTTAGCATTTCATTTTTCATTTTATTTTGTTTCTTTATAAAAACAAGTTAGCAATTTCCCTCCAGACATTGACAAACCATAGAGCTTCTGAACATGCATTGCACACATCAACCACGTGTTATTAGAATTTACCATGGCCTTTCTTCCCATTGGTTGAACAACAGATAGACCGATGCTTACACTTCAACACCATTATCTCAGGACAAAGGTCATCAGACATATTATATGGCTTCAGAATCATAAAAAAAAAATTGGGAGGAAAGCAAAAAACCATAGATTTCTTTAATCCCATAGCATGTAATAAAAAGGCATTGTCCCTTAATGGGAACCCAATGACAAACACTACAAAAATGCCACAAACAAATCATAGTGATAGTTTATATTTGTTGCTTTCAAACTCGTACATATCCATAAGAAAAGGAGTAAAAACAGGTCCTCAAAGAATCAAAGATGATATTCAGTGAAATGGAAAGAGCATCCATCACACTGATATCACTTTTGTAGAAATGCATCTTTGTAAATATACATATTGGATGTGAAGTGTAAATACTACAAGGATGTCACAGAATAAAAGAAGGAACTTAATAAACTAGACCAAGCTAAACTCGTAGGCAGATAGACTATTACTATATATCAGAAGAAAATACAACAAGAAGTATTAACGAAGCTTATATTAAAACTAGCCTCTTATATGTATTAATGCTGGAGAACATTGAGCACAGTGAAAGACTAAAAATATTACACGTACCAACCCCATTTTCCTTTTAACGTTTAAACCTCCCTTGCATAGAAACAAGACATAAGATAATAGAAGTCAAAACCGCCTTAAATTCTCCCAGATCATTCTTAAAAACAACCAGGAGGAACTACAAACCTGTTTAAGGAACTGATGATGGTACAGTTGGTGTTGGGGGCAAGGGACAGGGCTCCGTCTGGAGTTCCTTAACAACGGCGGCCAATGCCTCGGGGTTCAAACCCATGTCACAAAGTGCAATGAGAACCGAGAGAGTATGCCGATCAAGACCAGTACCAAGAATGTTTGAAATGTGAAATGCCAGGTCCAGGGATTCTTTTGCAGTCTTTGCAGCCTCTTCCATATTGAGAGCCTGAAAAAAGAAATTCTGAATCTTAACAATCTCACCCAAAAACGACCCTTAAAAGCTAGGACTCCACTTGTTGTTGCTTATACAACTTACATATTGTTATCAAGAAGCATAAAATGAAAAACCTATTCGTACAAAGAGCAATCATTTTGTTTTTTTCTTTTAAGAGGGGAGTATTAAGAATAACTTGTACACATAACAAAATGCATTACATCCCTTTCCAATAAAGGAATCATGTTGAATTTAAGTTATATTTTGACTAGCAACCATGATTACAGCCGTTTGGTTTTATTTTATAGCAGTTCTTAACAAAGCAAACATAATAAAGCAAAGTGATAGAAAGCTCAGAATACAAAATCTGACTATGAACTTTTGATTTTTCCATTCATTTACAAATTCCAATTTCATAGATGATGAGTTTATAGATCAATCATCGAAAAACCCACAATTTGCATCCCTTTTTTCTTTTTCAAATCTAAACAAATAATTGAATTAGATCAATGATAGAAACTGGTTTCATATAACAAAAAAAAAGTATAAACAAGAAAAGGGTAACCTTTGATATATACGGAGGTAGGTAGGGAAAGACAGTAGTTGCGTCTTCCCTCTGGTTTTGCCCCTCGACTCTTGCTGTCGAATAATCACTTCTGTTTTAATCTAAATGAATTACCGCAAGCCCAAAAGTCCACCTGTCTAGGGGAGAGCACTATAAGTAAAACCCAGAATTCATAAAATCGGCCTGTTTAATTGGTGTCGGTATAAGAGATAGGCTGAGCAACAGAAACTG
The DNA here is from genome assembly GCA_019671005.1 of Hibiscus mutabilis. Taxonomy (NCBI): domain Eukaryota; kingdom Viridiplantae; phylum Streptophyta; class Magnoliopsida; order Malvales; family Malvaceae; genus Hibiscus; species Hibiscus mutabilis. Next base: position 14,476,964 of record CM033737.1, on the reverse strand, counting down.
AAAACCTGAAAATGATTCGAGTGTAATATTTAAATAATTTTAAATTTTAAATTTTAAAAATTATCATTATTTGAATTGAGTGCGGTTTATTAACACTTAGGTGTGGTTCTTTAGCACTTATGTGCGGTCTCTTAGCACTTCGGTGTTGTTTTTTTAGCACTTTGATGCAGTTTTGACTCGTGTACTCAAGTCCTCAAACTATGTTGGGCAATTATTTATTTGATAATAAATGGTTGATAAATTAGAGAGTAGGTGAACTCTCGGATAATGACAAAGATATTAATAGGATTTATGAATCTGAATTATATTATGTTAATATTTCATTAACATAAGGGAAATAAAGGAATAGTGATCAAACTGCATGTTTATTATATTATTGTTATAATTCAAGCATGTTGATTTATGTTAAATAGTTATAATGCTTCACTAAGTATATACTTAGCGTGTTATGATTTTTATGCGTAGGTAGTAATCCTGGGCAGGAGTAAGGAGTATCAGCATCATCGTCCAGGGAGATAATAGTCATATCAGTAATATACATCTTTGATGTATTTTCTTTATCTCTAGTTGGCATGTATAAAATAATAGTAGCTCGCTTTAACTTATCTAGATATGCTTCGTAATATAAATATCTAGATAAGTGGTTATTTTATAATGTGGATTATACTAGTTTAAAGAAATTACTAGTAATGGAAATCGGGTAAAGTTACAAATTTGATTTTTAGGGTAATCAAGATCATTTTTAATTTAGGCAGTTTTTAGGCAGTCTTCCTAATTAAAATGTGTACTTACAAACTGCCAAGTTGCTGCCTAGAAACGAAAGTTATTTGACAGGATAAAAATTAATAATTGATTTTACGTGATAAACTAAAATTTTTGAAAATTGTTGTTTTGATTAAATTAAGTATTATAAAACACGGTTAACTATTAGGTGACATTCCTTACTAGTATTAAATTAAGTATTATAAAACAGGCTCGGGAACTAAGAAATATGGCAGTGCAAGATCAAGGCTTATTTTCTGCAATCCTTGGATGCGATCATAAATCGGCGAGCACCAATATTAGTCCTTAAGGAGTTAAGGAAAATTGGAGCACCAGAATTCTGAGGTGATATTGATGCAAATCCGATGGATGTTGATTACTGGTTAAACGTTGTCAAGATCATGTTAGGCAGAGTCCTTTGTGATAATCAAGGAAAACTAGAAGGAATAATATCCCTTTTAATGGGACAAGCCAGTGTATGGTGGAATGTGATAACTACACAAGTACCTCTGGAACGGGTTACTTGGGAATTCTTCCTTCAAGAATTCAAAGAAAAGTATATTGGAGACGTATTTGTCGAAGATATGAGATATCAATTTCTGCAGCTAAAACAACATGGCAAATCGATTTATGAATACGAATGCGAATTCAATAGATTAAGCCAGTTTGCAACAGAGCTCATTCCTACCGAAAAGTCCTGGTTTGGGTTCGCAATATAAGAGGATATTGGTTTCCTGTAATTTCACTACTTTTCAAGAAATGGTGAACCGAGCCAAGGCTATAGAAAGAGTAGACCTTGAAGAGAATGCAGAAAAGCAGAGTCAGACTGGGAAAAGGTCTGGAGGTTCATTTGTTGCGTCATCGTTTAAACGCAACAAAGGAATGTCACAGCAGCATCCTGCAGCATTAGCCTCTTCAGTTAAAAAGGGATATGCAAGAGGAAAATCGAAGCAGTCTCAGATGAATACTACGAGTACTCGAGGTTCTGGAGTTCGCCCGATTACGGAATGTGAACATTATGGCAAGAGGCATCCTGGGCAATATTGGTTGATCGGAGCATGTTTCCATTGCAAACAAGCTGGGCATTTCAAGAAAAATTGTCCGGAGCTTCATCCGCATTAGTTTGCTGCAGTGCCTCAGAGGGGCAAGGGAAACAAATGTGGAAAACCGAGAACATCTGCATCAACACCCAATCAAGAAAGTAGAGTGACAGCTCGGGTATACAACATCAAAACTGTTAAGGATCAAAATGATGCAGAGATTGTTGCAGGTATGATCGAACTCTTTCGCAGACCTATTTTTACCTTGATTGATCCAGGCTCTACTCATTCATACATTAGTTCTAAAGTAATATTTGAAAGAAATATCCAGTAGAACTAATTTCAAGTGAGATAGTTACTGTCAACCCAATAGGACAAAGTGCCAGAGTGAGTAGAATATTCAGAAAATGTCATTTAAAAATCCAAGCAGTAGAATTTCTTGTTGGTCTTATGGAATTGCCTTTCTAAGAATTTGAAATTATTCTTGGAATGGATTGGCTATCGGCATATAATGCTATGGTTGAATTTCGATTAAAAAGAGTAGTCTTACAAGGACTAGAAGGTTCAGAAATAGTGTTTGAGGGAGAAAGACAAAAATATTTGAGCCCTAAGATTGCAGTTGTAGCTGCTGGAAAGTTGTTATCATGTGAATATAAAGCTTATTTAGCTCATATGATAAGTGCTCCGGAAACAAAGATAGATCTGGCAAACATACCCACGGTGCAAGAATTTTCAGATGTTTTTTCGGATGAATTACCAGGCTTACCCCCTGATCAAGAGGTGGAATTTGGTATTGATGTGCTTCCTGGAACAACACCGATATCGATAGCACCTTATAGAATGTCTCCTACCAAACTCAAAGAGTTGAAGGCTCAAATACAAGAATTGTTGGATAAAGGTTTTATACGGCCTAGTATATCACCTTGGGGTGCTCTAGTCCTATTTGTAAAGAAGAAAGATGGATCAATGAGACTATATATGGATTATCGTCAACTTAATAAGGTGACGATAAAGAGTAAATATCCTTTACCAGTGATTGACAATCTTTTTGATCAACTTAAGGGAGAAACGGTGTTCTCTAAGGTTGATCTTCGATCATGGTATCATCAATTAAAAATCAAAGAAGTAGATATACCAAAGACAGCTTTCAGAACCAGATATGGGCATTACGAGTTTGTAGTAATGCCATTTGGACTTACAATGCACCAGCGACTTTTATGGATTTAATGAATCGAATCTTCCAGCCGTATTTAGATCGCTTCGTGGTAATATTTATTGATGACATATTGGTTTACTCTAAAACTAAGGATGAGCATGATGCTCATCTTCGAGTTGTTCTTCAGATCTTACGAGAAAAGAAGTTGTATGCAAAGCTGTCAAAGTATGAATTTTGGTTATCAGAAGTAAATTTCCCTGGGCATATAGTTTCAGCCGAAGGAATTCAAGTTGATCCTAAGAAGGTTCAAGCAATCCTTGAATAAAAAGTTCCTAAAAATATCTCCGAAGTGGGAAGCTTTTTTGGGATTAGCTGGTTACTATCGGCGGTTTGTGAAAGATTTTTCAATGATTGCCTCTCCGATAACCAAGCTGTTAAGAAAAGATGTACCATTCATTTGGACGGAAAAATGTCAAGAAATCTTTGATCAATTAAAGAAGGTTTTGACAGAAGCTCCTGTTTTAGTACAACCAGAACCTAGAAAAGAATTTGTAATATATAGCGATGCCTCCCATAATGGTTTGGGATGTGTGCTGATGCAAGAAGGAAATGTGGTAGCTTATGCTTCACGACAACTCAAAGCTCATGAGAGAAACTATCTCACTCATGATTTAGAGTTGGCTGCAGTGGTGTTTGCTCTAAAAATTTGACGACACTACTTATATGGTGAAAATGCTATATTTTCACTGATCATAAAAGTATGAAGTACTTGTTATCCCAAAAGGAGCTCAATTTGAGGCAGAGAAGATGGATAGAATTAATCAAGGATTATGATGTAATTATTGATTATCATCCGGAAAATTCTAATGTGGTAGCAGACACACTTAGCCGGAAAATATTCTATGTCTTGAGAGCCCTGAATGCCCAGTTGAAAATGCAGGAAAATGGTGCATTAGTGGCAGAATTTCAATTCAAGCCAATTTTGATAGAGATAATTAAAGCGTTACAAGCCAAAGATGAATGGTGCTTGGAAAGAATAAAGCAAATTGAAAATGGTCAATCTAAGGACTTTGAAATAAAGTCTAATGGGTGCTTATATTATAAAGGATGTTTATACGTTCCTGAGGATGATGAGCTGAAGAAAGAAATACTTTCTAAAGCCCATTACAGCCCTTTAACAATGCATCCATGTGGTATCAAAATGTATCAAGATGTGAAAAGTCATTTTTGGTGGCCTGGCATGAAGCAAGCCATCACAGAATTTGTTGCCAAGTGTTTGAATTGTCAACAAGTAAAAGCAGAACATCAGGTATCATCCGGATTACTTCAACCAATTTTCATTCCACAATGGAAATGGGAAAGAGTTACTATAGATTTTGTAACGGACTTGCCTTTGACACCGAGTAAAAAAGATGCAATATGGGTGATCATGGATCGATTGACTAAATCGACACACTTCATACCAGTTCGCACAGATTATTTCTTGAACAGGCTGGCAGAATTATATATCAAGGATATTGTTAGATTGCATGGTGTTCCTATGTCTATTATATCGGACGGTGATCCCAGGTTCACTTCAAGATTTTGGAGTGGTTTACATGAGGCATTGGGAACTAAATTACATTTTAGTACTGCTTTTCATCCTCAAACGGACGGATAGTCAGAGAGAACTATCAAAGTATTGGAGGATATGCTTAGAGGGTGTGTAATAAATTTTGTGATTTCTTGGGAAAAGTATCTTTTATTGGCAGAATTCGCATATAACAATAGTTATCAATCAAGCATAAAGATGGCTCCTTACGAAGCATTATATAGGAGGGAATGTAGAATGCCATTAAATTGGTTTGAGCTTGAGGATCGAAAGGTTATTGGACCGGATCTTGTTCAAGAGGTGGAAGATAAGGTAAGAATCATTCAAGATAATCTCAAAGCTACCTCCGACAGACAAAAATCTTATTCAGATCTAAAAAGAAAGGATATCAAGTTTGAAGCCAGAGATAAGGTATTTTTAAAAGTATCACCCTGGAAAAAAAATGTTACGCTTTGGACAAAAAGGAAAACTTAGTCCAAGATTTATCGGCCCTTATGAGATTCTAAAAAGGGTTGGCCCAGTGGCGTATCAGTTAGCATTACCACCCGAGATGAGTAAAATCCATGATGTTTTTCATGTATCCATGCTGAGGAAGTATCGATCAGATCATTCGCATGTCATTACACCAGAAGAAATCGAGATTCAACAAGATTTAACATACGAGGAAGAACCTATGAAGATATTAGCTCATGGAGAAAAATAGCTAAGAAATAAAAAGATTCCTCTAGTCAAAGTGTTAGGGAGAAATCACAAAGTAGAGGAAGCTACTTGGGAACTTGGGGAATCAATGAAAAAGTAGTATATGCATCTTTTTCAACCTAGTATTTAGGAAAATTTGAGGACATATTTTCTTAAGGAGGTAAGAATTGTAATACCTCAAAATTATGGTTAGTGACCAAAATGAAAATTCGAAAAGTTTGGAGCCAAAGTACAAATTTCGAAAAGTTTAGGGACTAAGTTGTAATTTTCAAAAGTTATGTAATGTAGTCCTGTAAATGAATAATTCAACCTCATGAGTGGCATTTTTGTGTTACCCGAATTTTTGATACGGAGTTTATATTAAGAGCTATAAAGCTTTAAAGTTCGGGAAAAATCCGGATAATCGAATTTAATCGAATAAATGAGAAATCTTTTATGAGATACTTTAGGAGATATTTTATTAAAATAAGGCAAGGGTAAAAAGGTCATTTCCATCTCTTATTTTAATGGAAATTAATATGGATCATTGGATTAAAGATTACTTTTCCATGTTTAATCTTAGCCATTGGATGAAAATGGCAAGATGGTAATTTTTGAAGATGGCAAGGGCAAAGTGGGTAATTACTAACTTCTTGGATTAATTTGGGCCATTGGATGATCAAAGTGACATGTGGAAATTTATGGAACCTTGGATTAAAAGGGGCAAAATGGTCATTTTGCAATAAAAAGAATTTTTAATTCAAAATGGTTATTAAAGATGACAAATGGCTCAAATTTAAATCAAAAGAAAAGTCAAGAAATTTCTCTCATCTTCTTCAAGTGGCCGAAACCCCTATTGGAAAGGTATGGAGATTTTATTTTGATTTTTCAAGCTTATTTCTTTGGATTTTGAATGAGAGCATGAAACAAAGAATTCATCTACATGAAATTATCTATCTCTTGGTACCATTTGTTCATGTTTTCCTTACTTAAAACCCTAGTTTTGAGGAATTGATGGATGAAGGGGATATTGAATTAGGTTGAACTAAGGTTAGTTTTTGATGAATATGATGTTGTAGAATCATATTAAAGCTTGTGTGATGATTGAAACTACATGGAAATAGTTAAACCCTAAATTGTTTAAAGTTAGGGTTTTGGTAGAAAAGTTGAATTTAGATTGATTTTGATATGTGGATGATTGTGAAAGCTTGGACATGACGTTTAAGTGTTAAGGGGACCAATTTAGAAACTTGGAAAGTTACAAGGATGATTTCGGCGATTTGTATGAATTAGGGAAAATTATGGAAAAATTTCCATAAATTTGGAAATGTTGAAATTATGATTTTACAAGCTTTAAAATGTCATTTGGGCCATTTTGGAAGTTTGTAAAACTATAAGGACCAATTCAAAAATTTTGAAAAGATTAGGGACCAATTCAGCAATTTAGGAGAATTCAAAGACTAAAGTGAAAAATTATTTTCATGAAAGTATTATGCTGGAATAAATGTTAGAATGAGTTAGAGTAATTAAGATCATTTTTAATTTAGACAGTATTCTTAATTAAAATGTTTACTTACAAACTGCCAAGTTGCTTCCTGGAAACGGAAGTTATTTGACAGGTTTAAAATTAATAATTGATTTTACGCAATAAACTGAAATTTTTGAAAAATGTTGTTTTGATTAAATTGAGTATTATAAAACACGGTTAAATATTAGGTGGCATTCCTTACTAGTATTAAAAATTAAGTACTAGTAAGGTTGTTACAAAAATAATTAATATAACTGACAAACCATATATATTTATATAGATCTATACGTGTATAAAAGTAATATATTACTTTATATATGTAGACTCCTTTAGAAAACATTACATATATTATTAATACTTTACATATATATTATGAATCAAAATTATATTATATGTACATTTGCTTCATATATATATACATACACGTACAAATGTAAACTACTTTTATTTACATGTATACACCACATATATATAGAAAGTTTACATAAATTAAATATAATATTAAAAAGGCAAAAGAGAAAAGCCCTTGATAAAACAACGGTAATATCCGACAAGCTCAAAAAAATTACGTACTTCCGCGATATTCTTTGGTGGTTTCCACTCTATCACTTTCTGAATCTTTTACGGATCGACACGGATCTCATATGCCGCAACAATGTGGCCCCAAAACGCCACTTTCGAGAGTCAAAATTCACACTTACTGAACTTGGCAAAAAATTGTCTTTCCCTCAAGGTCTGAAGGACAACATGAATATGATAGTTGCGCTTCTCCTTCGAACTTGAATAAACCAAGATGTCATCAATGAAAACCACCACAAACCAATCTAGGAAGGGTTGAAAAATCCAGTTCATCAAGTCCATAAAAGTTACAGGTGCGTTGGTAAGCTCAAAAGGCATTACCAAGAACTCATAATATCCATATCGCGTCCTGAAAATAGTTTTCTGAACATCCTCTTCTACTATCTTTAACTGATAGTAACTCGACCTCAAATCGATCTTTAAAAATACACGAGCATCTTTCAACTAGTCGAACAAATCATCTATCCTTAATAGAGTATAGCGATTGATCGGATGCAGGGAGCATTGTTATAATAATCATTATAAGTAATATAATTATCAAATATATATATCTATAATGCTAATATCGCACAACTCAAAACAAAATTTTAGTCCATACATTTAAGCCCAAATCGGTGGCTCCTAGCCCAGTTACATTAAGTTGGGCGCAAAACAATATTAATCCCATCTTTTAAACTTAGACCTGGTAAATTTGACCCGAATCGATTTATTCGAACAGAAATTTGAAATTGGCCTAAACACGATAATTTGATTTTGATTTGAAATCTGAATCAAATCAAATTTCAGTTGAATCGAAAATAGATCTGAACCGATTTTCAACAAAACTGAATGGACCCGAACCAATTTTCAACCGTACCAAATGAACATGAACCGAAGGCAACACGAAATAAAAATATATATTAAAATAAATAAATAAATAAATATGAGATGTGTACAACTCATTAAAAAGTCAAACATACAAGCTATGTAAAGTCATATATAGGGTGAAACCTAACTCGACCCGAACACCCGACTAAAATCGATCGATTTCCTATTAATCTAATATTAACCCGACCCGAAATCAACCGAATTGAAAGTTAACCGAACCGAAAACAATTGACCCAAAATCTCAACCCAATATCCAAATTGAAATCACCATAGACTCAAACTTAAACCAGACTCCAACTGACCAAATATAATCAGACCCGAAATAAATAATAACCTAATCGGAAATTTGATCATTACAATAATTCTTTTTCTGTAAAAATATATCGTAACCTCTCTTAAATACGAGAAATTCTATTCTGCACATTTTAGCTTTTAAATAAGAGAAGAAAATTACAACTATAACCCCTATTAGAACTAAAAAATTAAATTTAGACTATTTGAACACAATTTTTCTATTTTCTTGGTAAATCAACACAAATTTTAAATTGTCCTGGCGGCTCTTCTCTCACCCCTGAAAGAATGCAGCATGTTTTTATAGAACGTTTTGGTCAGCAGCCATTACTCTCCCTCAATAATTATCAACTTCTGCCACACATAAACATTTGATTGCAAAAAACAAATAACTACATTTGTTCATACAAAGCCAAGAAGAAGAGAAATTAAATTTATTTATTATTGTCTTGAAACAAAGCGAACATATACAAGTGAAACTAACTTGGTACAGTAAAGATGCATTTCTTAAGCTAAATATTTCATTCAACCACCTAAACATACTGATTCTGAATCTCCCACATCTTCTTCAGTAACAGCGATCTTCTCTTCCCTAGTTAGGCTCATGCTTGATGCTGATGATCCGGCAACATCCGAGAAATCTTTGTTCAAAAACACGGCCTTCCGCTTGCGTCGGCTCTGCTGCCATTTCCTTATTAGATCAGACACCTCACTCCGATTGTTCCTGCCACCGATTGCCGGTTCCTCCACCCTTGCATCTCTTTGGTGTCAGTTATTGAAACCTGATGTCACCAATGGAAAGAATAGCGGTCGAAAGCAGCCAACAACAAGAACGATGAGGAACAACATGTACACGTAGAGTGACGTCCATACATACAATGTCCACTTCCAATTGTGGACCAATTGTTTAGTCTACGGCAACTGCGAGTTCATAACTATTTCGGCTTCGTACAACTGCGGAGGCGACAAAGTCCCGGCCCTCGGAGACAAAGTTACCCTGACGGCTTTACTTCTGAGATGACTTTCTTTATGCCTCAATATCTCAATCTTCATCTTTTGTGTCTCAGTTGAAATTCCAAGCAAGAGAGGTATACCCATTAGAAATGTCCGTGCAAGTCGAACAGGTAGACTTCTAAAACGCAACATGACCGGCTGGCTAGACTTAGCCATTACATCTCCATTGATTGATAGCAATTCTGCAGTCAACTGATCAAACAAATATATGAGAAGGAAAACATACACAAATTCATATTTACAAATTACAGGCATTTGAGAAGTGAACATAAATTATCTACTAAATTTAAGTGACATCTATCTTTTATTTGAATAGAAATTCTCTACTTTTTGGTGCCCCTATTTGTGTCCTTACACTAAAAATTAAGTTTAGAGTTTAAGGTTAGAATTTATGGTTAGGATTTAGAGAATTTGGGTAGGATGAATTTGTTAGGGTGTCGGGTTTAAAATTTAGGATTAGGGCTTAAAATTTTATTTTTAGAATTTAGGATTTAGAATTTGAGGTAAGATTTTTGTCCCTTTTATTTAGACATCTATCCGTATATTTTAGAAAATTTTAAGTTTTTATATAATCTTTCTAAGTATAAAATTCAGACTCTTAACATAAAATCATGTGTTCGTCCTTTGTCCTGTTTATATTGTTCAAACAAAATGGGTTTAACCATGTTTACAATCTGAGATTCAATAGCATAACATACCTCCAAAATTTTATACCTAGTATAGAGGAACTGGGGTGAGTTATCTAATCACTGTCGAACATGAATAAAACTAAGAAAAAAATCAGAATACCTGAAACATCCCAATATGCCTGTTGAAATCAGATTCAGGCATCACGAGGACCAAATAAACATGGATGGTATGACCAACTGGGACACCCATCTGCTGCTTCTTATAACCGTTGCCATCGATTCCACCACCGACAGAACGAAACACCGCCGTAGGATTCACCTCCGTGTAATCGAAGAACAATTTTTCTCTAACGAAAACCGGCTTCTCCACCCAGATTTGCACCAGACCGAATCCTACCAAAGCAGCCAAGACCAACAAAAAGAGCAACAACATGCACACTTGAGCAGCTCCAAGAAGTCCCAACCCAACTCTCTTCAGCAAGAGGGAGCTGCCGTGGGTGAGGTTGGAAGGGAGCTTTTGAACCGCCGTTTCGACGCTGGCTGTTGTCTCTTCGGCGCGGTGGTAGGAGTCTAAGGCTGCCGAGAAGAGGGTGAAGAAAGGGCGATGAACAGTTGTAAAGGATATCAGCCTGAAGAGATAACAAGGAAGTGAGCCAGTCGTCTGGTTTTGGTACAACATGGTATGCTTGTACTTGTGGTTCATTGTCCTCCATTTCAGGCGGTGAGAGATTGAGATGAAGTGAGAGTTAATTTTTGACGGGGTTGGACTTGGTATGACCCGACCAACCGCTTGTAAAGCTGCATTTGCATGAGCAGGGATACGTGGAGATAGGGCAAGGTTGGATATCGACAGGTGTTGGTGACTCATGCATTTTGACCAAGTTTTAGTTTTAGAACGGATAAATCCCAAATCACACATAAATTCATACTGTGACACGTGAAGGTTGATTTCATTCTAATATATATTATCTTGGTTTTCTTTAGAAAAATAACGTAATTAAAATGCGACCGTAATAACGGTAGCAGTTATTATATGCGATAGCATTATAATAATATAGTTCGAAACTGTAATATTATGTTCATAATAACATTTGTTATTAAAAATTACAATCGCAATACTCGTACTGTCCAATAATAACATAAAAAAGTGAAGGATCGACCGCTTTGGTGCCATAATAACAAAAAGAGCTGTATGTTTGATCGCTCAAATAGACACAAAAGGAAGAAAAAGTAAAGTGAATAATGAAGAATTATCTAGCTTGGCCATAGAAACCACTAAAAGCCACTAAAGTTGACAGATTTAAAGGCACATTTGCCCCTTAAATTATGTAACTGTTTTTGAGTTGGCCCTTAAGTATATTTCGAAATATTTTACCCTTTACTTTAAAAATCACGACCTCGTATGATTCCTCAGTTAAATACCAATAAAAAAATTTTTACGGGCAATCAGAATGCCTCACGAGTTATTTTATTTAAAAATTAAGCCGAGTTAAATAAAAGGGATAAACTGCATGTCAGGTCTGTTAAATTTTATTTATTATTTATTTTAGTTCCTAAAAATCTTCATTTCCCCCGAAATTGACCCCTATTTATTTCTAGTTTTTATAATTTAATTCGATATTTTTAATATGATGGTATTTTTTTAATTTTAGTCCCTAAAAATTTATTTAACCCATATTTGGTTCCAAAATCTCGCCAAAAACAAGTATACCCCCACCACCATTATTTCCCTTTAAGCAATGAGAAAATACTTTACATGCCATTCCCTGTGAGGAAAGTTATGAGATTACATATAAACTCTGCTGTCCCAACCCAAAGGTTCCATCAACCGCTCGCTCAGACTTTGTCAAGTTTCCAGTCTGTAACATGCTGCATCTGTTTCACAATCCACAACTTAAAGCCAACAAACAAGAAACACAAACATGCACCATTCATATAGCAACATCGATAAACTATTTGACTCACCCGAACATAATGGGAGCTGTAGAATTCGCAGTGGTGGATCCCTCAAGAATTGCATCGAAATACAACAAATCGGCTACATAATACCCTGATGTTCCACTGTCATCTCCATACTGAAATGTGTAGCTGCATTGATTGCCCTGACCTGAACAACCGGAATCCAATGATTCAAGTCCTGCATTACATCTTGGGTCTGAACATGAGACAAATGAAGATGTTGAGGAGCTTCCAGGATCATATGATTTAAGTTCAATCTGTAACAACAAAAAAACAACAACATAGTAGCTCTTAGTACTTTATGTTTCGACTAAAGAATAGCATCATATTAAAAATATCGAACTAAATTATAAAATTAGAAAGAAATAGGGTCAATTTCAAGGAAAATAAAGATTTTTAAGGACTAAAATGAACAAAAAATGAAATATTCACCGTTAGCCAACTGACAGTTTCCATCCAAACAAGGCTATTTTGACCAAAAATGAAATGTTAGGGTTGAAATGCTCCAAAAAAAGAATAGGTGCCAAAGTGATCAAACTGTCCAACGTTATGGGCTAATTTTGACTTGATGCCTATATATAACAATATAAATTTAAATATGGTTAACTAACTCAACTAAAGTACATCTACATCGGTATAAATTCTATTTAACTACAGCTAACTAACTAACTATAATACTATAGTTAACTTAAATAAAGTGGCCAGATAGAGAATAGATAGAATAAGTTGATTCTAAAAAAATTAGATTTGAGAAATGACGGTAGATACTTGTAAAGAATGTTATACTCTAAGATTTAGTTAAATTATAATGCACGTCCTTTAAAATCTTAAGGTTTACAAAATAGTCTATGAATTTATTCCTAAATTCATAATGGTCCAAAATTCATATGGTGAGTAGTTAGTGGGCGGGCGGATACGGTGCAGGTAAGGTTTCAAATCCATCACCTACCACTATCCATGACGGGTATGACTTTTTCCATCCATACCCTCTCACTACCCAACAAACTCATACTCATCTCTGCCCCAGCTGGGTAGGTGCGGTTCAAAATCCGTAAAACTGTACTCGTCTATCATCCAAACTCATACTCATCTCCGCCTCATTCAGAGATTAGAGAAGTTGGAGTGAGATGTTAAGGATAAGAAAACCAAAGGCCAAAGGAAAGTGTACCATGAAGTTAGCGAAGCATCTGTTTAACAGCTTGCCAGTGAACCTCGGTAGATTGTTGCATGAACTGGGCAACTTTATGAACTGAAAAAGAGATATCGAGTTTGGTATGACACACATATTGCAGACCACCAACAATGCTTCAATACTTGTGCAAATCATCAAACAATTCTCCCTCTTGTTTACTCAATTTAGGTGACATGACTAAAGGCGTAGCAACAGATTTAACATTATGTAACTCTGCCTTGTGAAGTAGCTTAGTAATATATTTTCGTTGATATATACCATGATCAAGTTGTTTGGCTTCAATGCCCAGAAAGTAATCTACCTCGCCAAGATCCTTTAGGGAAAATTGTTCATTTAACTTGCGAATGATCTGAGCAATATATTCCTAGAAGAACCAGTAATAAGAATGTCATCAACATAGACCACGACATAAGTCCCAACATCTCTATTTCTGTAAATGAACAATGAAGAGTCTGCCTTTGAAGAGAGAAAATTTAAGCTTTCAAGAAATTCCTTTAGCTTCGCGAACCAGTTTCTCAAAGCTTGTCGTAAACCATACAAGGTTTTATTGAATTTAAAAACTAATGGAGTACCATCAAACTTTTTTTTGTTCAAACTCCAGAAGCTGCTTCATGTACACATCTTTGTGAGGTCCCCTTTTAAAAATAGTTGTTAATGTCCATCTGTATTATCTTCCAACGATTAGTGACTGCCAAAGAGAACAAAATATTCTTCAAAGACATGGTCTGTCCAGGATCGACTTTTAGTTCTTAAAGAGTGGCCACAAGAAGCAACGTTGGAAGATATTGATTTCTCTTTGAAACATTTCTGGGTCCAGGTCCACAATGTCCCTCTTTTCTTTATTAATTCCAAAATACAACAAAGATTGGCAGCTTATTTCCTTTTTTTCATCGATTCAAATGTTAGAAATGATCAAAAAGTGCAGTGGGACGGCCAGCTCAGGATCAGAATTTTCATGAGAGTGAAGGACCCCCTGAAGATTGGCTTCTCTCTTAGCAGGAAGAACTTTGATCCTACTGAAATATCTTTCAAATATGAAAGAGTTTCGAGATTTTGTTATAGTTGTGGTAGACTCGGGCATACGGAACGGGGATGTTGGTTCGATTATAAGTTGTTCAAGGAGCTGCTAGATATGGGCCTTGGCTCAGAGCTTCTTCTACCTGAAAGAAAGCTACTCTTAGTGGCGAAACATCCTCAAAGCATCACTGGTGTAACTCCGGCAGCTTCCCTAACCAAGGAAGGGAACGATGAAAGGATGTCCAACATCTGTTCTCTCACTCGAGATGAACCTAGCATGCCTAGGTTATCAGACAATAATGTCAAGGATAAGCACAATCCCAAGGAAGGAGAGCTATCCGCATTACCCGGGATTGCATCGGACCAATACAATGCATGCCTGGAAGTTTCCTCATTTATTTCTATCGAAAACTGTGAAATGATTCAAGGGAGTCAACCTAGGACTGTCCAAGATCAAAAAAGTTCTGTCATCGACCTTGATCAGGGTGAAAGCCAGGAATAGTAAAAATTGAGCAGTATGCTTTTCTCCTCCCCTGAGCAAATCGCAAAATAGTTCCCCTACTCCTTTTGCCGAATCTCGGGGATGATATTGTTGATTCATTATCAGCTAAATGACAATGGATGAACCTTATTCAAGCTCAAAAAAAAGGAAGCTGCCCGAGAAAATTTTTGATGGAGTGTATGAGATTGGTCCGGAAAATTTTGGGAGCCAAGGTTTTGGTGCCATATCTTGTGACACAGTTCTCGAACTGGCCTTTTTCCCCAGTCAATCAACCAAACATCTCCCATAATCAACTCCCTGGAGTTCAAAAGGACTGGGTATTATCTGGCGCCAAGAGGCTCAGCCGAATCAAAAATAAAGCAAGGAAGAAACATTATCGTGAAATTGACAGGGTATCCCATGAGACAACTAGTATTATCGAGCTTGGTATGGACCCTTTCGGTATTGATGTGACAAAAGTTCCAAAACTGGCTATATGTTCTAACCACGGATTTGCGATGGTAGACGTTGAAGAGGAAAGAAATGGTGTTTCTGGTTTTACAAACGAGGATGATCATGACGCTGGTCATCCGCAGTCAGAATGATCCTTGATGTCCCTGCCATCTTCGTTTGGAGGAAGGTTAGATGGATGGCGGTGTATGTTTTTCCTTTCCCAATGATCATTTTCTCTTCCATTGGAGTGATCATGGCGATGTTTAATCCTTGGCTCTTTCCCTACTCGTGTTTTTCTCCCCTCGCTATTGTGCACTTGGTTAAGGGCTCTCGACCTTCATTTGAAATCGATCCCTCCCTCTTGGAACCCCTAGATCTCAATCGGACACCCTCAGCATTTTTGATGACAAAATCTTTTATTTCTTCGAGAAAAGAAACCTGTCTTCGAATAAAATTCTCGCTGAAGTGTCATCTGATCGAACTTTGTTTGAACCTTGTTCTTCGGGTTTCTTCTTTGTTGCCTTCTATCTTTTTATGTTTATGTACGATAGGGTTTATGTTTTTCAGATTTGTGATTCCTGTCCTTCCGTTGCTTGGAGGTTTTTTGTTGCCTTTTTGGTGACTTGTGTTGGCTAGGTTTTGTGCCCTTGTATGTGCTTTTTTTAATGCATGAATGAATGTTTTCCTTTTCGCAAAAAAAGAGAACAAAATATTGACATTGAAAGTCTTCGATATCGGACTAAATGTGTCAACAATATCACATCCCGGAACTTGTGAATAACCCTTTTTCGCTAAACGTGCTTTGTATCAATCAATAGTTCCATCCAGGGTTTCAAATAGCATTTCACGACCGCTATAGCGGTAATTATTTCACGATAACGGCATCGTTTGAAATTAATATCGTAAAAAATAGTAACAAAAATCAAATTCACACAATAGCGGCCGTGACTTAACGGGTAATGTTAGATTGCAACAATAACGGACTGTTATTCTCGTTGACAATCAACATAAAAAAAAATTTTTCAAAAAAAGAACAAAAAAAAATCTTTAAAAGAAGATTTCAATCGGTATTTTTTGTTATTATCGGTAATCGGAGCGTCGTCCTATATATCCTAATGGTCTATCGAATGATTGAACGAAAACAATACAATGAAATTGCAGAGATATAAAAGAAAGAAGAAAAAAAAGAATAATTTTGAAAAGTGAAAAGAAGAAGAAGTAGAACAAACATTTTTTAATGTTTATATGATAAAAGTTAATTTTATTATTAAAAAAATATATCTCGTTTCCAAGATGCATTTGATTCATTCCTTTCCTTTTTAGCTTTTCTAGGTACGTCTTGGAAGCCGACACAATTTTCTCTACTATTTATAATTATTATTTATATTATACTGTACCTTTGTTATATTTTCGCTTAAAATATGTATTTTTCATATTTAATAAATATAATATTATACATTTATATACTCATTATACATTATATATACATTATATATTATATTGTTACACTTATTATCATTAAATTTTATTTTATTATAATTATTTCAATTACTTATATATTGTTTTTTTATTATTACTAATACTTGTTTATTGTTATATTATTTTTATTATGTTTCCAAAAATTAAATTTATTTTTATTTATTCCGGCCATGCTAATTGCCACCATTTAGATTTGTTAGTTTAATCTTAGATTTTTTTTAAATTTATAGTGCAAATTTTACTTTTCGTTCAATTTTGTCTTTTAATGATTGTAAAATTACACTACTATATTATTAAAAGTTTATAAGGGTTAGAAAACACTCTAAAAATCATGAAAAGTGATTTTTTTATATTTACAATTATAATTATTCTATTTTACAATAAGTTGTGTAAAATTTAAAAAAAATTCATGACCGAGACACTCACAATAACCGTTATAACATCCGTTATGTTCGCAATCGCGATAAACGCAACGCGACTTTGATTACGAAGATCCACTTGCAGCCAGTGGTTCATCTATTCTCAGGTAGCTGCACAAGATTCCACGTGTCATGTGCAGGAAGGGCATCATATTCTGCTATAACAGCAACTTTCCAATTAGGATGTTCCATTGCAGCATGGATGCACCTCAAAATACAACAACCGTTGGATTTAGGGATTAAAGGTTCCAGCCTTGCTCCTGGTGACCATAGAGTGAGTTTTTTTGTGTTAAATAAGCACTCAAGACATCAATCGAGACATGATATTGAGATTCCATTTTACTACCTGCAATACTGGCAGCCTTACTTGTAATTACGACATTATTGTTATCATTGGTACCTTGAGATAAGAGTTCTGCTGGCACATGGGCATATAATTTTGGTGTAGAACCAGCATCGGTAAACTGAGAACCCATGGCGGGAAGTGATGGGGATAAAAAATTTGTGATATATGAGATGTTACCATAATCTTTAGTAGCAAAAAGGAACGATGCGCTCATAAAAAACAACATGCCTTGATATAAATACTCTGCCATTCGAGTCTAGGCATTGATAACCACAATGCTTGGGAGAATATCCAAGAAAGACGCATGGCTTAGTTCATAAGTCAAGCTTATCCTTGTTGTAAGGTAGCAAGTGAGAATATCAGTGACTTCCAAAGACTCCAAGAAACTGATAATTAGGAGCCATACCAGTAATAATAATATGATGAGCAGTACTTTAGAGGCTAAGAGTGAATATAATATCATGTAATCACACCAAAATATTAAAAAAAATTAGGTTATTATACAACAGTTAATGAAACTATATTCAAGCATTTATAAAGCAATAGAATTAAATGTGAAAGATTCTTCTATTTAAGAAAATAAAACAATATTTACTTATTGACATTAACATTGATGATTATGAAGTATAAATCTGCACCCAGGAAGCATTTGCATGAAAGTTCACAAATGTAAATATAAAATGAAATGATATTTACATAAAACGAGATTCGAAGTTAAATTTTAAAAACCATAAAATCATTTTACATCATTGAAACAAAGCCAATAGGTTTTGTAAAACAAAAATCCTATTTAAATTTGAAATTAAAATCATTCATACTTATTTTACTATTTATATTCAAAGTTTCATGTATGTGTCATAATCTATGTTTAAAGCTATCGTTCTCAATAATATCATTTTTAAATGTTTGAACTCATGTCATCTTATTAGGAGTACAATATATCTTACTATTACACTTAACATTTATTAGTCAAATGACTTATTGAGTGGTCACCGTAGTAAAGGATGACGTTGTTCCTCATAGGTGACCCAGTTCGAGCAGCATAGTTTGCATTGTATATGTTTTCAAAACACTACGAGTAAAGAACATATACTATTATAATCACACCAAAATATTAAAAAACATTTATTACTCAAATTATAAAGTATTATATTTTAATAATTTTTTTATAAATAAAAAACCCGTCCATCTTGGGTCACTAAATCAAACCCACTAAGCTAAAACCCAATCATAATTCTAACACCAAGTCCACTAACTATAAGCCTATCAAAATGTAGATAAAGCTTATATATTCTCACCTGTTTTTCCACATTAATTCTAACATCCAGTCCGCGCCCCCCGTTTGCTTAGGATTTTGGTTCTTTTGGCTTGCTCTTCCTTCTTTATCGTCAATCAATCAATCTCAACCATGACTGGTAAAGCCAAGCCAAAGAAGCACACCGCCAAGGAAATCGCCGCCAAGATCGACGCCGCCACCACCAATTGTAAATATAGAAAAAGGCGTTTATTATAATTTTTTTGGCTCAACCCGCGTAACGGGCTCGACCCGACCGAGGAAAATCCGCGTGTTTTGGGAGGGAAAAATTACATTTTTGGCCATTCAATTTCAGTAACCTTTATGCCTTCATCTTTAAATTTTCATTTCCCTTCGGTTTAGTCCTTTTTAGTTATATAATTATTATTCTCTTATAATTAGGTCACTATTTTTGAATTTACTATTATTTTATTATTAAGCATATATATTATATATACTATTGTTATTATTATCTAATATACACATTATTATTATTTATTATTTATGACATGTATTATATGAGTACTTATTACTAATATTATTACGTACATATATTATATGTTTATTATAATTTTTTTATTCTATTATTACTATTATTTCATCTAGTATTATATATTACTATATAATATATGTATTATTATTATCGTAATTATTATTATTAGTATGTTATATATTATTAAATGTCATATATTACTATTATTATTATTGTTATTATTTTATTATTATTATTACTATTATTATTATAAATTATTATTGCACATATTATTATTATTAGTAACTATTACTATTATAAATATATTTACCACTATTATTTTTATTCCATATATGTATTTTATATTATTATTTTTATTATTATTAATGTTATTACTTACGTAACATTTACGATCTAATATATATTCGTATACATCCTGTATGCTTTTTAATCGATTTTTAAATTAAGAAATCTTTTATTAGAGATTATTGTGAAAAACGTACCTCGAACGTAAGGGGTGCCGCTTTCCATTAGTCTCTATTACCAAATATAATTTTTTTGAGTTTCTAAATTATAATTTTTAAGATAGGTTCCTTTCGTTCGGAATCTAGCAGAAATTATGCTCCGAGCGTAGGGGTGTAAAATCCTTTCATACTAAAAATATTATTTTAAATGTTTCAATGGGATCACAAATTTTAAATTAAATTCGAATTCTTAATTTCCCTCATTAAGACACCAAATAATTGACCAGGTACCAATTTTGGGCGTTGTGGGGGTGCTCACCCTTCCCACACGTAACTGACTCCCGAACCTATTTTTCTGGTTTCGCAGACCAAAACTTGTTGTTTTAATAAAATGACGCTAAAATATATTTTATTAAAATAACTGGAGTTTTAAATGTTCTTATCACACCCAAATTAAAAAAATTGGTGACGACTCTATCAACACCAAAATATTTTTCGTAAAAACGCGTCAAGCGTCCTCCGATCGTGGGGGCCGTTGTTACAACTTTCTTAATTTAGCTCAAAGTGATTAATTCTCATATTTGCCGATTGCTATTATTGTTCTTGTGAAAGAAGGGTCTGGGAATGTGTTACACATTTATATTCAACATAAAATATTCAGATATAAATATAAAAATATAATCCTTAAAATATATCGAAAAAATTAATAAATATAGTAAAATTTTATAAATTAATAATATCGGGACCATGTAATTTTATTAATTTAAAGATGTATTAATTAATCAGTAAATTAATAATTTACTAATTTAAAGAGCTTTTTTTTGATGCAACGAACTTGCATTATTCTTCATGAATAAAACATAAACATTGTATTGACTAATTGAATGATGTTCATGTACAGTGTGACTAATTAAATATAATATATACACCTAAAAAACAAAGTTCGTTGTAGTACGTAGTACTAATTAAACATATACAATGACTTTGCAACCAATTACGCGGAAGGAAGCACTCATAGTGGCAACAACTTTTCACAATTTTTTGTTGCAATATGAGAACTCAACACCGAAACATTTGGATGCACTAAGGAAAGTTAAAGATGAAATACAGCTAGATTTAAAATTTAAGAAGAAGCAAACAAAAATAGAATCATATTTATAGATGTTATTAATTTATCGAGTATTGATTTACAGATGTTCTATTGTATATCTTATGTTGGCAAAACTAGAATGTCCATCCCCACAACAAATTCAACTCCAATCTTTCCAAATTGGAACCACTAAATAGAACAAACTACCGTTGTTTTGGTCACAAAGAATGGTGATTTTCTTTGAACTTGAAGTTGATTATTTTCTATTAGATGCCCTCGCCACCAAGGATACTGGAGTAGCTGCTCCAATTGTTATTGAAGATGAAAGAGACAACAAACTGGTTCTAGATCACATGTTAAGCCGTATAAATAATATATATTTATTTATTTGTTTGTTAAAGATAAGTCCATTAAATTCATCCGGGATAATCTGCAAAAGAAATACGAAGTATATGATGGTGAAATCAAGATGTATGTCTTTGGAGAATAGTTGAAATTTCAAATGATTAATGACAAGCCTACATGAACCTAGTGCATACATATGAGAAGTCGGTCTTCAACATCCTAGCTGCAGGATAAAAATATGTGAAACTCATCAAGCAAATGTATTGATCGGGGAATTTTTCTAGTCATAGTCTGACCTTCATAATCTTTTTGAAGCACAAGAAGCGATCCATCACCCAAGAAAAGTTAATTTGCTACATGAAAATCGAGGAAGCAAATCACCTTAAAGATAAAGATTTTATGTATGCAAATAAAATCTCTTTTAAGGTTAATCTTTTGCTCTCAAATTTAGCAGGTTCCGAAATACTGTCAACCCAAAGAAGGAAAACAAATCTCAACTAAAACAGTCAACCAACTTTAAGTGTAACCCTTAAACTCTGCTAAGAAGAAAATATTGAATTTAGAAAGTCACGATAAAAACTTATCCCTCGGTTTGGAAATTTTATTTATTTACAAATCAAATTAAAATAACCGTAACATAACATTTCTTATAAAACTATCCTTATTTTACTCAACCGTTCATAATTCTAAACGTTATAAAACTTATTTTGAAAGTTGCATAAAAATGTCAGAATAAATCATTTGATATGAATGCCAAAATAGTCCAAAAGTTTAAACAGTCTCAATGTCTAAAATCATATAAATGTCCCAAAATAATAATTATAATCTAAAATAATAAAGTAGTTCGTAGTGATAAATAATGGAATCGAATAAAAGAGAAGTCCTCCAAGCACCGAATCGCCAATATCTGAGTAGATCTAAAAAAACAAAAACTAAGGGGAGTAAGCTAAAGAACTTAGTGTATATAAGTGCAAGCAACCATAGTATTTTATTTTCTCATAAAGTCTTATGAAAATACGATAAATCTCAACATAATGATATGACGTCCGATGTACACACACAACTCAATACCATACTACTATCACCATACAGAGTGGAAGCTTCCCTCACATCTTCACATCACAATCTTATCTTGTTGGGCTCTAATACGCCAACCGAATATTGCCAAGAGGGGGTGAATTGGCTTGTGAAATTTGAGGAAATAAATGCTAAGAAATAAAAATTTGACACAAGGAATTTAGAGTGGTTCGGCTTTTTAACCAAAGTCTACATCCACTACCCTAGCTCTCCCACTAAGGATTTCTACAAATTCACTAGATTTGTCTTTCCTTTGAGGCAAAAGAGATAATCTTACACAAACACAAGGTTTATACCCCAAAACCTTGCCTACCTTTCTCTCAAAGAGAATTACAAATAAAGCAACCAAATGAAAACCTCACAAGGCAAATAGTTTGCACACTTAAGCTCTCACTCAAATGCTAAACACTTGAGCAATATGAAAATTGAAGCTCACAAGTGTTTTCTAGAAGAAATATGACAATTAAGACTCAAAAATAAATTCTCTATACATTGAATGTTGACATTGGCTTTCTTGTTTTTCTCTATCAGCTTGAAGGTCCCTTTTAACTCCTCTAATAAACTCGTGATCGTTTATGACTGTTGGGGGTTGTTTAGAGCCGTTGGGAGCTGATTTTCAGCCATAAATGCAATTCTAGAACAATGGGTATCGATACGCATCTTTCCGCCTCGGTACCTACTTCAAATAGAAAGAGCTGTTGCAAATATGACATAGTATCAATACGCGTAGCTAAGTCTTGATACGCGCAACTTAGTATCAGTACTCGCATATGGATATTAGTACCGCAACTGGGCATCGGTACTGACTGGTCGGTACGATACCAACTACGCACAACCGTTGCAAATATGATAAAGAGTATCAGTACGCGCAGTTGAGTATCGATATGCACAACTGAGTATCGATACTCAGGATATCGATACTTGCAGATGGGTATTGGTACCCGCAGCGGGGTTTTGGTACTGACTGGCCGGTATCGATACCAACTAGCCTTACTGGAATTTTAAAAAACTTTGCGTATCGATACGTAGCATAGCCGTACTAGTACAAAAAGCTTATTTTTGGTACCAGGGGTTTGGTACTTGTACTAAAAGGTTGTTTTTGACACTTGAGAATATTGGAAATATTTGTATAAGTAAAAAAAATACTTAGAAAACATTTTAAACACATTTTCAAGTTGAACGGACTTTGAATTATTTTTGCAATATTCGAATAAGTCCAAAAACATTTCACTTAAATTGTTATATCAAAATATTTATCTCAACACATCTCATGTACACAATGATATGATTTTAAAAAATCATAAATCATAACTCAATCCCATTGTATTAATACGAGGTTTCCATTTTTCGAAAATTCGATGTTTGGTTTTAAAAACACAGTTTAGTACGCTATACATGATATTTTAAGACATTCTTAAATCAAAACTCAGATAATAAATCATGAAAAGTATAAAACATCATTTCAAAAATATATAGCACAAGAAGAAACATACCTTAGGCGGCCAATAGCTCTATCGTCGAGAAGGGTGTCTTACACGCTAAACCCATCACTTGGTTCAACTGAATCGGAACATACAAGGTAAGAACTCCATATTAATAACCATCACTAACACTAAGCTACCAACTAAAAACACAAGTACTAATATGAAAGAATACTCACGCGTGGACCTCAAAGAACATGCACAGTCAGTCCGAACAAGTAGAGGAGATTGGTTAACGGTCTCACAAACTAGAGAGTCAGGATCACCTTTAACACAAGAACAACTCAATTAAACATCCTATAATAAATTTCCATCAATTTATTACTAAGTACATATTAAATATAAATAACAAAACAAAGCTTTCAGGTTCAAATTGGAAGAAACAGACAACATATTTAGACTCAAGACGTAGAAAAAAAGTGATGGTGAAGGTTGATTGAAAAGTCAACCCTAAACAATGATCAAAGTCAACTCTGTTCAAAGTCAATGGTCAACTGTCCAATGTCAATGATTGACGAATCTGTCAAAGTCAACTTAGGTCAGGTCACAAGTCAACGAGTCAGGTCGTTCAACATGTCGGGTTGATCAAATCGTGTCATTCAAAGTTAACATGTCAGTTCGGTTTAGGTTTCTAGTTTGATTCTAAATCTTGATTCACAAGAACGGTTCGAGTCACTTGGTTCACTCAATTCGGTTCACCAATTAGGTTCTCATCTGGAGCTGGGCTCTATCACATGCTCAATGTGCTATACTCAAAGACCCCACTCTTGGGCTCACCAAATCACACACTCAAAGGTTACCAGAAACCTTTCATGACATCCGACGATGGCGTATGAGCATATCAAAACGGTCCAAAAAAGACCATGTTAATAACGACATAAAGATGGCTCGTAAACATTACCCAATACCAACATACGAATAAATCAATAAGAGATAAGGGTTTACCAACACTAAAGTACGACGGATAAGGACGACGCAAAAAAAGATTTGAACGGTTTCTCATCATTCTTTCACAACTGGCTGACAATGAAGATCAATTGACAATAAGGGTTTATGTAACCCCTAAATTCGGCCTAGAAGATATGGGTCGAATATAGGAAGTCGCATTTGAAAAATTTCTCCTCAAGTAAATTTTTTTAGGTTTTCTTATCTATAAATCAAAATTATTATTAAATAATAATAATTATCATAAAATATCTCAATTAATTTCTAACTCAATCATTAAAACAAATTTTAAGTATTTAAATAAAACATTTGAATTAAATCCGAAACGTGTGCGAAAACAAAATCCCAAATCATAATGTCCCAAAGTTCGATTTACATAAATATCCCAAAATATTTTAAATAATAGTTTGAAATAAACAAAAGAGAGTTCATACTGAATTATAAAAATTATCTGAATAAAAGTGAGATGCTCCAAGTACCAAGTCGCCTAAACAGTCTGAGTATATCTGAAAGAGAAAACTAGAAAGGTGTAAGCTAAAGAGCTTAGTGTGTCTCTAAAGTGCAAGGAAAACATAGTCGTAAAAGCATAATATTATTTTATTAAAATCATTTAAACCATAACACTTAAATCACAAGTGCAATGTAATGCAATGCACCCAACTACAACCGCCCAGAGAAGAGGAAAGTTCCCCAGAACTCCTCACTACAACCGCCAATCCGAAGTGGAATTCAGCCCGAAGGGTGAAACCACTGAACTTCTCTGTACAAATCTCAACCCATGCTCATACATATATGATGTTGAAAACTCAAATTCATAAACATAGTTCCATAAATCCGATATTCCATAAACATATGTCATAAATCCATAAATCATAGTCCATAATTCTGTAAATCATAGTTCCGTAAATTTCAATGTTTCGTATATCAAATATTTTATAAATCATAATTAAAAATGCATTCTGAAATCATATGCATATAATGTCAACCATACAAGCCATAATGCAGATCATAATCAAGAAAGGTATAAAACCATATAAAAACCATTTATTTATAGCACCGTGAGAAAACACACCTTAGCCAAAGCAAAATCAACCTACTAATTGAGGCGTTTATCAGGATCAGAAGCATTGGGTCAAACTATATTGGTACCTATGAGAATAATCCTACGATAACACTAATACTATTATCACTATGATTAAGGAATTATTTCTATATACTTATTCAACGAAATTTAATGATACAAGAATACTTATCTGATTCGAATAGTTGATCTTCAAATTAACCGAAGACATAGTTAAATTGAGCGGTGCTAGAGACTCAGCGGGGTTTGATCGAACTAAATAAATAATAAAAAAAGAAAAAGGGAGATGTGATTCGAATATAAATTGAGAGAGCGGAGGGGAAGACCGGCTGCGGCAAAGAAACATAATTGCAGGGGAAAGGGCATGACTTATATGAGCAAAGTTTTGGATAAGTTACAAGGCAAGTCCTTGTACTTTTCTAGGCTTCACAAAGTAGGCACCTATTATTAATTCTTTATAAAAAGGTCACTAAATTTGTTTAAAATTCAATTAATTCGCAAATTTTTTAATTAGGATTTTTTTGAAAATCCCTAATTTTAGGGTTTTGAATTTAGGGATTTCAAAATTAGTTTTTTAGTAAGCATATTGAAATGGGAGGTGATGGACACGAATATAGAGGTTGACTCGGTCGAAGCTTCGCAAAAGATGGGTGATATTCGAAAGATATAGGGGGCAAAGAGAGAAAGTTGCTGAAGAAGTATATGGAATATGAAAAGGGTTTTTGGGTTAAATACCCTAATCAGAAGGGTAAATCATAAAAGAAGGGTCTAAAAGTTTACCTACTTTACAAAAAGGTCATCATATTTTTGATTTATACAATTAGGTCACCAAAGCAAATCTAAAACTCAAATAAATCCCAAATTATCAATTAGGTTTTTGAATTGAAATTGCCAAATTATAGGGTTTTGAATTTAGGGATTTTTAAAATTAGGTTTTAAATTTGAGGTGTTACAACTCTCTCTCCCTTAAAAGAAATTTCGGCCTCGAAATTTTTAGACTTAGCAACAGATCTCAAAACTAACTGACACAACTTACACTTTTTCGTTCTAAACTTCCTCATCCATCAAATAAAAATAAGAATGGAATACATTAAAATTTACCTACTTTGTCCCCAGACACATCATCATAAACACCACGAGCTCAGGTCGCATATACTAAACATGATCGTCTAACCTCGGATCTAGTTGATCTATCACTCTGAGCGAGTCTACTTCTGCTAGCATTTCTTGAGGCGGTATGCCTACTATGACCTCTACATGAAACAGATACTTATGATGATGACCGATAGTGGTTCTACCTAACTGAAACAATAGGTGGAGGAGTACATCGTCTAAGGTAATGATTCCGAGAACCACATCTGAAATATGCACTTTTCTACTATTTACACTTTCCATTATGCTTCTTATTATAGTAAATACATACAAAACTAGGGTGAGAAACTTCTGAACCACCCACTTTGTCAGTTGGAACCATTGAAATTGTAGGTCTCATACTCGCAAAACTTTGATGATCAAACTCATCTCTAGTCCTATTTCAGATTAGTTGAGAAAACTTGGCTGAACAATTGTGTCTGCTTGCTTCCTGACTTAATCTGTATTTTGAGGTCTTTAGCCTTCATTAAGTGCCTCTAACCTCTTGACAATCCTTTCTCGACCAACCAATTTGCTGAACACTGTGTCTTGGTGCTTAGCAACACCCTTGTGAATCAGCACATAAAGTCTCTTCAAAACCAGTCACACTTATCTTTCTCTGCCGTAACCAACCTAGGAGCATATTTGACTAGCCTCAAAAACTTTATTTCATAGTCATTAACTGACAGGTTGCTCTACTTCAAACTCATAAAATCATGTCAACACTTTGCCATGTACTCCTCTTCCACATAGCGGTCCTGGAATGACTTTTGAAAATACTACCATGCGATCTAACTAGATGGAACAATATATTCCACTGACTCTCACCAATTTTATGTTTCACCCTACAAAAGTGAAATGAGAGCCCTCAGCCTATGATTGGCGGGATAATTTATCTCAACAAATAATTGCTGCAATTTTTTTAGCCAATACTCTACATTAGATGGATTTGCATCAGTTTTACCCCAATCATCTTTATCCCAACAACTAAAAGTTCTTTAGATATAAGTTTTCCCGAACCCTCTAACTGACGAAAATAACGCAACAACTCTTGGTTCACCGTGGCACTATCAGGTTGAACCGTTTCACTATCCTCTAAGTCATGTGGGTCATCATCTTGAGTCCACTGAACAGGTGGGTCCTCACCTCTAGTATGATGTAGTCCATCCTGCTGGCCTTCAACCTAACCTTCAGACTGCTCGCCCTTCTCACAATAATGTATCTCACTCTGATTTTTTATCTGGTCAGTACGGGGCGAATGATCACCCCCAAAAACATCAGTACAACCTCAACCCTGGCCAGAAGAAAGACTATAATTCCTACGTGGTGGCATAGTAGACTATCTACAAAATGAAATAACCTAGAGTAAGATTCGGTATCGGAGTCTCAGATTTAAAACACAATTTCCAATGATAATAAGGTATTAGATTTTTTTCAGAAAACTTCCCATTTACCCAAAATATTTAATGCATGCAAAAATAATTTTCAAATCAAATTTTACGATTCATGAGCCTCATAGTCTGAAGGTTGAACTCGACTCTGATGCCACTAAATGTAACCCCCTAAACCTGGCCCCAAAAATGTCAAATTTAGAAAGTCACAATGAAAACTTGTCCCTCAAAAAACAATTTAGAAAATTTATTTATTTACAAATCAAATTAAAATAACTGTAACATAATAGATTTGCGTTCTTTATTGATTTTATGTTTCTATGCAAATCTAGTTCATGCTTTCTGTGATTTTTAATATATACTTTACATTGCACGTTTTATTGAATTTCATGATCTATTATTATTATTTTTTATTTTTTGAAATTCAATATTTCTTTCTTGAAAGGTTAGACTACATTTTCGAAGGAATCCTTGATTAAGGGGAGCTTATTTTAAAAAAAGTTCACGTGCTCAATTTTTTAACTATCTATTTTTATTTGCATTTTCAAGTTTGAATTATTTTTGATATAAAAAAGAGAGACAAGTGTGAAAAATTAATTTCAAAAGAATATTTTTAAGGGGGAGCATTTTTCTAAAACAAAATTTCAGGGGTTTTGTTATATCAAAAATGGAAGATTGTAAAAATATTATTTTTGATATAACAAAGTATGTGAAAAATGTTTTTTGACTTATTCAAATATTTCAAAAATAATTCAAAGTCCAATTAACTTGAAAATTATGTTTAAAATGTTTTCTAAGTATTTTTGACTTACTCCAATATTTCCAAATATATTCAAGTGTCAAGAAAAAAAGCTTTCAATACAAGTATTGTACCATAGTACCAATCCAATCAACCCGTATTTGTACGACCATGCCAATCCCGATACTCGAGAATTAATTTTTTTTTTCAAAACATCGAGTTTCATCTTCGTACCCATATTGATCCCAATACTAGTACGCGAGACCTTATACCGATACTCAATAAAGGAGTATCGGTACTAGACTACTTCACAATGACTAGTTTTTGCATTTAATGCAAGTACCGATACCCATGATCGATTATCGATACCGAAGTCTGCAGAACAAAATTAAATGCGGTAAAAATACCCCTCAATGGTTTCAGACTTCCTCTAACGACTAGAAACGACTAGAATCTTATTAAAGGACATAAAAGAGACTTCCAAGTTGATCAAGAACAACAGGAAAGCACATACCAACATTAAAGTATAAAGAAATGTGTTTATATGTTTTACAGTCTATTTTATTTGTAAAAACACTTTTGAGCATTCATTTTTATTTTACCATAAGCGTTCTTTTTGGGTGATAGCTTAATTTGCAAACACCTTACCTTTGTGAGGTTTTCTTTTGTTTGTTAAAATTGTATTTAGTCTTTCGTGGAGTGTAACTCAAGGTTTGGGGTATAAATTTTGAAAGAGTTGTAAGGTTACACATTGTCCATAAAGGTAAACAAATCTAGTGGATTTAAGAAATCCTTAGTGTAGGTAGCTAAGGTAGTGCATGTGGACTTGGTTTAAAAGTTGAACCACTCTAAATTTTTGTGCAAAATTTTCTATCTTTTAATTGCTTCCACCAAAATTTTTAAAAGCCAACTCACTCCCTCTTAGCATATTCAGTTTATCATATTCAAACCCAACACTTTCCACTCTTAATGTTGTTTCCAGGTGCTACCTCTTGGGTTCTTGCATGAATTGGCTCAAACGGTGAACATATAAG
Organism: Hibiscus mutabilis; assembly: GCA_019671005.1. Lineage (NCBI taxonomy): Eukaryota > Viridiplantae > Streptophyta > Magnoliopsida > Malvales > Malvaceae > Hibiscus > Hibiscus mutabilis. Next base: position 14,446,939 of record CM033737.1, on the reverse strand, counting down.
CATATATCTGGTTTGGTATGAGTTAAGTAAAAAAGTCTTCCCACAAATCTTTGAAAAACTGACTTGTCATCTAGCAACTCATTTCAATTTCCTTTACCATTCTCTTGCTGCAGATTCTCATCATATTCTACTGAAGTCAACTTATTAATAAGTTCTAGAGGAGTTGCAGCTTGCTCTGCTCCCCCTACCCCAGTTTCTTCAATCATTTCTAAAATATACTTTCTTTGATTGATTAAAATTCATTCCTTGTCATGAGTATTTCAAGACCAAGGAAAATTTTAACTCTCCCAAATCCTTTATTCTAAATTTCTAATGTAGAATTCATTTCAGCTTTTTAATCATACCTTTACAGCTCCAGTCATAAATAAATCATCCACATAAATAAGCATGATTACTATCTCATTACCTTTTTCTTGGTAAATAAAGTATAGTCATTCTTGCTTTGTTAATATCCAGCTGCTAAGAGCCTCTGTTGGTTTTAAATTCCATTGTCTTGATGCATATGCTTCAAGCCATATAGTGACTTTTGCATCCTACTTACCTTACCCTCTCTTACCTGCAAAAATCAACAGGAAAATCCATGTAAACTTCTTCCACCAAATCTCCTTGAAGAAAAGCATTGTAAACATCTAATTGAAATGGCCACCTAAAAGTAGATGCCAATGCAAGTAAAAGCCTCACATTAATCATTTAGGCAACATGGGAGAAAGTGTCAACATAATATATCCCTTCTTGTTTATTATAACCCTTAGCCACCAACCAAGCTTTGAACCTCTTAACTTCACCCGAGGCTTTATAATAAATCTTGTAAACCCACTTACAAACAATAGAGACCTTACTAGGAGGAAGAGAGACAAGAGATCAAGTCTTATTGGACTTGAAGTTCCTCATTCGTGTCAAGGATCCAATGAGGATATTAAATGGCTTCATTGTAAGGATTGGTTGTATAAGCAAGATTTGACTCATGACAGCCGAATATGTCTCGTTGAGTCCCATGAGAAATTGAAATAACTTTTTGCTAAATCAGATGTGCATGATTCAATTGAGAAACCTCACAATCACATGATGCAAACAGAGCTAAATCACCATACTCGTCCCAAAAAAGTTTGAGATGAGCAGAGTAAACAGAAACAGTAGACCACCCTGGAATAGTGTTGCAATCGATCGATCGAAAAAGAATATTCTCGACCTATTAACCTTGTCAAAATGTTTTTTGAAATCTTGCCACACTGATAACTCTTCAAAAGGAGTTATCTTTAATACTTTTTCACCTTAGCTTTTGGTATTGTTCTAGGTATTTACATGAACTTATATAGTATTTTATTCATAATGTATGCATGTTGTGTCTTGAGTCATAATAAAGTGAAATTAGTGCTTTTAATTGATTTATTTTCTTATTATGCCCCCGCATTTTCAAAGTGATTCTCATGCTCTAACACTATCAATGTAGGGACATGGGACCTTCTTCGGCTAATATAATGTTTCCCATTATGCGAGCACAAATGAGCTGGTCTGCAGTATTCAATGTCGGACCAATGTTGCCACAATTACCACTGGGCACTAGCTATATAAAAGTTATTTGAGGATTCATGTGATAATAAAGGAAAAAAGAGTTGGTTAGAGGGAACGTTTTATTAATTGAAAATCAAGGAATTTCCAAATTGGTTGAAGCTTTGACTTTGGGGCAATTAGGGCATAAAGGCACGCAAAAGGTTGAGAAAAATGAGGTTCGGATGATTCCAAATATCCCATTCTTCTTTAAGTGTAAAATATCTCTCAACTGCCTCCTCCATACCCGTCTTCTACCTCTAAGGAAAAAGGAGTAGTGTTGTGGTGTTGTTAGAGCTCTAAGGAGTCCAAACCCAGCTCGATTTCATGTTCTTTCTATAGAGGGAGTGTTATAAGAGATTATTTACTCTCCTTCTTACATTGTTTAAAGGATTAAAGGCTCATTTGCCACCTAAAGTATGCACTTTTTACCGAGCTACCCCTAAAGAATTTTTTGGAACGTTTTGGCCCATAAACTTTAAATCATGACCTCCGTTGCCTTCTTTTTTTTGTAATTTTTATTAGAAAAAAATCCAGCCAATCAGTGTGTGCCATATGGCACTTTTAATGTAACATCCACAAATTAACACGGGTAACCCGATCCAATCTGAGGTGTCACATTCGGGTCACTAGAGCGACCCACATTAAAAAATTTAGATAAACAAATTGTCAAACCATAAAACAAGTTATGGATTAAAATATAAGTTCAGAAATCATTCAAACAATGAAACATAAATCATGATACCAGTTACAAATACAAGTTTTAGACTCTAATATAAAAACAAGACGTGACATACATGCCCCCTAACTACATAGGTACCGTGGTCCGCAAACAGTGTCGAAAGAACTCTCATTTCGATGTCGATAACTGCACCATGTTTAATCCTTTATAATATGTGATGGTAAATAAAAGTATGAGCTTGGAAAAGCTCAGTAATACAGAACTACCAAATGATGCAGTAGTCACAAACAAGTATATGGTAAAGCATAAAACTGATATTTTGAGCTTGGTATGTAACACCCCAAAATTGGGCCTAGTTAGAATTTAATTTCGGCAATCGAAAATTTTGCACCAAAAAGTCAAATTATAGAATTGATCTTTGACCAAATGCTCAATTATTGGATTAGTGAACCCTAATTAAGTATTGATTTGAAATAAGGACCCCATTGTAAACTTTGAAATTTGTTTTAGTGACTACATTGAGAAAATTGTAAGTTAGGGGGCAAAAGTAAAAAGAATAAAGAGTTGAGGGACTAACCTTGTGATTAACCCCTCTTCAATATTAGTCATCCATTACTTGGACATTTGGGGTGGAGTTACTTCATCCTAAGGAAATCCGAAACTAATAAGATAATAAAAGAAAGAAAAGAAGGAAGCTTAGAATGCTTACTCGGTTAACTTCCAAGCAAGCACCTCACCATCTTCATCTTCTTCCCCTAAGTAAGCACCACCATTGGAGAACTATCCAAGCTTTGCTTTCTATCGATTTCTTTATGCTATAGTATTGCTATCAATCGTGTAAGCAAAAACCCTCAATTGATTCATCGATTCCATGACCAAATTCATGTTTAATTCCAAGTTCAGGAAATCAAGGAACCCTAGAAATTCTCTAGGGCTATCATAGCTTATTTGTTATTACTTTACATAGCTATTAAGTTGTTATGAATCTATTATCTATATTGAAATCCTTTTTTTCCTTGTAGCTCAAGAGAATCAAGTTGAAGAATCACCAAATCCCTCTAATTCCACCAAGCCCAAGAACAAAAGAATTGTTATCCGGGAGCCTTGAAGCCTCAGAAGTATCAGTGAGTGTAGTTAGAGTCTTGGAATTGGCTAGGTGCCATTCCCGACTTCATTAATGTTGTTAATTGTATTTCTATTCATGGATTTAAGGTAAGTTACATCAAAACCTCGTAGGAGGTACCATCGGTAAGTGTTGGTAAGCTTATTACATTGTCAAGTTGATTATCGAATCCTTTCATGGTCATTGATATCATTGAAACATTGAGAAAGACTATATTGATCATGCTATGCAGATATTGTCAATTCTATCATATTGTTATTGTTATTGTTATTGCTATTGGTTTAGATATTGAATCCTTGGATACGAATGATTATGGGATACAATTGGCATGCCATAGAATTCATAAGCTCATTGGTACAAAGTGGACTACGGTCCTTGAGCTAAGGCTCTATTTGGTGATGTTGGCGGGATGTGATGATAGTGGTCTTATTGGCGATGTTGGAGGATATTGACCATTTATTGTTGGCGGTGTTTGATGGAAATTCACGTATCCATATTTACATGTCGATCTAAGGAATTAAGATATGAAATTATAGTTAAAGCTTGACTTGAGATGCATTAACATTGTTATACATGTTATTGTTATCATTGAAATTTATGTTATTGTTATTGAATACCTCACTAGGTTATGTAAGCCTAATGCATCTCATTTCTATGCATTTTCGGGTTAAAAGCTAGCTGGATCGAGGATCGGGACAATGACACTTTTGAAGCAAGTCACCAAGTTACATGTAATGTAAACTTTGTCCTTAAACTCCTATAGAGGTGGATTAGAGTTTAAACAAGTTAGTTTAGCCCCATTTTGTATGTACATAAGGCTCACTAAGTTGAATGGGCTAAAACATGAAATATGGAATGGTTATGGTTTTGATAAAATTGGTAAAATGGTCCTAAATGCACTAATAAGGGAAACCCAGGCAAATGGATTCGTTTTCACGTAAAATTTGATATGCATGTAGATTTGGTGTTTTTAAGGTTTCTGGTAAAATTTGGTAAACTTTGGAAAAGGTTAAGGCCTTTAAATCGAATGAAAACCAGACAAAATATGACATTATAGATACAAGTGTACTGATACGGGTGGTGTCGTACCGGTACCGTTAGGCTGTTTTGGGCAATATTAACCAGTCATACCAGTACGTGAGATGTCATACCAGTACAGTCATAAATATTTTGTATTGAGTATTGAGGTGTATCGATACTGCTATAGGGGTATCGATACGCCAAATCATTATTGGAATTTTATTGTAGCACGAGTATCGATATGGGTGGTGTCGTACTGATACCCTCTTGATGGCTTAATTTGGGAATTAAGGATTTCGTACCGGTACGGTAAGGGTCCCGTACCAATACAGAGACACTGAATCCCTTGTATCGGTATGGTATGTGGCGTATTGATACCAGATTCAGGTTTGAAAAAAATTAATTTAGGGGCGTACCGGTACGACCTTATGAGTACTGGTAGCGATACATGTGAGTTAGTTAAGTTAGTTATCAGATTGTAAAATGTTGCAAATTGATCCCTGTTTCGAATATGGATTAATTAGAAGTGTAAATGGTCTCTAAAACCTTTAAAATTTCATACACAAGACAATCAAACACGAAATTGTACATTGCTAAATCTAGTTATGGATAAGTCCTTAAAATTTGCAAGAATTACAATTTATCCTTAAACTTGTATAAGTTATTAATTGGCCCTTGTCTTGTAAATTGAATAAGCTTTTAATGATCATAGCCAACCATTGCATCGAGTTGAAGTTATTAATCCGCTGTATATAGTCCAAGACACCAAAATTAGTATCCGTTCACCGTATTGTTCACCGGTAACACTTTTTGACCTGGATTCCTACCAGACCAGGAATGAGGTGTTACATTTATGGTATCAGAGCAAGAGTTAAGTCGATTTTAGAACTAAACTAAGTCTATTGTATTGTCATTGCATTGCATATGACACCTAGGAGTTTATTATTGTATATTGTGACTTAGGATTAATACGATCTTTTTTCCTTTTATAGTATATGATGTCTGAATTTGATAAAGAACATGAGGAAGTTGAGCTTATGACAGGCTGCTCGACATGTGGCGAGGAAAAAAAGGGGAGACCCCCCGAATTTACAAATTCATCCACAAGAACCATCTAATCCTGAACCTGCAATGCAGACTGCTCAATTCGAATGTTACAGGAACATGATTGAGATGTTCAAGCAATTTATGGCTAACCTTAAGTCTGAGTAGTCTGGACAATCTTCCATAGCTACTAGTTCTTCGTCCCGAGCCCCTATCGATAAATTAGCTCAACATCGAGCCACTACCTTTATAGGTAAGGCTGGTGAGGATCCTGAAGCAGCAAAATACTGGTTGGACAACACCATAAGAATTCTAACCAAGCATTTACCGTGCTCAGATGAACACAAGCTCGAGTGTGCCTTAGCCTTGTTGGCAGACGAGGCTTTGCATTGGTGGGAAACCACAATACTTACCGCTCTAGAAGAAGTTGTAACTTGGGAGTTCTTCATGCGTGAGTTCAGGAAGAAGTAAATCAGTGAATACTGCTTGGAAGAGAGACGAGATATCTTTCTACATCTTAAGGAATGTGAGAGGCCGGTGGAACAGTACATCCACAACTTTTACAAGTATTACAATTATGGAGCCGAGTATATTAAAAAAGAAGAAGAGAAGTGTAGAATGTTTGTAGCTGGGTTAAATGATGAACTTTGACCCTTGTTCACTACTTTGGGAATCACAGATTTCTAAGAGCACGTGAATCAAGCGGTCTTTATTGAAGCTGTATAGAAGTCGCAGAGGTTTGTGGGTTGGCCTAATCGAAAAAGAGGCATCGGGATGATTTTTGCCTACCTTTTCCGTATAAGAAGGGTAAGTAACGAAGGTACAAGCAACCATATCACCAACAACCTTCTCGGTCAGGCAATTTTGCCAAGCCACAAGCTATGTCTCAATCTGCCATGAAAATAACCTTCGTTTAAAGTACCAGAGGTTCAGGCCGAGAGTCGAATACCCTATTTGTAATTTTTGTCAGAGAAAGCATCTTACGGGGCAATGCCGTAGAAAATATGAAGCATGTTTCTTTTATAGAGAGCAAGGTTACTACATTAAAGATTGTCCGATGAATGCTTAAGTCTTTTGCACCGGTAATTCCAGCATCCTCTGCTTAGTCTTTCAAGGGTAAGGGGTAGAAACAAGTTGCATCGGGAGCTTCCGAGATACCTGGTGGCTCTAAAAAAACTCCTAATTGACAAGAGTCTAAAGCTTCAGCTCAAGTTTACCACGTGATGAGTAGGGAAGAGGATGACAATCCAGACATTATATCAGGTACCATTGAACTGTATACTCACCCTGTTTATGCATTGATTGTTCCTGGATCCATTCATTCCTTTATAAGTACTATATTGATTAAAATATTTAAGTTAACAACTGAACCCATAGCCTCCAAAATCATCGTGACTAATCCTTTAGGTGATAGTGTCGCAATCGGGCTACTATGTAAGAATTGTCCCCTCATGATACAAGGGGTGCCTTTTTTGGCCAATCCTATGGCCCTTCCTATCCATGGGTTTAATGTTATATTAAGGCTTAACTGGCTCGGAGAGCATCAAGCCTAGGTGGATTGTTTGAAAAAAATTGTATCTTAGGGGTCTTGACAAGGATACCGTAACTCTCATAGACTCTAGGGGTAAGAGGTCACTGTTGAATGCTACTACAAGTAAACAATAACCCTACTTGCAAGATACAGATACCGTACAAGAGTTTTCTAATGTGTTTCCCGATAAGCTTCCGAGTTTGCCACCCATCTGTGAATTCGAATTTGGGATTGAAGTGTAACCTGGAACTACCCCGGTTTCTATTGTACCTTATCGAATAGAACTAGTAGAACTCACCGAGCTTAAGGTGCAAATCCAATACTTGTTAGACAAGGGTTTTATTCGACCAAGTTCCTCACCTTGGGGAGCTCCGGACCTCTTTGTCAAGAAGAATGATGGGTCAATGCGTCTTTGTATTGACTACTGACAGTTGAATACGCTCACTATTAAGAATAAATATCATTTACTGAGAATTGATGATTTGTTTGATCAAATCAAAGATGCAACATTCTTTTCTAAGATTGACCTAAGGTCCGGGTACTACCAAATGAGAGTTAAAGAATGTGACGTACACAAGACAACTTTTCGTACAAGGTATGACCACTACGAGTTATTGGTTATGCCCTTGGGGTTAACTAATGCACTGACTGCCTTTATGGATCTTATGAACTGGGTTTTTAGACCCTACGTTGACAAGTTTGTAGTAGTGTTCATAGATGATATATTGATATATTCCAAGAATCAAGTTGAACATCGCGACCATCTTTGTCTCGTACTTCAAACCCTTTAGAAAAGTAGTTATATGCCAAGTTCAGTAAGTGTAATTTATGGCTCACACAAGTTTCATTTTTGGGACATGTAATTTCTACTGAAGGTATTCAAGTAGATCCAAAGAAGATTCAAACTATAGTCGAGTGGAGGCCACCAAAGAATTTAGTGAAGTTTGCAATATTTTGGTCTTGCTGGTTATTATAGGAGATTCGTTAAAGGATTTTCTATATTAGTGGCACCGTTAACTAGAATTCTAAGGATGTATATTCCTTTTGAGTGGACTGAGAAACAACAACGCAGTTTTGATCAGCTTAAGCAAGTGTTGTTGTTGCGCGTAATAAGTGCTACGCAATTGTGCAAGTATACACGTCGCAAGTTATAGTATAAAATATATCATCTCCACAGGGATTGGTGCCACTTCAAGAATCTAATCTCTTGCACTGTAAAAAGTAAAAACACAAATAGAAGATTATAGGAGTTTAACTAATAACTAAACTAGAAAGCAATAAAGTAAAAGAATAGATGAGATCAAGTGAGAGAGATAGGCCAGGTTATCGTGAGTTGAGGTGTGATAGCCGATTGGATCGTCTTGGTAAAAGAGTGCAAGGGCAACTCAGTTGCCGTGGCAACTTGCACAACGGGGTTGCCTTGGCAACTAATCGATGGTTGCCTGGGCGACTAGTTGGGCAACTACTTGGGCGTCTGGGCAGCAACTTCAAGGTTCGACAGAGCGTTCTTCAATGGTTTCTTCTTATCCCTAAGTCGAAACTCTAGCTACTTGTGCATGCCTTGATAATACATCCCTACGTGAATCAAGGGTGAACAACAACCAATCTTGCACTCTTCTTAGCCGTTGAAATCCTTAACTTATTCCTAAGCTGAATTAATCTTCACCATCAATAAATTGAATAAAGATCATATTCATTCGTTTCTTGAATCTAACTCTCCCGATATTAGATAAATAGATGAAGTTACGAGATCCTCTCCCAATTCACTCGCAAACAAGAATAAGAACCAAGAATGAATAAACCTTGAATAGAGAAGTGCAAACTCTTATTGCCTAAACAAAATCCAATTGTTTCTCACAACCACAAATCACAATAACCATAGCCAAATAGATTTAGTTCATGGCTAGGTTTCAAAGAAACACAAGATAAAGAATTCCTAGCATGAACCTAATTGAACAAGAAAGAAAAAGATAAAGGATGGATGAAGCCTTCTTGTCGAGATCTCCCCTTGAAGCTTGTCAAAAATTCTCTCTACTCTCTCCCTTGGAGTTGACGTCTTGGTGATCTATTTATAGGGCTAGGTCAAAGTCCAAAGAAACTGGCTCGACATCTCCTTCATGCATTGCCCTGACAACTAGCTCGGCATCTCCTTCATGCATTATCCTGGCAACTAGTTCTAGCCTTGCTTTGGCAAGTGATTCTACACATACTCACAAAACACACCAAAACAACATCTTTTCCCACAAAATCTACCAAGTTATGTAATCAAGCTCAACGATGGAAGGAAATATAGATTAATGCATGAATGGCTAATTATGCAACTAATATGAGCCTAAGTCTAACAATAATATGAGTAAAAAGGGTAAGAAAAATAGTACTCTTGAACACTTATCAGTTGTCTCAAGCACCGGTTCTGACCCAACCTGAGTCTGAAAAAGACTACACCGTGTATAGTGATGCATATAAGGGATTGTGATGTGTTTTGATACAAGAAGGCAAGGTTTTTGCGAATGCATCGAGTCGAATTAAGCCACATGAGATGAACTACTGTACTCATGATCTTAGGTTGGCTGATATTGTCTTTGCCTTAAAAATCTAGTGGCATTATCTCTATGGAGGAAAAATGTTACCTATATACCGATCACAAAAGCCTTAAATATTTGTTGAACCAAAAGGAGCTTAACCTTCATCAAAGGAGATGGATGAAACTTCTTAAAGATTACGATCTGGCAATTGACTACAATCCGGGTAATGCCAACATTGTAGCTGATGCACTCAGCCGCAAACCTCCTCCTAGTAAGTATTAATATCGGACATTGAATCCCAAGTATTGACAAATATAATCAAAATTACAATATCGTTATTACATTGTAGCCTCTCGAGCTATCAACACTCATTTCAAGTTACAGAAGCATCGACCATTAGTAGCTGAACTTCAGGTTCAGTCTATCATTGTGATGAGAATCAAGTCATTGCAAGATCAAGACCTTGAATTGCAAGCCATTATTTCTAAACTTTAAAACAATCTTAATTTTGATTTCAAAATTAATTTCGAATGACTCTTGTGTTTTTGTGATAGAATTTGTGTACCAAATGATGTATCCCATTACGATAATATTTTCTAGAAAGCTCATTGTAGCTCTTTCTCGATTCACCCGGGGTCGATAAAAATGTATAAGGACCTTTAGGAATTATACTGGTGGCCTGTTATGAAGAAAACTATTACAGAGTTTGTATTGGGTGTCTTACGTGCCAGCGAGTCAAGACTGAGCATCGTGTTCCCAGGAGATTATTGCAACCCATTAAACTTCCTCAATAGAAGTGGGAAAGAATAACCATGGACTTTGTTAGTGGTTTACCGCTGACTCCAGCTAAACATGATGTTATTTGGGTCATTGTTGACCTTTTTACAAAGTCAGCTCATTTCTTACCTATGAGAATAGACAACTGTCTTGCTTTTTTACCTGACTTATACGTCAAGGAAGTAATCAGACTCTATGGAGTACCTAAGTCAATCATCTTCAATCAAGATCCACGATTTTCTTTTCAATTCTGGAAAGCAATGCAAAGAGCTCTGGGCATCTGGTTCAACCTTAGTATAGCTTTTCATCCTCAATCTGATGGCAAATCAGAAAGGGTAATTCAGGTATTGGAAGTCATGCTTCGTGCATGTATCATTGATTTTGAAAAAACTTGGGAGAAGTCCTTACCTCTTATCAAGTTTTCTTACAATAATAGTCTTCAATCATCTATCAGAATGGCACCGTATGAAGCATTGTATGGTAGAAGATGTAGAATAGCGTTATGTTGGTCTAAACTCGATGAAGGCTAGATCTTGGGCCCTGACTTACTTCGGGAAACTAAATAACGAGTCACCATCATTCATGACCGTTTGAAGGCCGTCTTTGACTGAAAAAAGGTCTATGCCGATCTTAAGAGGAGAGATATACAGTTTGATATTGGTGAGAAAGTGTTTATAAAAGTATATCTATGGAGCAAGATTCTTCGTTTTGGCAAAAAGGGGAAGCTAAGTCCCCGATTTATTGGAACTTCTGAGGTGATTAAAATAACTGGTCCTGTGGCTTACCGATTAGCTTTGGATTAAGAGTTAAGTAAGATTCAAGATATATTTCATGTATCGAAGCTCCACAAGTTTAGATCAGACTCATCTCATGTCGTCGAGCCCGAATCAATAGAACTCTAACCCAATTTGACTTACGAAAAGAACCTGTACAAATATTGGCAAGGGAAGTCAAGAGACTTTGACAGAAAAATGTTTCTTTAGTTAAAGTACTTTGGAAAAGTCAAAAAGTTGAAGAAGCTACATGGGAGCCGGAAGAGACCATGAGAAACCAATACCCACATCTCTTCGGTTCAGGTAAAATTCGAGGATAAATTTTCTTAAGAAGGGAGAGTTGCAACACCCCAAAATTGGGTAAAGTCATCTTGCACCAGAAAGTCAAATTATAGAGTTAAATTTTGACCAAGTGGTCAATTATTGGATTAGTGAACCCCAATTAAGTATTGATTTGAACTAAGGACCTTATTGTAAACTTTGAAATTTGTTTTAGTGACTACATTGAGAAAATTGTAAGTTAGAGGGCAAAAGTAAAAAGAATGGAGAGTTGAGGGACTTACCTTGCGATTACCCCTCCCCAATATTGGTCATCCTTTACGTGGACATTTGGGGTGGAGTTACTTCATCCTAAGGAAATCCTAAAATAATAATATAGTAAAAGAAAGAAAAGAAGGAAGCTTAGAAAGCTTACCCGGTTAACTTCCAAGCAAGCACCTCACCATCTTCATCTTCTTCCCCTAAGCAATCACCTCCAGTAGAGAGCTCTCCAAGCTTTGCTTTCTTTTAATTCCTTTATGCTATAGTATTGCTATCGATCGGGTAAGGAAAAGCCCTCCATTGATTCATCGATTCTATGACCAAATTCATGTTTAATTCCGAGTTCAAGAATCAAGGAACCCTAGAAATTCTCCAAGGATATCATAGCCTATTTGTTATTGCTTTACATAGCTATTAAGTTGCTATGAATCTATTATCTATATTGAAATCCTTGTTTCCTTGTAACTCAAGAGAATCAAGTTGAAGAATCACCAAATCCCTTTAATTCCACCAAGCCCAAAAATAAAGAAATTGTTATCTGGGAGCCTTGAAGCCTTGGAAGTATCAATGAGTGTATTCAGAGTCTTGGGATTGGCTAGGTGTCATTCCCGATTTCATTGATGTTGTTCATTGCATTTCTATTCACGATTTCAAGGTAAGTTGCATCGAAACCTCATAGGTGGTACCATCGGTAAGCGTTGGTAAGCTTATTACATTGTCAAGTTGATTATCGAATCCTTATATGGCCATTGATATCATTGAAATGTTGAGAAAGAATATATCGATCATGCTCTGTAGTTATTGTCATTGCTATCGTATTGTTATTGTTACCGTTATTGTTATTGCTATTGTTATTGTTACTGATATTTGTTTAAATATTGAATCCTTGGATACGAATAGATATAGGATACCATTGGGATGCCATAGAATTCATGAGCTCATTGGTACGGAGCGGACTATGGTCCTTGAGCTAAGGCTCTATTTGGCGATGTTGGCGGAATGTAATGATATTGGTCTTTTTGGCGATGTTGGAGGATATTGACCATTTATTGTTGGCGATGTTGGATGGAAATTCGCGTATCCACATTTACATGTCGATCCAAGTAATTAAGATATGAAATTATTGTTAAAGCTTGACTTGAGATGCATTAACATTGTTATACATGTTATTGTTATCATTGAAATTTATGTTATTGTTATTGACTACCTCACTAGGCTATATAAGCCTAAAGCATCTCATTTCCATGCATTTTCAGGTTAAAAGCTAGCTAGATTGAGGATATGGACAAGGACGTCTTTGAAGCAAGTCACCAAGTTACATGTAATGTAAACTTTGTCCTTAAACTCCTAGAGAGGTGGCATAGGGTCTAAACAATTTAGTTTAGCCCCATTTTGTATGTACATAAGGCTCACTAAGTTGAAAGGGCTAAAACATGAAATATGGCATGGTTATGGATTTGATAAAGTTGGTAAAATGGCCCTAAATGCACTAACAAGGGAAAACCAGGTAAATGGATTCGTTTTGGCGTAAAATTTGACATGCTTGTAGATTTGGTGTTTTAAGGTTGTTGGTAAAATTTGGTAAACTTTAGACAAGGTTAAGGCCTTCAAATCGAATAAAAACCAGACAAAATGTGACATTACAGATACATGCGTACCGGTACGGTTGGTGTCGTACTGGTACTGATATGCCATTTTGGGCAATATTAACCAGTCGTACCAGTACGGGTGATGTCGTACCGGTACAGTCGTGAAGAATTTGTATTGAGTATTAAGGCGTACCGATACTGCTATAGGGGTACCGATACGCCAAATCATCACTAGAATTTTACTGTAGCATGGGTACCGGTACGGGTGGTGTCGTACCGGTACCCTATTGATAGCTTAATTTAGGAATTAGGGATTTCGTACTCGTAGGGTAAGAGTTTCGTACCGATGTTGAGGCACTAAACCTTCATGCCAGTACGGTATGTGGCGTATCGATACAAGATTTAGGTTAGAAGGAAATTAATTTAGGGACTTACCAGTATGGCCTTATGAGTATCGGTACCGATACAGGTGACTTAGTTAAGGTAGTTATCAGATTGTAAAATGTTGTAAATTGATCATTATTTTGAATATGGGTTAATTGGAAGTGCAAATGGTCTCTAAAACCTTCAAAATTTCATATGTAAGATAATCAAACACAGAATTGTACATTGGTAATTCCAATTATGTATAAGTCCTTTAAATTTGTAAGAATTACAATTTAGTTTGTAATGATCATAGCCAACTATTGCATCGAGTTGATATTAATAATCCGCTGTATATAGTCCAAGACACTAAAATTAATATCCGTTCACCGTATTGTTCATCGGTAATGCTTTTCGACCTGAATTCCTACCAGACCGGGAATGGTGTGTTACAGTTGTGGTATCAGAGCTAGAGTTTAGTCAATTCTAGGACTAAACTGATGTCTATTGTATTGTAATTGCATTGCATATGCCACCTAGGAGTTCATTATTGTATATTGTGACTTATGATTAATTCGATCCTTTTTTCTTTTATAGTATATGATGTCTGACTTTGATAAAGCACACAAGGAAGTTGAGCTTACGACAGGCTCCTCGACGCGTGGCGAGGAGAAAAGGGGGAGACCCTTCGAATTCAAAAATTCCTCCACAAGAACCTTCAAATCCTGAACCTGTAATGCAGTCTGCTCAATTCAAATGTTACAGGAAAATTACTGAGATGTTCAAGCAGTTTATAGCTACCCTTAAGTCTGAGCAGTCTGCACAATCTTCCATAGCTGCTAGTTCTTCGTCTTGGGCCCCTATTGATAAGTTAGCTCAACACTGAGCCACTACCTTTACAGGTATGGCTGGCGAGGATCCTAAAGTAGCAGAATACTGGTTTGACAGCACAATAAGAATTTTGAGCAAGCATTTACAATGGTCAGATGAATACAAGCTCGAGTGTGCCTTAGCCTTGTTGGTAGACGAGGCTTTGCATTGGTGGGAAACCATAATACTTACCGCTCTCGAGGAAGTTGTAACCTGGGAGTTCTTCTTGCGTGAGTTCAAGAAGAAATATATTAGTGAATACTACTCGGCAGAAAGACGAGATATTTCCTACATCTTAAGCAAGGCGGGAGGTCGGTGGAACAGTACATCCATGACTTCTGCAAGTATTGCAAGTATAGAGCCGAGTATATTAAGAAAGAAGAAGAAAAATGTAGAATGTTTGTAGCTGGGTTAAGTGATGAACTTCAACCCTTGTTCACTGCTTTGAGAATCACAAATTTCTAAGAGCTCGTGAATTGAGCGATCTCTACTAAGCCTGCACAGAAGTTGCAGAGGTTCAGTGGGTTGGCCCGATCGAAAAAAAGGCCTCAGGATGATTCTCCCCCACCTTTGCCATATAAGAAGGTTAAGCAACAAGGGTACAAGCAACCATATCATCAACAACCTTCTCGTCAGGAAATTTTGCCAAGCCACAAGCTATGTCTCAATCTATTGCGAGAACAACCTCCATTGAGAGTACCAGAGGTTCGAGCCGAGATTCACAATACCATGTCTATAATTTTTGTAAGAGGAGGCATCCTACGGGGTAATACCGTAGAAAATTTGGAGCATGATTCTTTTGCAGAGAGCTGTTGTGCGTAATAAGTGCTCCGCAATTGTGCAAGTGTACACGTCGCAAGTTATAACATAAAAAATATCGTCTCCACAGGGATTGGTGCCATTTCAAGAATCTAATCTCTTGCACTATAAAAAGTAAAATAACACAAGTAGAAAATTGTAGGAGTTTTAACTAACAACTAAACTAGAAAGCAATAAAGTAAAAGAAGATGTAATCAAATGAGAGAGAATAGGCCAGGTTATTGTGAGTTGAAGTGTGATAGCCGATTGGATCGTCTTGGTAAAAGAGTGCAAGGGCAACTCAGTTGCCGTGGCAACTTGTGCAGCGGGGTTGCCTTGGGAACTAATCGACGGTTGCTTGGGCGACTAGCTGGGCAACTACTTGGGCGGCTGGGCAGCAACTTCAAGGTTCGGCGGAGCGTTCTTCAATGGTTTCTTCTTATCCCTAAGTCGAAACTCTAGCTAATGGTGCATTCCTTGATAACACATCCTTGCGTGAATGAAGGGTGAACAAAAACCAATCTTGCGCTCCTCTTAGTCATTGAAATCCTTAACTTATTCCTAAGCCGAATTAATCTTTACCGTCAATAGATTGAATAAAGACCATACTCATTCGTTTCTTGAATCTAACTCTCCCGATATTAGATAAATATATGAAGTTACGAGATCTTTTCCTAATTCATTCGTAAACAAGAAGAAAAACCAAGAATGAGTAAACCTTGAATTGAAAGTGCAAACTCTTATTACCTAAACAAAATCCAATTGTTTCTCACAACCACAAAACACAATAACCTAAGCCAAATAGATTTAGTTCGTGGCTAGGTTCCAAAGAAACACAAGACAAAGAATTCCTAGCATAAACCTAGTTGAACAAGAAAGAAAAAGATGAAGAATGGTTGAAGCCGCTTTGGTGAAATCTCCCCCTTTGATCTTGTTGAAATTTCTCTTCTCTTTCCCTCTTGGAGTTGACGACTTGATCCTTAATTTATAGGGCTAGGTCAAAGTCTTTTTTGAGGAGGAAGTTAAGTTGGAATTGAATATATTTAAAGAATATAATTCTTTATTATATTTAAATTCCTTCTAGAACTTCTCCTATGTTCTTGGGATTTAATTTCTCTTAAACCTCTTCATGGAAATCAAACTCCTTTGGGATTTAACTTTGCTCCACGTCATCTTGGGCTTATCTAGTCATCAATTTTGACTACCATATCATCTTATCCCTTATTGAAAATTGCCCTGGCAACTAGCTCGGCATCTCCTTCATGCATTGCCTTGTCAACTAGCTCCAGCCTTGCTTTGGCCAGTGATTCTGCACACACACACAAAATACACCAAAGCAATATCTTTTTCCACAAAATTAAGCAAAATATGAAATCAAGCTTGTCCACCAAGGAAACAATGCAAACATGCATGAATGGCTATTAATGCAACTAATATGAGCCTAAGTCTAGCAATAATATGAATAAAAAGGGTAAGAAAAATAGTACTTTTGAACACTTAACACACCTCCAAACTCGAACTACTACTTGTCCTCAAGCAATGCAAACTAATAATTACCCGCAAAGACTTCAATTTTCACAAACTTAGCTTTGAAATTGATTTCAATTCTCAGAACCGGGGCACAAAGTATGATTGGCTTTTCATTTTTCGGAAAACTTAAGAGTTACTCGGAATCAAACTATAATGCTTGTGAGTGTGTGCGGAGTTGTGTGTAAGTTGATTTTTCGGATTCTATGCAAACAAGAGGTTTTCAAATTACTTCATTGGGTTCTTTTAACATGTTTTAACTAGAGCCGGTTTCGGGCACCTCTAGCGTTTTGTTTTTAGTTTTCTTAAGTTAATTAATTTATTCGACTAGAGCCGGTTTTGGGCACCTCTAGCGATCAATTTTTAGCACATACTAGGGCCAATTTCGGGCACCTTTAGTATTCAATTTTTATCACATACTAGAGCCAATTTCTGGCACCTCTAGCATTCATCCAATTTTTATTCTAATCCCCAAAATTTTTAATTATCAACCTAAGTTCGCTAGAATTCCTTGAATCAATCAAGCCACAAAAGTGTTCATCAAGTTTAGCATCATAGTACGATTCTAAGTGTTTCCACGTTTATCCTAGAATAAAAGGTTCTATCAATTAAGTACATTGTCAAAGTCATCATCGGATATTCATCAAATCTAGGCAATTCTTGTTCCAACTAAAGGCATGGCAAGCAATTTATGTATCCTAAATGCAATACTTAAGATGAATGCAACTAAACATGGTAACTAACTAATAACAATCCCCCCAAACTTGAGTGAGGCATTGTGCTCAATGCATGCACAAAGAAAAATAAAAATAAAGAAAAGTAAAATGCAAACAAGGACTTACTCCGAGAGTTCGTCGTCGTGGATGATTAGTTTCCTTTTGGTCGGTGTCTTGATTCTTTTGCTTGAACGCGGTGGTTGCTTCCTTGTTGCCGATGGTGGAATCAATCCTCGTACGGGGTTGTCCTCATCGTCCTCTTCATCAATGTCATTGGCTTTTTGCTTGGGCTTGGAGGAATCGATTGGTGCGGTCTTTGTTGGTGCAATGGAGGACTCGCCCGAATCTGAAAAATCAGACAATGATTCAGTACGAGTTGATTCGGGCATAAGTGCTTTACCTTTGGCTTTTGCAGTGGTTGACGGGGCATCTTTAGCTTTGTTTGCTGCAACATCTTCAGTGTTGGTTGCCGTAGCAACTGCTTGCGTAGGCGCGGTGTAGGTTGTCGCGACATCATCTGTTGCGGTTGTCGTGGTAAGGATTTTGGTAGGAAAGATGGGGAATGACACACGGCTGTCCGGGTACTTTTCTAGGATGTCTTGGGTGATGGTATTGTTGTGATCCTTCATGTACCGCATGAACATTAGTTACCGGTCTTCAATTTGCCTAAGGCGGTTCGCCAACGGTTGTAAGATTGCTTCAAGTTGTCCTGGGGTTGCTGGCTGAGTTGCCCAGACATCAGTTGCTTGGGCATTAGGGGTTGCCGAGGTGGCAGAAGTTGCCGCGGTTATTGAAGGCGTTGGGGATTTTACCGGTGCCTCTCCCATTAGCTTTCAGATTTGTGCTCGATTCCAACCGGACTTTGCTAAGGCCTTTTCATTAGTGGACTCACTTGGGACATGCATCTCCTTGCAAAGATTGGAAATTAAGAAAGGGAAGAAAAAAGAACCCTTGTCTTTTGTGCTACATACAAAAATCTCATCACAAATAATTTTTCCAATGTTAATGATGCGATTGTGAGAGATAGAATGAATGAGCAAAAGAAGAGGTGTATCAACGGTGGTATTGTGTGTTGTGGGCATTAAAGAAGTTTTAACAAACTTATTCCATAATTTTGCCTCGGGTTTAAGCCGAAGGCGATTTACCGTGCCCTTGTATTTACCGTCGTTCCATTGAGTTCCCGGTAGAGTGAGTTTTTGAAGCACCTTATCGAGTTGCTTAGGCGTGAGTTGATCAACAAAGGCTTGATGCTCGTCCTTCTCAATGTAGAGCCCATAAAAGGTGTTGATGTTTTCGGGGCTTATGAGTATAGCCTTGTCACGAACAAAAACATAAGGATAATCCGGGTTAGGTGAGTGAGCATAGAATTCTCTTACCCATGAGATGTTACCCGGTTACGATTGATGGCAAAAGATTTGCCACTTTTGATGTGCAATCCTTTCAAAGATGAATGGTTCAAGGCCGAAATCTTGATGAGAGTTGGAGTATTCAAAGCCTTGTTCTTTGCAAATCTTCCGGCTTTCAAACTTGGAGTGAAATCTTTCTTGATCCACCGGTGTAGGAAACTTCTTGTATCTTGGTTCTTTGGAGGAACTTGGATGAACCAAAAATTTGATTTTGGATGCCATGGATGATCTTGGTTGTGAGTTTGGTAGAAACAAAGGAAATAAAGCAAAAGAAACTAAAGAGTTGCAAGGTGAAAAGTATGAATAGGTTTCTTGGAAGTTAAGGGTGATGGGTTAAATAGAAAAGATAGGTAGTAAATATGGTGGGTGGAAGTAATTTTGAGAGAAAGAAAACAAGGGTTTAGATTGGGGGAAGGTGACGGCTAGGGTATTTAGGGAAGGGGAAGGGTTTGTCCGGTTATGTAGGCTTTATTTAGGGTAAATTAGAGGCTTAATATAAGCCTTAGATTCAGCCCATTAATTTCCTTGTTGAAGAAGTTTCCTTCTTGAATCAAAATTCCTCTTTATCTTGAACTCTTTTCCTACAATTCAAAAACAAATAAAATAAGGATTAAAATTAAAGATAAACTATTAAAATAAGATAAAGAAAGATGTGCAAAGAAATTCTTAAACTTAAAATTTTAAAACAATTAGATAAATATGAAAGAAAGATGTAGTCTTAATCTTAAAGAAAATAAATCTATCCTAAAAAGAAAAAAATAACCGAAATTAAAAAATAAAAAAATAGTTCGATAAAAATAAAAAATAAATTATCGAAAGGAGAGCATGCTCATGCATCTCCTAAGGTGACCACTTCTTTGTTACGTTCCACATGGGCACCGTTGTAGCGCTTCAATCTTTGTCCGTTGACTTTGAATTCATGTTCGTCAGTGATGGACTTGATTATCACGACACCATGAGAGAATGGTT
This sequence comes from Hibiscus mutabilis, assembly GCA_019671005.1. NCBI lineage: Eukaryota > Viridiplantae > Streptophyta > Magnoliopsida > Malvales > Malvaceae > Hibiscus > Hibiscus mutabilis. The sequence goes on along the minus strand of CM033737.1, from coordinate 14,427,138 downwards.
TGACAACTTCGAATGGTCCCGATCATCTTGATTTCAGTTTTCCCAGGAAAAGTTTTAGCCGAGAATTGAATAAGAGAACTAGTTGCCCCGGTATGAATTGCTACGGCAATAGTTTCTTGTCATGCCATTGCTTTGTTTTCTCCTTGTAGATTTGTGCATTGTTATAGGCGAGTGCACGAAATTCTTCTATCTCGTTGAGGTCCAACAAACGCTTTTGTCCAGCACTTTCCCAATCCATATTCACGGTCTTGATTGCCCAATATGCCTTGTGTTCGATTTCCACCAGTAGATGGCATGTTTTGCCATAGACAAGTCGGAAGGGGGACATACCTAAGGGTGTTTTGAATGCAGTGCGATATGCCCAAATTACGTCATCTAGTATTACTGACCAATCCTTCCTAGAGGGATTTACAACTTTCTCGAGTATACCCTTCAATTCTCGGTTGGAAATTTCTGCTTGCCCATTGGTTTGTGGGTGATATACCATGGCAATCTTGTGAGATACACCAAAGCGTTGTAACATCTTGGCGATGAGTTTGTTGTCGAAGTGCTTGCCTTCATCATTGATAATTTCTCTTGGCATCCCAAAATGTTTAAATATGTTTTTCTGCAAGAATCGTTGCATGGTCTTAGAATCGTTGGTGGGAACTGCAGCTACCTCAACCTATTTAGACACGTAGTCGATGACAAGTAGAATGTAGAGGTTGCCGAATGAAGATGGGAAAGGTCCCATAAAATCAATCCCCCATACATCGAACAATTCTACCTCAATGATGTTTTGGAGCGGCATCTCATATCATTTAGAGATATTGCCCGTCCTCTGGCAACGATCACATTGCTTGTAAAACTCTTGGGTATCTTTGTACAGTGTTGGCCAATACAAACCGGATTGCAAAACTTTGTCCTCGGTGTGAGTTCCTCCAAAATGTCCTCAATAGGGTGAAGAATGGCATTGTTGGAGTACACTCTACTACTCCTCTTCAGGGACACATCAGCATACAGCCTGATCTGCACATTGTTTAAACAAAAGAGGCTCGTCCCAAAAATAATGCTTAGCATCATGGCAGAACCGCTTCTTCCCTTGGTGAGTAAGGCCATAAGGTAAAATACCACAAACAAGGAAATTAACTAAATCCGCGTACCAGGGTATTACCGAGGCATGTGTTGCCCTGACAACTGCTTCCAAGGTTGCCGAGGCGTGTGCGTCTAGAGTTGCTGCGGCATGCGCGTCAAGGGTTGCTGAGACATGCATGTCAATGGTTGCCGAGGCATATGTGTCCATGGTTGCCGAGGCAACTAACAGTTGCTTATTCAAGAATGCATCGCATATCTCTAAATCTGCATCCACCTCCCTATTGCGTTCTAAGCATGATAAGTTATCGGCCACTTGATTTTCTGTTTCTTTTATCCTTAATTTCAATATCAAACTCTTGTAAAAGCAATATCCAACGAATCAAATGAGGTTTGACATCCTTTTTAGCAAATAAATACTTAATTTCTTAATGGTCTATATGGACTATTACCTTTGTACCAATCAAATAGGATCAAAACTTGTCAAATGCGAAAACTACGGCTAGTAACTCTTTCTCAGTTGTTGTGTAATTCACTTGAGCACTATTAAGAGTTTTACTAGCATAGTATATCACATGAAAGGTCTTACTTGTGCGTTGGCCTAGGACTGTTCCTACCACGAAATCACTTGCATCACACATGAGCTCAAAATGTTGCGTCCAATCGGGTGGAACGACAATGGGTGCCGAGGCAAGCTTTTCCTTTAGGGTTTCAAATGCTTGGGCACAAGAATCATCAAAATTGAAGACTTTATCCCGTTCAAGCAAATTGCACAAGGGTTTAGTAATTAGAAAAATTATGAATGAACCTCCTATAAAAACCTGCATGTCCAAGAAAGCTTCGGATTCCTTTAATCAAACTTGGTGGGGGTAATCTCTCGATCACGTCCACCTTGGCTTTATCTACTTCAATTCCCTTGGATGAAATCTTATGGCTGAGCACTATTCCTTCATCTACCATAATGTCATTTCTCCCAATTAAGGACTAAATCGGTTTCTTCACATCTTGCCAACACATTCTCTAAATTGCCAAGGCAACTGTCGAAGTCATTACCAAAAACGGAAAAATCATCCATGAAGATCTCAAGGAAGTCTTCGATCATGTCTGAAAAGAGTGCCATCATGCATCTTTAGAAGGTTGCCGGGGTATTACACAATCTGAATGGCATCCTTCGGAAAGCATAAGTACCGTATGGGCATGTGAAGGTAGTATTTTCTTGATCTTCTGGTGCTATGGCAATTTGATTGTAACCTGAATAACCATCAAGAAAATAATAAAAGGGTTTACCTGCAAGACGGTCAAGCATTTGATCAATAAAGGGTAATGGGAAGTGATCTTTCCTAGTGGCTTTATTTAGCTTTCGATAATCCATACAAACCCTTCAACCGGTCACAGTCCTGGTTCGAATGAGTTCATTGTTTTCATTACTTAACACTGTTATACCTCCATTTTTCGGTACACATTGTACCGGACTTACCCATGTACTATCCAAGATAGGGCATATGATGCCGGCGTCAAGCCACTTGATGATTTCTTTCATTACAACCCCTTTCATGGCATAATTCAGTCTCCTCTGGGCCTCAATCGAAGGTTTGTGATCATCTTCCAACAAAATCTTGTGCATGCACACTGCCGGGCTAATTCCCTTCAAGTCGGCAATTTTCAACCCTATTGCCTTCTTGTGTAGCATCAACATTTTGATTAGCTTCTTTTCCTACTCATTCTGTAACTTAGAGGAAATAATTACAGACAATGTATTATCGGTTCCCAAGTAAGCATATTTTAGTTGTCCTGGCAATTGTTTTAACTCAAGAATCGGTGGTTGTTCAATGAAGGGCTTTTCGAGTATACCTTACTTACCTGAGTAATCCAATGGTTCAAAGTATGTACCTGGTCGATTGACTAACCAATTTGCCTCTTTTTGTTGCTCCTCATCAATTGGTTCTTCATACTCCCCAGGTTCCTCTTGATCGGCAATGTAGTTGCCGAGGCAACTAAATTCCTCGACGAAGTTAAACTCTTCTGTGGCATGAAGAAGTTGGCATTCTTCCAGATCATCGACATGCCTTAGTGTTTGGAACACATTTAGTTTAACTTGTTGGTCATTCACCTTCATTGTGAGTTCTATCTTTTCAACATCGATCAAGGTTTTACCTGTCGCTAGGAAGGGTTTCCCGATAATGATAGGTGCATGTTCATCTGTGTCACAATCCAAAACAATAAAGTCAGCGGGAAAAATAAATTTATCAACTTTTACCAGTATGTCTTCGATTTTTCCCTCTGGATGCACATAAGATCTGTCGGCTAGCTGTAGCATAACTGTTGTAGGTCTTGCCTTCCTGATTCCTAGTTTCTGGAAAACCGATTTAGGCATCAAGTTTATGCTTGCTCCAAGGTCACATAACGCTTTCCCGACATAGTGGTTTCCAATGGAACAAGGTATTGTGAAACTTCCGGAATCCTTCAACTTGGGTGGCATGCGATTGTGCAACATGGCCATGCATCCCTCTGTTGCGACAACTATTTCAAACTCTCATAGCCTTGTTCTCTTGGACACAATGTCTTTTAGAAACTTAGCATAGTTCAACATTTATTCAATCACCTCAACCAATGGCAAGTTGATGTGGACTTGCTTTAGGATATCAAGAAACTTCTTGAATTGATATTCTTGCTTTTGTCGCTTCAAGCTCTGTGGGAATGGTGGTGGAAGTCGGATATCTTTGATCCTTTCATTGGTCTGGAACCTGATTGATGGCATTGCCGGGGCAACTAGAGTTGTCGAGGCATTGTCAACTGGGGTTGCCGTGGCGTGCCTATCGTTGGTTGCCGTGGCATCCTTATCACCGATTGCCGAGGCATGCTTATCGCGGCAATTCCTGGTTCAGCATCTGAGGCTTTGCCACTGAGTTCGTCTTGTTCTTTTTGTGGAGTTTTGTTTGATGACCGAGCTTGAGCCTCTTTAAGTTGTTGGCCACTTCTAGCGGTGATCGCCTTACATTGCTCATGGCCAATTCCTCTTGCGACTTTAGTATCGCTAGGTAATCCTCCTTGCGGTCTAGTATTCAGGTTTTGAGCAAATTGAGCTTGAGCCTCTTGGTTTTGCAATCTCATCTCGGTCCTGTTAATAAAAGCAGCAGTTCTTTTTATGAAGTTACTATTTTCAGCCATATAAGATTCAGTTTTCAACATAAAAGCATTGAGAGAATCTTCCAAAGAACTAGATGTTGTCTGTTGTTGCTGCGGGAACTGTTGCCGTGACATATTCTGCTGGAATCCTGATGCTTGTGCGTTCTGATTGTTCTAGTTTATAGCATTATTGGGATTACTCCATGAAAAATTCGTGTGCTTCTTCCAAGCTGGATTGTATGTATTGGACATCACATTGTTGTTTTGGTTGTAATTCCCCACATAAAAGCTGGATTTCAGATTCTGCATAAATTCAGAAGAATCATGGTTACCACCACATAACTCACAAAAGGAATCCATTACCTTGACCTCTTGTGTGTTGTTTGGTTTTTGCATGTTCTGGACCATCTTGGTTAGAGTGGCCAATTGTGCCGAAATTGAGTCTGATGATCCCAGTTCATGTATTATGGCTTGGCGTCTAACTCCTCATCTTCTAGCAGATGGGAATTGATAATCATTCTTGGCAAGCCTGTTTAGAATTTGCATTGCTTCCTCCGGCGACTTATCTAGGAGTATGTTGAATGAATTACAAATCTCGAGGAAAGATTTAAGATGTTGTCATGCATCTTCAGTTGCTGAGCCGCTAAATTGACCAATTGTGTTGATCATATTGAACATCACCGATTTCAACTCAAAGTGGTCGGCTTCAATTTCAGGTGTGACAACTCCTGGATTAAGTCCTTCAAGATCTTTTTCAAGATAGTCTCGAATAGTTCTGTTTCGTGCAAGAATCACTCCTCCTCCTACTGGAACATCTTGATTCATATTGCCGTCTTGATTAGCCATTGCTACTCTTAACCTTCGTCTGAGTCTTTGCAAGGTTCGTTCGATTTTTGGATCAAAGGGATATTCTGGTGTAATCGGTCTTGCCCTGGTCATATACCAATACAAAACCAAAGTTTGTTAACCCTTTGAATCTTAAACAAGAAAAATAAAAAGTGCAAGAAAATAAAAACAAAGTTGCTATTGCCAATCCCCGACAATGGCGCCAAAAACTTGTTGTGCGTAATAAGTGCTCTGCAATTGTGCAAGTGTACACGTCGCAAGTTATAGTATAAAAGATATCGTCTCCACAGGGATTGGTGCCACTTCAAGAATTTAATCTCTTGCACTGTAAAAAGTAAAAGAACATAAGTAGAAAATTGTAGGAGTTTTAACTAACAACTAAACTAGAAAGCAATAAAGTAAAAGAAGATGTAATCAAATAAGAGAGAATAGGCCAGGTTATCGTGAGTTGAGGTGTGATAGCCAATTGGATCGCCTTGGTAAAAGAGTGCAAGGGCAACTCAGTTACCGTGACAACTTGCGCAGCGGGGTTGCCTTGGCAACTAATCAACGGTTGCCTGAGCGACTAGATGGACAACTACTTGGGCAGCTGGGCAGCAACTTCAAGGTTCGGCGGAGCATTCTTTAATGGTTTCTTCTTATCCCTAAGTTGAAACCCTAGCTAATTGTGCATGCCTTGACAATACATCCCTGCGTGAATCAAGGGTGAACAACAACCATTCTTGCGCTCCTCTTAGCCGTTCAAATCCTTAACTTATTCCTAAGCCGGATTAATCTTTACCATCAATAGATTGAATAAAGACCATAGTCATTCGTTTCTTGAATCTAACTCTCCCGATATTAGATAAATAGATGAAGTTACGAGATCCTCTCCCAATTCACTCGCAAATAAGAAGAAAAATCAAGAATAAATAAACCTTGAATTGAAAGTGTAAACTCTTATTATCTAAACAAAATCCAATTGTTTCTCACAACCACAAAACACAATAAACTTAGCCAAATAGATTTAGTTCATGGCTAGGTTCCAAAGAAAAACAAGACAAAGAATTCCTAGCATAAACCTAGTTGAACAAGAAAGAAAAAGATGAAGAATGGTTGAATCCTCTTTGTCGAAATCTCCCCCTTTGATCTTGTCAAAATTTCTCTCCTCTCTCCCTCTTGGAGTTGACGACTTGATCCTTAATTTATAGGGCTAGGTCAAAGTCTTTTTTGAGGAGGAAGTTAAGTTGGAATTAAATATCTTTAAAGAATATAATTCTTTATTATATTTAAATTCCTTTTAGAACTTCTCCTATCTTATTTGGATTTAATTTCTCTTTAACCTCTTCATGGAAATACTCCTTTGGGATTTAACTTTGCTCCACGTCATCTTGGGCTTATCTAGTCATTAATTTCGACTACTATATCATCTTATCCCTTATCGAAAATTACCCTGGCAACTAGCTCGGCATCTCCTTCATGCATTGCCCTGACAACTAGCTCCAGCCTTGCTTTGTCAAGTGATTCTGCACACACACACAAAACACACCAAAGCAGTATCTTTTTCCACAAAATTAAGCAAAATATGAAATCAAGCTTGTCCACCGAGGAAACAATGCAAACATGCATGAATGGCTAATAATGCAACTAATATGAGCCTAAGTCTAGCAATAATATGAATAAAAAGGGTAAGAAAAATAGTACTTTTGAACACTTAACAAGAGCAAGGTCACTGCATTAAAGATTATCCGATGAATGCTAGAAGAAAGAGGGGCTAGAAGAAAAATCTAGAATTCTCTGGTATCTTACTCTCACGGTAGATGAAAAAAATAATGGTGCATTAAAAAGGGGTTATTGGTGTATAGACATGTTTATTTTTGAATATCTTGAAGCTATGATTAAAATTACAATGGAATAAACTAAGACCATAATTGCCAACTAACTTTAACAAATGAAACCAACAAACTAACTATTTGTTTCAACACTTGCCTTAAGACCGTCCATAAATGACAGCCAATACAAAAGGTAGCAAAGATTACAGATCGTGATAAAAAACCAAAATTTTTCATCTTTCTCAACTATTCATGCTACAACATCTATTTCTATCAAATTAGCCCCAACCGTTGCATTAATGCCACGACTTTTGAAATAATAATAAAATTCAAATCTTAATATTCCCGTGTATCAATTTTTGGCTTAATTATAGGTTTCTAGCTCCTTCAATGAATATCAGTAATGAATCAAATTCAAATCACAAACTTATACTTTGCACTATATGGTCAAAACGGATAGATAGGGTTACACCACCTTGAAGAATTTCTAACAAACTTATACACCAATTTTCTAACATGTTAAACTAACTATGTATCATGTCCATTCTCATTTTAGCGTGTTTATACTTAATATAGCCATGTCACTAATAGGTGTCATTTAATCAAATCATATGAAATATTATTTCATATTAAATGCCTCTTACTCAATTTTACCCATTTTCAAATGTACCTAAATGGGTCATTTAGAAATTCTTTCATGCATTTAATAACATATAATAATCAATCACATGAACACAAAGGGATATTTCTAAAATGTTCAACATATATCCAAAGTTCCATGCATCATATGCCTTAATGCACACACATTTCTATTCATAATTTTCTTCATACATAATCATGACATATGCCACCATTCTAGGTGTTATAGGGAATAGTATAAACATTACTCGTAGCTTGAGAAGTGTCTTGCAACATTTTTCCACAATCGATCCTTTTCAAGCTTGTAACCTGAAATACATGTCAATGGAATGCATTAGGCTTACTTGGCCTAAGGTAGTAATCTTGCATAGCAACATGTATGGACAATTATGGATTTCAATCAAGTTAAGCACATAGTGGCATCAATATAAACAATAAAACCAAAGCACACGGTGACATAAATGTATACTTATTAAATTTTATACATTTCTTATTTGAGTTCGTGGTTATGTATTAAGAATGTCTTATTGAAGTTTATAGTCAAGTCTTGCTTATGTCTTATAGAAGTCCATAGTCATGTCTTGTTCATGCTATACTTTCTTGATATTCTCGTTGTGAATTTCTTATGTCTTGATTATCTTGTCCCTTGGATCACATTGAACATAGATAGTTTGGTCTGTGTTTAACCATATCAGTTCGTGTTACACATGGAACATAGCACAAAGCATATGGCACACGGTATATAATCATGAATCTCCTTCTCTTCCATCATCTCCCCTGAACCCCACAACATTGCCAAAAAATCATGTAAGCATATACCATGTCAATGTGTCCAAGGTCCTTGTTAATTATTAGCTTTATTTCTTGATCTTGTTCCATGAATGAGCTATTAGCTCCATAAGTTCATAAACTTGTTCATGGTGAGCACAAAGCTCCAAAAAGTGGTAACATAAATCTTAATAACATATATTTCATAAGTCTTATTTCATAGCAAAGTTTTCATATAGCTTAAATTATCATTGTTCCTTATGATTTTATCACATAACATGTAAACAATACATTCATAATGTAAAACATAATCAAAGAAGCTTACCAAGCTTTTCCATGCCATGAATGTAGTCACCAATTTCTCTATGTGAGCTATAAATGTCATGATCATGCATAAACATAATAATTCATAAAAAAATTATTGGAATGACACCATGTCATCCGAAACCATGAACTACACTCACCTCAATCCAAGCTTAAAGACTCCTTGATACGAGATGGCAGCAGATGAAATAAATATGAAAAGTAAACAAAAAAATGATTAAATAAGAAATTTAAAGAACATATGGAAAATTGAATGAAGAATGGTGCAAGATGGATTTTGGTTTAGGCGTGATGACGGTGATGAAGTTGAGATGTCCTCGACACCCTCCTAAGTGCAATTACTTAGGTAAGTAACCTCAAGCGGCTCTAACCCACCCTTCTAGACGCAATTATCTAGGCAAGCAAGAATGTGAAGATGGCTTTTCCATGAAAACTATAAGGAAATCGTGTTGAAGACAATCTTTGAAGGCACAAGCAACAATACTTGCAAAAATGTTCTCAATAACATTTATTCTCATAAAGAAAGTTGTTCAAGTTTCGTTTTACAAGTGAAGAGGCTGCCTCCTTTTATAGTCTGAAGGAGACACCAACATTCCTTAAAACATAGCAAATCAATCCCTAAAAATTATCTAATTAAAAGGGATTTCTAAAATCAGCACTTGAATAGCTAAAATAAAAGGAAAATATAAATTAAACATAAGGAAACCCCTAAAATCAATATATGGATAGCTAATTAAAAATGAATCTAAGGGAATAATTTAAAATAATAATAATTTTGGTCAAAGCTTTATAATCTAGCCTTGAATTATTCCAATGTGCTTCATAATTCTGAATTGGAATTTCTGCATGCATTGTCTTCACTAAACTGGTTGTAACTTGAGCTCCCGATGTAGGATTGATACGTTTAAACATGCGTTGGAAAGCTAAGAGATTGACTCAAAAGTTTGAAGAAGACTTTGTGGTCTAAATATGCATGGATCCTATTCGAAAAGTCGATGCAAGTCGGCTGTCGTTCCAGACTCGACAAAAAGCTTCATATTATTGTCTAAAATCCATTTTTTGACACTTTCTATGCATGCATTGCTTTGGGCCTTTTTTGCTTTCATCAAACAATTTCAACTTCTTGTCCAAGGTGAGTAATTTTACCCCTCTCATGCATGTATTACTCCTTTTTCCTTATTCTTCCCACTTGTGATTTCCATCACTTTCATTTCCTCTAACAAATATGGTCTTGAATTGAAAAACTAATGGCTAATTTGCAAGAATTTAAACTTGGAACATTTTAAAGATCAAAGGACTTCAATGGATTTAGAAGAGAGGTTGAAGAAGCTCTTTATCTCTCCCCTCCAGCTTACGAATGGATAACCCCATGTTATCTTTAATTTCTTCTTTCTTTTCTTTCTTTTTTTGATATAGGAAATTAGGACTAAAATGTAAGAAGATGACACCTAGGTACTTGCTTCATCACTTTTAAAAATGGGTAAATCGCCCTCTAAGTCCTTCAAGAACATTTCCTCTTCCATGAAGAAACATCATGGTTAAATTGTCCACTTAACATAGATCTTTTCCCCTATTTTCACTTTAGTCACTTAACTTTACTTTTTTACAATTTAGTCACTAAGTGGTCTAATTATTCACCTAGTCTTTATAAACTCCATGTCTTATCCTTATAACTTATTGTCTTACTATTTCACATTTCAGCCAATTACCCTTGATTTCATAATTTTATAAATTAGCCCTTAAACCTCAATCTTTTGATTTAAACCTAGAACTTTATAATTATTCAATTTAGTCCTTTTTAATCTTTTCATATGAAATAACTTAATCATCATAATCAAATTTTCAATCATCGAAAATCGAATGTCGACTAGGTCAGTTTTCGGGTATTACAAATAGTTTGACTCAAGTCAAATCGGACTCGGGTCAACTGGGGTCTGGGGTAATGTTGGGTTGATTCTAACTTAGGATCAGGTCGGGTTGGGTCGGATCAATACCAGTTTTGGGTCAAAATGGTCCAAGACCGAATCGATTAATTATCGAGTTAATTGAAGTTCGGATGGAATTCGGGTCAGGTCATTTTAGGTATCTGGTCAAGTTCAAGTCATGTCACATCGATTTTAGATCAAGCAAGTTGGATTATATCGGTTTCGGGGTGAAGTTCAGGTTGAGTCAATTCGCAACTCTCACAAGTCAAAACATATATTAGAACTTCGTTTGCTTCCTTAAAATAATCACAACTCTCTCAAGTCTCAAGTATATATTCAAGTTATTCAACCAATTCAGAACACAAGGAATATAGTGAGTTATATTTTTCATGAAGAAAACAATTTAAGTGAAATAGTAGTGTACGTGACAATTAACTTCTTAGGATTCTTGAAAATATTATAAGAAAATAAATTCAAGAAATTTTAATAATCAATATCTTACATTAATGGTGAAGTGAAATGTTAGATTTTTTGATTAAAACGAATATCTTGTAAAAATAGAACAAAAATATATCAATTTATGGTTTTGATCCAAAATAATCAGATCCAAGCAGAATATGTGTTAACACCAAATTAGTCAAATCGAATTCGAATCATCACCTCTTCGGATCATAATCAATACATCCTCGAATCAGTTTCAATTTGATAATTTTTTTACACCTTTAACTGCTAATGATAAATCCTAACTTCATCACTGTTAGGTTTTCCTAACAATAAAATTTCGATCAACCAATGCTATACTACTAAAAAACTTTTCATAGAAATGATACACAAAATTAATTCTCAAATAATCTCGAATTTTCCATGATTCATCATTGCTGATGATTACCATCAAAGGCCTTTGATTGCGGTTCTCAACGAATCTGGCTACATACTTTTGTGGTAACACGTGCATGCATCCTAACACTGGGACATGCTAAGATGGGGTACCTTATGGCACTGTTAAAATACGGTCTCATATAAATTTGTATCATTTTGGTAAAAATTTATGTAAGATTGGGTAATAATTTATGTAGAACCAAAATTATTATTAACCGTGTAAGAATTTGTATAACTATATAAATTCTCATCAACTCAGTAAAATTTTGTGTAGATTTTACCTTAGATAAGAATTTGTGTAACTATACAAGTTCTTATATTATAACCTAAATTCTTACCATTTGTAAGAATTTGTGTAATTACACAAATTTTTACCAACTGAGTAAAAATTTATATAGAATCGCCTCATTTTAGCCGCATCCTAAGGATACCTTACGTTAGAACTTCCCCATAACACTAGGTCAAGTAGAGATAAAGTTAATGAATACAATATTAATATAAACTAAAATAAAAAAAATGAATCTAAAACTACCGGAAGTTATTAAAAATAATTGTCTATCTTACCATTAGTTTTTTTTTTTGTTTTGAAGAATACCTTACCATTAGTTTCAAGAAAAATAGAAGAGCCAATATCTTATTTATCAACATGCTTTCAATTGATGGTGGCCAATGAACCTCACACAATAGGACCTATCGCAAAAGTACTTGTAAACAAGTAGAGGTGGCAAACGAGTCATTCGGTTTGGGTTCAATTCGGGTTATTTCGGGTTTGATTACATTCGGTTTAAGTTCTAGCTGGGTTGGTTCAGGTCTGGTTCAGTTTTAGTTCGGGTCTATAATGATTTCGGTTCGGGTATCGGGTATCGGGTTGGGATTTCGGGTCGGTTAATTTTCGGTTGACTTGGCATTCAGTTCAATTTTTTCGGTTCGGTTATTTCCGGTTCGGTTGATTTTGGGTCGGGTCAATATCGGGTTAATGGGAGATCGATCGGTTTTAGTCGGGTTTTCATGTCAAGTTAGGTTTTGTCACCCTATGTATGACTTTATATAGCCTGTATTCGGGTCCATCTTTCTTTATTTATTTTAAAATATTTTCTTTATTTTGGGTTGCATTCGGTTCAGGTCCATTCAGTTAGGTTGAAAATCGGTTCGGGTCTATTCGGTTCGGGACCATTTTTGGTTCAACTGAATTTCGATTCAGTTTCGGTTTGACTTATTTCAGGTTTCGAATCAAATTCGTATTATTGTGTTCGGGTCGATTTCGAGTCTTGATTCGAGTAAATCAGTTTGATTCGCAGATCTGGGATCAAGTTTGCCAAGGTCTATAAATAAGGAAGCACTTGAAAACAAGGTTATTAATGGAAGTTTCTTTTATTTAAATTTTAAATGTACCTAACTTTTTCTATTTTATATATATTTTAAAATTTGTAATTTTAAAGAATTTAAATTATAACTGTTTTAGAACTTTTAAATTATCAAATTGGAAAAAAATTCAACTTTTAGAAGTCTCAGACTAAAAATAAAATTTTAGTTCTTAAGAATTAAGTTGACATTTTAATTATTTTAGGCTTAACGGTCAAATAAGTGCTCGGATTATACATTTTTTCAGATAGCTGCTTGAACTATATTTTGGGTCAAATAGGTGTCTACCGTTTTATTTCGTGACCCATTTAAGGTTTATTCGTGACAGATGTTATTTTTCTGTTATTAAATGAAATTCGAACACTTGGCATGGTTGAGCATTTTCTCAAATTAAAATTCAAAAATTAGAAAAATAAAATAATATTAATTAACCCAACAATCTTTTAATTTCTTTAAAACTCCAACCCTAAGCCTAAATCCCTAAATTCTTCCACTTCAACCACCGATTCAACCACCACCGGCCACCCTTGTCTTCATCAAAACCCCACTACTGAAAGCCCCATTATCTCGTCATAAAAAATCGACGAATGAACCACCGATTGTATAGTCTAAGAACACCCAATGATGAAGAAAAAAGAGGCTGATTGGGTTCCCACCGATGGGTAGAGGATGGCGGATGTCGAACGGTGAGGTACACGACGCTTTGGGCGGTGAACGATGGATCATCAACTTGTGGGGATGCCAGACAATGAGGGAGATGTGATATGTGGGTTTGATTGAAAGAAATTAAAAGTTTAAGATTTTTTTAAAAAATCAAAAATTAAAAATATAAAAATGGCCACAAGTCATGTTCTGATTGGATGATAATTTTTTTAACAGCCTTTAATAAAAAATCTTAAATGAATCACGGAATAAAAGGTTAGCACCTATTTGCCCCAAAATATAGTTTAAGCACTTATTTAAAAAAAATATAGTTTGAATATTTATTTGACTGTTAAGCCATTATTTTATATCACATGTTTTATGAAAACTCTTTCATCTTAAAATTCAACGTGACAAAATAAACAAGATGGAAATAACGTACTTTTTATTTTATGCAATTAATATATTATAAAAATAATTTTACAGAACTTTTTTTTCTTTCGAATTTTAATATATTTAAAACTCGGATGTCACGGCCTGCACATTTGGGTCCGAGACAGATGCGCAACAAGCAACCCAAGAGGTTCTAGGCTTGCCAAGAAGACCACTAGACTTGGTCCGATCGTTGGAGACTGAAAGAAAGCCCAAATACATTGAGCCTGGTAAATTAATAGATGGCATCTTACCAGGGAATATTTCAAGGGATAAGAATATATCTCAATGTAAACACAAACTTAAGGAAAGAATTTCATAGTGATAGAGTTTCCTTAGTTAGTGTAGATTTGGTAGGTGGATTTCGATCTGAGCCGTTAGTGTGATTCAATCTCGTCCGTTCATTGTATGGGGATTCAACTATAAATAGAGGCTTCCCCACCTCAATTGTATTCATCCATCATTTGAGTAATACACTTGGCATTTACTCTAAAAACACTTTGTAGTGTTCTTCGCGTTCTTTCTTTTGTTCTTGTTGCCTTTCTCTTTTGTTCGGTTCCTCTTGGAACGATCTTGTGTTTGTGTGCATTGGAAGGATTCGATCTTCCGGAGAAGGATTTCAGGCTTACTTAGTCGTTTGTCTAAGAACATCGACTAAGGCCGCACATTGGGTTGGTTCAGAAGTCTAGCCCCGTGACAGTTGGTATCAGAGCGAGTGTTCGAGCGCAAACACTGATTGGAGATGGCAAAGAAAGAAGGGAATGTTGCAGCACAAAAGGGTGCAGAAACCCAGGCTGACGATGGAAAGCGAGACAGTTCGAGCAACACTGTGCCTACGCTGGAAGAAAGGGTGGGAAAGCTCGAAGGATCCATGAAGGATGCCCGAGTGGAGATTGACATTGTGAGAGTACGTCTTGACGAGCTGGACTCTTCGGGAGAGGAGCTCGAAAGTAGCGTGCAGGATCTAAAGAACAACGTGCAAGACCTTGACCAGTGTGTTGACAGTGCGGATAGAAGGAGTGATGCACTCGAAACCGAGCTAAAGGCTTTGAAGGCGGAGATGATGGAGGAAATTAAGGGGCTCAAGGGAGAGCTTCAAGTTTACAAAGCTGCCGTGACTGGTATGTTAAACACGGCAACAATTAGACAAAAGTTAGACGTGCTAAAGCCGAAGGAGTTTAGTGGAACTAGATCGGCCCAGGACGTGGAGAACTTTGTGTGGAGCACGGAACAATACTTTCGTGCTACAGGCATCAAGGATGATGCGGATAAGGTAAACATTGCTTCTGTTTACTTAACTGACGTTGCACTTTTATGGTGGCGACGCAGATGCTCTAAGGAGAAGAGCAAGGATATTCCCATCGGGACTTGGGAAGAGTTTCAGGCTGAGTTCAAAGAACAATTCTACCCAAAGAATGCCCAACAAGAGGCTCGGGAGAAGCTGCACGAACTCAAGCATGAAGGTTCCATCCTGGAGTATGTCAGACATTTCACTGAACTCAAACTCCAAATCACGGACATCACTAAAGCCGAAGGCCTCTTTATCTTCAAGAACGGGCTTAAGCGATGGGCCAAAATGGAGTTGAAAAGGATGGGAGTCGAGGAACTCTCCAAGGCTATGACCGCAGCTGAATCCATAGCCGAGTTCGAGATGGCGGAGTCCCTCAAGCCTCGAGGCAAGGGCTATGGTGGGGGAGTCAAGGATGGGGAAGGTCTTGTGTGTTGTATCTGCGGAGGGAAGCACATGATGAAAGATTGCCCCAAGAATGATCGTCTTAATGCTGTCAAAGGCGATGAGTTCGAGGAGTCGGATGAAGAAGTGACGAGACTTGGTGCGATTGCGAGTGTCAAAGCGATCAAGCCGAGGGTAGAGAAGCAACTAAAGTGCTACCAATGTAAGGGGCCACACAAGTTGCGAGCATGCCCACATCGATTCAAGCCATCCAAGGAGGTGGACGAGCCCGAACAGAGCGAGGCTACGAGACTTGGCTCGATGATACTAAGTTCTGCTAAGGCGAGAGTACGCAAGCAGAAAGGGTTGATGTTTGTCGACATCAACATTGCGGGACAATCGAGGAGTGCTCTAGTGGACACCGGAGCAACCGATCTATTCATGTCCAAGAAGGCTGTCGACAAACTTGGTCTTAAAGTTGTGGGTTGAACTAGAAAGATCAAGACTGTGAATGCTAAAGAAGTTCCAATTGTTGGAACGACACGAAAGGTTGAGCTGTAGATTGGTGAATGGAAGGGCAAGGAAGACATCAAGGTAATCAATTTAGATGACTTTGATTTTGTTTTGGGACTAAGCTTCCTTGACCGTATAGATGCTCTTATCGTTCCTTGTGCCGACGTCGTCTATGTTTTGGATCGCAAACAACGTTGCGTTGTGCCCACGTACCGAGACAAGGGTAAAGGAACCAAGACACTGACTGCCATTCAGCTTGCCGAGGATGCTCCAAGCCAAGGAGACATCGCTTTGGGGGCTACTATTTGAGGAACTACTTTAGTGGGGCAAGAGTTGCCCGAGTCAGCCAACGACACGAGGCCCGTGGAAACAGCACCTTTGGGCAAGGTGGAAGAAGCATTGAACTTCAAGTATGAAGAAGGGTCAATGCGGGAAAAGTTGCCAATGGGCAACGAGGCACCAAAGTTCACGAGGGAAGGGTTGATGCCGGTTAGAGTGAATGCCACGGAATAGGTGCATCTCAAGCTTCATCGAGATGTGCGTAATGATGCGGAGCGAGGAAAAGTTACATGGCGGAAGGAACCAAGGCGAGCAGTCTGTACGGGAAGACAACCCAGTCCGAGTCGAGCGCTCCTTATGGGGGGAGCCGTTCTTATAGGGGAACATCATTGCCCGATTCTGAGCTGGGAGCAAGCCAAGGTACCATGGAAGATCCAAGATCAACCAAGCGAAATCTTTTCTGAGACAGCGATGAGGGCATTGCCGGATTTGGTGGGGGAGAATGTCACGGCCCGCACATTTGGGTCCGAGATAGATACGCAACAAGCAACCCAAGAGGTTCTAGGCTTGCCAAGAAGACCACCAGACTTGGTCCGATTGTTGGAGACTGAAAGAAAGCCCAAATACATTGAGCCTGGTAAATTAATAGATGACATCTTACCAGGGAATATTCCAAGGGATAAGAATATCTCTCAATGTAAACACAAACTTAAGGAAAGAATTTCATAGTGATAGAGTTTCCTTAGTTAGTGTAGATTTGGTAGGTGGCTTTCGATTTGAGCCGTTAGTGTGATTCAATCTCGTCCGTTCATTGTATGGGGATTCAACTATAAATAGAGGCCTCCCCACCTCAATTGTATTCATCCATCATTTGAGTAATACACTTGGCATTTACTCTAAAAACACTTTGTAGTGTTCTTCGCGTTCTTGAACGTTCTTTCTTTTGTTCTTGTTGTCTTTCTCTTTTGTTCGGTTCCTCTTGGAGCGATCTTGTGTTTGTGTGCATTGGAAGGATTCGATCTTCCGGAGAAGGATTTCAGGCTTACTTAGTCGTTTGTCGAAGAACATCGACTAAGGCCGCACGTTGGGTTGGTTCAGAAGTCTAGCCCCGTGACAGATATCAACATAAAAAAATATATAATTTAAGGACTAATTTTAGACTATAATTAACAGCAACTGATTGAAATTTCTTACAAAATACACCATAGGCTTGGACTGAGAATGAGAGAGGAGAGCAATTATATATCTTTGGGTGTAAAATTTCAATAAATGCAAACTTGATCTTATACTAGAACAATAAATGTACAGAACTTATATCCAGATTTGCAGAAATGCATCTCCTCATATGTATATTAATATTGCACCTAACATCCCATGGGAAAATGTACTCCAGGAAAACGCAAGTACCTTTTCACAATGGGTTTTACCAGACCAGAGCAAATTGCAAAAACTGATTTCAAGTAGTATCTTTACACAGAAAAAAAAAATGTTTTCCTAAACCAATTAAGAGAAGTGTGAATTCCTTTCCGTCGATATTATGTGCTGATGAATCCTCTCTAAATTGAAGTTATTTGGGGTTTCTGTACACTCTCTTCATTGTAAAGCAACCGTCTCTTTTTCGAACCATATCCCTGGTACTGGTATATGATGCTGTGAAGACACTCTCTGAGGCAGATGATGTCAAATGTTTCTATAAATCTCAGATCAGCAGTCCTGGATTTGATGCCGGCAAAATGTTGATACTCTTCAAATACTGATGACAAGCACCAATTCTGCAATTTCCTGAAGCAACCAACAAGGCTACCGGTGCGATGGTGCATTATTTATTTCATTTTTATTAGAACGACAGTTTCATTTAAGAATAAAATCAAAAGGCTAATGAATGAAATCAATTCTTATGATGTCAGAGGGAAAAGAATACAAATTTGAAATTTCAGTTTTAAACCCAGTAAAGTACTTATACACGGAAAGCTATGTGCCAAATGAGTTCCAATGTCCAAATAAAACTAATCTTTTCTCCCAAGTAAACCCATCAAACACTGCACCAAAAATCCATGTAGTTGCTTCCTACGCCTTCCATTTAATTCGGAATGAATCAAATTATAGCATATCTTCATATACATATTTATAAGGAAACTCATGCCTTACCCCACAAATGTACTAAAAAATCAACAAGCAACCACTCCTTTATAAATTCAGTTCCACAGGAAAAGCTAACATCTAAAGAGAGCACAAGTGACAGCTGAATTTGGACTATTACCTTTCCTTGTTTGCAGTGAATCAAAATAGGATGATTTCTCACATCTGAAAACAAATGAGAATAAACATGTTAGATATCCCTATAGTTAAAACATGCTGGTAAAAGAAAAAATATTTACAGAACTAAGAGAGTCAACTCGATAGTTTAGAACTCAGTACCTATTAAGATCTTGAGAGCTCCTCTTAAGGAATCCCTGAGTGTAGCAAGAGAAGGCTCCTGAAATGAAGTCAAACAATGATGTAAGCCAAAACAGAACCAAAATCAAATTAGCTATTAGGAGTCAAAAAACACGGTTGCTGAACTGCTATCAACTAATAAAGTCCAAGCCGAGGCCGAACGTAGGAGGTACCGGTACACCCCAAAAATGAAAATTTTAAAGTTGAGAGTTGAGAAAATGGTAACATTTTTCTTCGTCCCCCAAAACATATATAATTCATTGTTAACCCCTCATAAGTTTAAACAATTTAAATGGCCCCCTTAGATAATGCCGAGTTCCACCATTGAGTTGAGAACTAAATGAATTATAATTTTGACCAAATTTCAATATGTTGAGCGTAGAGCAATTCTGGACTTAAAAACCTTGACCAATCACTGATTAAAAAATCTAATGAAATTTTGATAATTCCATAAGTTTCTTTGAAAAAAAAACAGCATTAGACTAGCAATGGGTTCAACTTTATCTACTGAAAGACGCAGACAACTCAAATTCAACAGTTTTATACATGCATTGATCAGCAAGCATATGAAAAGCTTGCTATATAGCGGCCAAAGCAGAGAAGTAAGTGTACCGTTTTCCCCTCAATCCCGAACTGGAAAAGCCGGATATTATGGGATTTAAGAAACTCCAAATTCTCTTCAGGATAAGGCTCTGGACACAAGTATCTGCTCATACATACATATAAAGTAAATTTCCAACTCGTGAAAATGGCATATACAGTCAAATTTTAATTTGATTATAATCCTTCGAACCTATTTTTCCTTTTCTTAGAAACCAAGCAAGCAAAAAAGAAGAATTTTTTAAAAAGGTTTTCAAGAAAATATATAGCATTAAATATACAAAAACTGAAAATAATAGGAAAAGAATGCAAATTCAACGCGACATACAAGAAATCAAAATCATCAACGCAACCGAAGGAAAAAGGAGGAAGAAACATACATGATGGATCTGAGGTTGAGGGTTTCCAAGAAGGGGAAATTGCAGGGTTGAGGGAAACTGGATCTGTAAATGCCCTCTTCCACCATGGAAAAATTGGGAGGCGACTCCAAGACGACGTTGTCGTCACTGTACTCTTTTTCCGCAATGAACCCCATCTCTCTTCCGCCCCTCTTTCTTCTCTCTTTTTGAGTCTTCTCTCAAAACAAGTAAAGAATGGTGTATTTATAAAACAATGGGATTGGAAAGCAGAGATCAAAAGAAAACCAACAAAGAAACGAAGTTCAGCTGATGGTTAAAGATGGAGGCTAGTTGCTTATAAATAGGTTTTTTTTACCCCCCCCCCCCCCCCCCCACCCCCCCTTAAACGACACCGTGTTGTTTGTCTGCTAGGAATTAGGATTCCGATTCTCCGATTTCAACCAAAACTACAACTGTTTTTATTTTATTTTTATTTAATAGTTTGACCGAAAGGTACATTTGAGGGGTAAAACTGGAAACGACGGCTGCTTCTAGATGACCTGGTCAGCTTTGGATTTTATTAATTAACTAAAAATTAAATTTTCCTTTCAGTTTAGTAAGAGATAATATAAATTAATTTTAGGGTTTTTGAGATAACGGATATTGGTTGTTGTTTTTCTTTTATAATTTGGGGAGTGGTATAATTCTTTTAGGTAAATTATACCAGATATCACTTAAGTATGGTCTCTGAATAAAAAAATGCAACCAAATTTTAGAAAGCCATAAACATGAAACTGAATTTTGATTTTTAACTCGAAAATGTAACTCAGTCATTAACTCTTAGCGTTCTCGTTAAGTCAAAACGAATAATATATTTTTATATATTTATTGATATATATGTAAATAATATATTTTATATTATTTATATATGAATATTATTTATAGTATTATATTTTCATAAAATAATTTGGTTGAACCAAATAGATAAATTTATATAATTTAAATAAAAATGTTATTTTTATATTTTTATATATTATTTACAATGTAAATATAATATGTTGATCCTTTTTTATGGACAATAATATGATTAGACTTTATATGAATTGTAAGAATGTAAAAGCACTCGGTAGAACCTATATGAAAATGTATAAGATGCATGATTGTTAAGATATGATGGCATGATGAACACGAGATTTGCGAAATATTAAATTTTGCATTAAAAATAATAAATAAGCATGATAAAACTTAGATTTATTCGCCTTGTGTCGAAATGAAACCATTGAATATAATCAGCAACTCATAAGATTTGAGTACTTACATTATGACTCATTAGTCGATTGTTGTGCATGGACCCGGCTCATAGAGCGATAACTGAACATTATAGCATTGATTTGTTCACTAGGATATATCTTGCTAGTTATGTGATTGTAATAATGGAATGTTTGAGCATTGCTCCATATAGTGGGACATAGTCAATTTCGCATCCGATCAATGTATATATACAACTCCAAACTCCTAGAATGGTGGCACATAGTCAATTGTGCAAAGGCTATTGTTGTTTTATATTAATTTTGGTTTTGATCATATGATTAGATTATTTACATTTATAAACTTGGTGATAGTTCTAATGTGCATTGCTATGATATAGTGGAAAGAAAAAGGGGCCTTAAGCATGATATGATATTGTACGATGATAAGGTAGTGTTAGTTGACGTTTGCATTGTTGGTTATATGATTTTATGAAAATTGATAGCTTAAATAGTTTAAAAAGGTAAAAGGGAAAGATTATAATTGGTAATGTTTTGAATGTTTGATAACTTGTATATGAATTGTATGTTGGATATTGCATGTTTGGTGTTTATTGATGTTGAAATGTTTCTTGATACATAATAAGACTTAGGGCCAGTTTAGCATTGTTTTTGAAAAGTGTTGTTAGAAAGTTCTTTTGCAAAGTTGAGATTAAGATTTTAATGTTTACTATTTTTTTCAAAAAGTACTTTTAAAAAGATAAAATATCGATTTTATACATGATATTATAAAGTAAAAATAAATTAACACAATACGTTTAAATTTGTAAACATTATAATGTATGAAATAAATTAATTTAAATATAAAAATTGTGGCAAATTATTAGTAATATTTTGATGTATAAAATATACTTTTTAAATATAAAAGGTTGGCTGAAATGAAAAAAAAATGATAAACTAAATATAAAAGTGAAAATTAATTAAATGTTAAAGTCAATAATATATTAGGATGGACATCTGTCAAAGAGTGAACAATATTAAATAGTAAGTGAACATCTATCCGAGGGGAAGCTACAAGGAAAAATCATTGGCTTGGTTTTACGAAGGTCCAAGCCAGAAAAAGGTAAAAAAAAAATAGCTTTTTGATTTGGTTGCAAAATCTCGTTGGAAACGTTATTTTTCTATCCAAAAACACGTGTTCATAATTGCATTGCGTTTTCAGCCAAAACCTGGTTTCATAATCATTCCTGATAGTCTTGATGTGTAATTAGTTGGAATTTGAAATTTAAGATGTACTCATTTAGATTTTTGATTTGTGAAATGGCCTCAAAGGTTCATTTAGGTAATCTAGATATACTTTAAATATTGCTTAATGTTTGAATGATCACCTTTTAGGTAGCTTATGTAATGTGGGAAAATTGATTCATTCCGTTGCTTGTTGTATAAGATTGATTTTTCAGTTAGCTTGTGTTTTAAGTTAGTTAAACAATTGAAAAACAAGGTCAAGTATCGAAACTAAGCTATAGATTTCAAAACCTATTGGCTACTGTTTTTTTTACAAGTATCAAAACTCAATAATGAGTTCCAAAACTTTTGGTTAGATTTTGATAGTTTTACAGTTTGATCCCTAAATTTCAATAACATGATTAAAAGGTTTGTTTGGTCTCTATTTAGGTTCTATGAAGATTTGTCGAGTGTTATAAAATATGAATAACCTTGAAAACCTTAAACTTATTTAGAAATTTCAATTAGTATGCAAACTTTTTGAAAATTGCAAATTGATCCTTGATTGTTAATTGAATACTAGAAATGTTTGGAAATGATCTTGTCTGGTTTTCATGATATGAATATGTGCAATTTATGATTATTTTATTTAATTTGGTTTTGATACAGTCTAAGTACTGATGAATCGATGTGGCATCTTTGCCCGGTTTACGACTAAGTTGGGTAAGGGTGTTACATATCATGTTTTCCAATATGTCATTCATGAAATATCTACCTATGCAATAAATTTGCCTAAACATTAAGATGTTGAGTTAAATATTAAATGAGGTCACTTGTTAATTCATGCTTTAAGGTATGTGAGATGAGATTTAAAAAAGAGAAACCTTTGTTCGGTATACTTTTGCATGCTTATATTTGACTTTGGACTAATGACTACATGGAAGTGCTTCTTGAGCATCCACTGAGCGTAGTTTAGTTCACACTCGTTTGTGATATATTTTACAGAGTAATTATTGATCTTGAGGATTGGGGAAGAACAAGAAGTGATTCCAAAAGCATTTCGAATTTGAATTGGATTGCACCAGCCAAGTTCGGGATGCCAGAGGAATTCTAAGAGAGAACTTGGCTTGGTCAACCAGTGACCCTGTGACCAATCTAGAATTGGAATATGTTTTAAAGCACGATGGTAATCGTTAAGCTGCCCTGAGTGTTTTTGCTTAAAGTCTTACGGCCTTTGTTTTCTATTTCTTTTTGAATCGGCTGTTATTGCTGTAATTCTTAGAACATTGTATTGTTGGATGTTATGCCAACTCTTTTTTCATTAATTTAAAGACTTTTGCTTTGCCAAAAAAAAATAAATTGAAAGTACTACTTAACATGATCATGAGTCACCTTATTAGTATCTCATCGAACCCAATGAAAATAGATTTGTTGAAAAAGAATTGTACATCCATTAACTGGAGAAACAACGATAAAAAGCAAAACTTGTACGAGACAAGACAAGATAAAAACTTTCACTATTTTCGTAATAAAATGAGAAAACTTATTTTTAGCAAAGAAGACAAAACCCAAAATTTGCATATAATTCATAGATATGCAAAATAAGGGTTGTTAGTGGTTGAATCATTTGCAATGTCGATCAAATCCACATGAACGATGGGTAGGTGAATGTCAAAAAAAAAAATGAAACATTGAGTAAAACAAAGAAAACATGAAAATGATAAAGATATGAAAATTTTAAATATACAAATAATATGTGTATTAAAAATATACCACATTACTCAAATTTAAATATAATATATCATTTATTCAAAAAATACAATATATCATATTTATTCTTCTAATTTTATTTAGTAAACATGTCATCATTTTCTGTTGTTTTTATATCTATCTAGAATTGTAAGTTGAAGTTTGTTGCGCACGTCTTTTTGGACAGAATAAATATTCATCCATTTCAAATATATTCAAACTTGAGATTTTTAAAACAACTTAATTATGATTAAAGTTAGTGAGGTTTTGGACAAGCGTGATAGGAGCGACCGCAATGGGTCCTCCAAAATAGAGAACTTAAGTTAAATAGTTATAATAAAAATTATAAATTTGTATATATTATTAAGTGTATATATATATAACAATTATCTAAAACTTTAAACATACAAAAAGAATAACACCTTTTAAGTGAAAATATTTGATTTTTAGATGTTTATAAGTTAATTTTTTGTTGCTCAAGATGATAATATAATAATATTTTTTCTATTAGGGTAATTTTTTAGAAGAAAAAAAATTATATCTCTTATCGATTATAAATTAAGGGTCGTATTTTAAAAATTGCATAAGGCCTCCAAGATCTTTGAACCGCACCTGATTAAGTCGTATGGTTCGAGAATAAGTCCTCATGGGAAAGGATGGCTATTGTTTGAGTCCCTTAGTATTTAAATTCTTCAAAGAAAAGAATATATACAGATTTATATGTATTGAAAACTTAGGAAATGGTTAAACATATCTTTTTCAGTTTGAAAGTGAAGCTTCACTTTAATTGGCCGGCCATGGAGGAAGCAGCTAGCAGGGAGAAATATATGATTAACATTTTAATGTAAATAACACATATTAAGTTTCGAACAAATTGAAAGTTATATATATATATATATATATATTATTTTTGTAAAAAAAATTCATGTTTGGAAGAATAAAATTAGGGTAAAATACCTAAATCATCACTAAACTTTTTTCTTTGACCTATTTTGGTCACTGAACTTTAAAATCGACCAATTTACTCACTAAATTTTATACATTAACCTATTTTAATCACTACTTGATGACATGTATTATTTTATTATTATTTTTATCTTACATGTTATTTTTATTAATATCAAATGCCAAATGTGATTTAAAAAAAAATAAAACTCAAACACATCAAACACCAAATCAAATCCATCTTCTTCAATAAAAAAACTAAAACCCAAATTTCTTTGACCAATCAACCGCCGGTCGTAACCAAACCTTGGCTACAAACTCAATCTTGGCATCGTCTCCATTCCCCAGTTCTTCCTTTATCGCATCATCATTAAAATTTTTTGGCGTTAACCTGCTGCTTCTATTGGATTTGAGCTCAAACCTTGAACCTCCTATTTGCTGCCATCTCAATTTCAATCACATCAGGTTGTAGGTGGTGGGTTACGTTTTTGGGGGGTTAACCTGCTGCTATTTCCATTGGTTGTTGGTTGTTGCTACACTTTCCATTTCTTTTAAGTTGAGCAAGGAGTGCAATTGATCCACGTCATAATTTTTAGCTGTGGGTTACGTTTTGGGGTTAGTCGGTGTTGTGATTTGGGGTGAGACTATCGATTAGTCACTGTTCGCCGGTGTAAAGGTGAGACCGTCGAGAGTGGAGAGGAGGGCTATGATTTGGGGTCTAGAGTTTGGGATTTTTATTTTTAATTTTAAATTATATTTGGTATTTAATATTAATAAAAATGACATGTTATAATAAAATAATAAAAAAATAATCTATGTTATCAGAGAATGACTAAAATAGGTCAATGTATAAAGTTCAGTGAATAAATTGGTTGTTTTTAAAATTTAGTGACCAAAATAGATCAAATAGCAAAGTTGAGTGATGATTTAAGTATTTTACACATAAAATTAATGTTACTAAATTTTAAATTAATGTAATACATACAAATATTGAAAAAATTAAGCTCAACTAACAAATTACTGTTACTTTTAAATTATTGTAATCAAATACTCATTTTATAAAATTTTTTAAAAAAATATCATTTGCAATAATATAATAAAATATAATTGCGAAAAATTAAATAATTTCCTATTGTTAATCATCTTTAATATTAAAAAATTTATATGTATAAGGTTATGCATTATTTAATAGTTTTTGGATATCTTCTTCTTTTAACTTAAAAATTTATTTTATTTTTATGTACCCTTCGGTTTAATTATATCACACCATCGATGAAAACTATTTTGATTTATTAGAATTAAATGTTAAATTAAATTAGCATATACAGAAAATGCAATTAATTGTGACCCAAATATTAAATTTGGGTCGGTAGTTAGGCATATCTTTTTTCTTCAAAAGTCTTTATCTTTTTTTTTTTTTACTTATTTTCACCTATAAGTTGTAGTTTAATATAAGCATAATGTCAAAAAAATATCCTTAATATTTGACTGAATAGTTATTTTTGCCCTTATTCTTTTTCCTTGAACATTTTAACCCTTAATGTTTCATTTTGGGTCAAAATGACCCTTCATTGGATGAAAATTGTTAGTCAACTAACATCAAATAGCTTAAAATGACATGACAAACCTACATGACAAAGTGTCATATAGAAAAAAGTGCCGACGTTACAAAATGATACGCCAGTCAAAAAGATAATTTTATAAAATTGTATAAAATATAAAATTATTTTTTCTGATGATGTGTCATGCTGTCAAGTCATTTTAAGCTATTTATCGCCAGTTGACTGAGAGTTTTCATCCATGATGGGGTCATTCTGATCCAAAATGAAACGTTGAAGGTTAAAATACTTCAAAAAAGAATAGGAGCCAAATGACTATCAATTAAACATTTTGAGAATTTTTTGGCATCATGCCTTTAATATATATATATATATATATATACGGGATAGGATCCACTTACACAGAATGTAAAACTCAGAGTTTTACACGTTTTTTGGATCGCTGGATGGATGGGTGAGGTTAACTCCTTACTTTTTCCTTAGTGATAATCTTTACATAACCCACTGTTAATCTCAGCCATCCATTTCACCCATCCAACGATCCAAAAAATATGTAAAAGTTAAAAAATCTTACACTGTGTAACTGGATCCTCTTACGCTATGTAAAACTTGAAAGTTTTACACATTTTTTGGACCGTTGGATGAAGGTAAATGGATGAATGAGATTAACAATAGAAAATGTGAATATTATCACTTGGAAAAAAAGATAAGGAAATAATCTTAGTCATTTAGTATCTTCATCAAATGGTCCAGAAAAAGTGTAAAAAGTGTTTGAGTTTTACACAATGTAAGTGGGTGAAATGGATAGCTGAGATTAAGAGTGGATTATGTGAAGATTATCACTTGACAAAAGTAAGCAGTGGGTTATGTGAAGATTAGGGGTGTTCATGGTAGGTTAACTGTACCATTTAGCTTAAACAGTTGGTTAACCGTTATAGCGGTTATTAACCATAACCTAACCATTAAGAAAAGGTTAACCGTTAATTATTTAAATGGTTAACCGTTATAGTGGTTAACCGATAAGAAATAGTTCGGTTACATGTTAACTTGTAACCTATTACATTTTACTTTCTAATGTTCATTATTTCTTTTTAGAATTATAAATCTATCTCCCCGATAAATATTGTATTAAAATTTTCAAAAAAAAACTTAAATAGAGAGATTTTTAATTTATACTTAGTTTTAAAAAAAAGTACCTATAGGTTAACCATTAACCATCTTTTTAGCTGTTCTGTAAAACTAATATTTGATTTTGATATACAAGTATTTTCAAGGGCCAATTTATAAAATAAGATAAATTTTTAAGTATTCAAAAATACTCACAAAATGATAAGGATTCGAACTTAAAAGTGTTTCTTAGTCAAAATCTAAAACCCCAAATATTTTCTAAATATTTTTGTATGGATTCGATACACCCTTTTATAAGGACTCGACACACCCTTTCTCGTATCGATACATTTTTTAGCTACTGGAAATTATTTTACGCAATTGGCTACCGATACGCGTACATGCCATATCAGTACGGTGTTTTGATATGCTAGTATCCGTTTCGATACGCCTTTCAACCTGGTAGATGACGACTATGTAAGTATCGGTACAGTTACTACCCGTACCGATACGGGGTGTTAGATTTTCTAAATATTTTGCATTTAAAACTCGACCATTGCCTTGTCAGTTTATTGGAATCACAAACTTTGAAAATTGGTTATATCTAACTGATACGCTTACAAGCGTATTGTACAGGTTTTGTTACTATAGCAACAACTAATCATCAAATTTCAAGCTTTCAAGCACAAATCCAACATCTTTGAGCCTATTAGAGTCAAATTCGTGTAACCCTCTTGAGAGAGCTATATTGTAATCTTTATTTTCAAGATTGGGTTGAGTGAGCTTGTATTGGGGCAAAATTATTACCTTTGAGAGGATTTTATCTTTTGCCAATCATTTCTTGTAAAAGAGTGTGTTCTTCAAAGCTTTGGGTAGAAAGCTTTGATTGTGTAACGATTTACTCCTAAGCCTTGAAAAGGGGGACGAAATTCTTTAGTGAATTTGTGAAAACCTTAGTAGAAAGCTAAGGTAGTGGATGTAAACCTTGTTAGAAGGTTGAACCACTATAACTCCATGTGTCCCATTGTTTTTATTTTCCAATTTGTTTCCAAAATTTTTAATTGCCAATTCACCCCCTCTTGGCCACTTTCTCCAATAATTGATCATCCTAACAATTGGTATCAGAGTCACACTTATTCGAAGGTCTAACCACCATTGAGACAATCTTAAAGGTGATTCAATCAATCGACGATCAAGCTATGGCTTCTACTTTTGGCAACAACCTCTACGAGTCGCAATCCATCACCGAACCTCCTTATTTCAATAGGAATAACTATCCTTATTGGAAGAATCATATGGGACTCTTCATCAAATCCAACGACTACCTCATTTGGGATGTAGTAGAAGCTGTATGGCCATTATGATAAAGAGAGAAAAAGACCGGCTCATTACAAAGTCCAAGCATGAGATGAACAATGTAGATCGAAGGAACTTACAAATCAATGATAAAGCTATGAACATAATCTTTTACGCTCTTGGACCGGATGAGTACTTGAAGATGTCTTCTTGCACAAGTGTAAAGGAGATATGGGATAAGCTAGAAGTGACGTATGATGGCATAAACGAAGTAAAGGATACGAAGATTAGATTCCTAAATCTAAGATACGAGAACTTCAAAATGGAGCCGGATGAAGACGTCTAAAAAATGTTTGATCATTTCTCCGTGATAGTCAACGATCAAAAAGGATCCAGAGAAGTCATTCTGGAAGAAAAGCTTGTCCTAAAACTCATCTATTCTCTTCTCGAGTCATGGGATAGAAAGAGAACTGCCATCATCGAAGCAAAGGATCTCAAGACTTTGAGGCTCGATGCTCTTATGGGGACTCTTCTCACTCACGAGATAATGAAGAAAGGAAGAGATAAAGAAAAGAAGAAAGAAGAGAAGAAGACAGAAAAAAGGTGGAGAAGAAAAAGATAGGAATTACTCTCAAAACTTTACAAGATGAGAGTGATTCTAGTGATGAGGAAGATGAAGAAATAGCTATGCTAGCCAAAAGGTTCACCCGGTTCCTAAGATCCAACCGGGGAAGAAAGTTTCATAAAAAAGGGGATTTCAAGAACAAGAACAAGGAAGAAGAGAAGGATCCTATAGTGTGCTACGAATGCAAAAAGCCGGGGTGTAACACCCCTTTACCATACTGAATACGAGTCAGAGATGTCACATTACTAATGCCTTATCTTGTTTTATCCATATACGTTTCATCATCAAATTGATTAATTCTATATATGTGTAGTTTAATTTCATGCATCATACTCTACTAGTAATCAAATAATTACATGCCCACTAGAGATTATCATAAGCTAGAATATCTTACTGATGTTTTGCAGATTGAAGCTTGATCAGCATGCTTAACTCCTCTTCAAGTACTCCACCTTAACCTACGTGTGAATCAAACACACGCTAAGTTTTCACTTAGTGAGTCAATAAACAAAATTAATAATAATTTAAACTTATTAAACTTTATGGCTACATTTATATAGCATGATATATGTCAATGTATTAACTTTTATATAGAGAGGGAAACTTAAGTATGCGAGATCGGTACTCCTAGAGTACTAGTCACCGAAGTGACGATAAACATATAGAAACATAAAGTACCGGTAACATATAGACACATAAGTGTCGGCATCATATAGACACATGAGTGTCGATATCATATAGACACATAAGGTCATGCCCACCATCCGCACGTAAGACCGTGCTAACCATCCGCACATTTATAAGGCAGTGCTAACCATTCGCACATTTATAAGGCTGTGCTAACCATCCGCACGTTTATAAGGCTGTGCTAACCATCCACACGTTTATAATGCTGTGCTAACCATCTGCACAAAAGGTTGTGCTAACCATCCGCACTAAGTGTCCTTTATATACACTATAGTGCTAAATCGTATATTCAGCATGCTGCTGGACTCTATGGCATACCAACTATATCATGTCCCTTAATAACTTACTTGGGCATGAATTTCATATTCCATAATCATTTCATCCATGACAATATATATATCAACATAATTCAACTTGGGCATTTCATACCCGAAATATTATGCATAAGCATATCAACCTTGTCAATATAAATAATCAAATGATCAATGCATTTTATTTCCCAAAACTTGACATATTCATACTATATCAATCATATGTTCAATGACATAAATATTAATGTATTATGATATGCCTGCAACTGCACTCACTTGGGCCATTTATTAGCTTGCCTTTCTAAGCTCTATTCGATCCTTTCTTTCATAGTACCTCGAACCTTCTTTTGATTCGGATCCAAACTTCATTAATCACATGAATGTAAACAAATTTGTTAGATTCAAATCTAACAATTCCTCAAACATGCTATCAAATCTAATCATTCGAATATACAAATTTCATCCCTTTCTTATACTGTCCAAAACTCATTTTGGTCCCTAATGACCATTTTGAACTTCAAATAATTCCTCCAAGCTTGCTAACTAACATTAGGTACAAAATGTCTCAATTTCCATTTTCTAGCAGCTTGCACTACCTTCAAAGATTTATTTCTATAAAGTGATCTAAAACTCGGAATTCGATTTTGTTTGTTAGGAAAGAAACTAGATTTAATATGATTTTCAACCATATAAACTAAAAGCCCAAATTCAACTTGTATGATTTATGGCTAATTTTCAAAGTCAATTACAATGTTGGAATTTTGGAATAGACTGATGTTCTGTTTTCTGACCTTTCGTTACTTAAAAATTCATATCTTTTGACTAAGAACTCGAAATTAGTTTTCGTTTGTTGGAAACGAAACTAGAAGAACAAATATTTATATCGGTATAAAATTTACCATCTAACCATTTATGTAGAATTTATGGTGAATTTTCAAACTTATTGCAATAATCCAGTTTTCTACACTGCTTCCATAAATAACTCCAAACTTTATACTAACTTCTCCTTACTTCTCTACTTTTCAATTTAGTCCAATTACTTGCTTTAAACCACCAACTTATCACCATATTCATCAAATAAATATTCTAAAATAATTCCCTTTAATTTTCCTCATTTACTAAAATAGTCACTAAAGTACAAAGATAAAGATTTAAGCTTCTTAACTTTGCAAATTAGTCCTCAATTCAAAATTAATACCTTAATTCTATTATTTCTACTAAAATTCAGATTTAATCCTCATCCAAAACCCCCTTGCCGAAATGGTCACTTAACTTTGACAAATTGTCAAAATGGTCACTATTTCAATTCAACATCGGTTTAGCATTCTAACATCAATTTCACATCTCCAACATCATTGATAACATAAATACACTTCAAAATTATAAAAATTCAGATTAGTCCTCTAACTTTCAGAATTTCTGAAATGGTCCCTATCTAATAACTTTAGGGTTTTGCTTCCAAATAACAATTCAAGCTTACTAGATCATTAACTCAACATCACAAACCCTAAATTAAGCTTGAATCTATAAACCCTAATCATCTTCATAATAATCAAAACATGTAGAGTTTAAATCTCAACTCAATAACCTGATTTTAACATCACAAAGGTTTGATTTCAACTTGAATTTCAACATGAAATCATAAAATCTCAAAACCCCCAATTTAGTCCATAAACCCTAATTTATTCTCATAAAAAATTCTCATCAATCAAGCATATTTTCCATGAATTATTTACACCAAAAGATAGAGCTTGATGAGTAGAATAACTTTGTAGTTGAGGAGATTACCTGAAAATTGAGTTTTGAGGCTTGAATCGAGCTTGGAAAACTTCTCCACTTTTTCCTCTAATTTTCGAAATTTAGAAGATGAAGAAGACTTCATCTTTTGGCCTTTAACTTTTTAATCTCTACAATTATTCCATATTTAAATATAAATGAATTTTAAATTTATTTAAATAGTGAAATTACTAAAATGCCCTTTTAATCTAATGGTTGAGATTGCTCTTATCATCAACCAAGGGCCAAGATTAAATCTCCCATTTCTGTCTTCCAAAAATTCCCTTGTAACTTTTTAATTATTTCAAAATTGCCTTTGGGGCCAAATGACCAATTTGCCCTCCAACTAGTTTGCCATTCTTGTAAAAATTCAACTAAATCTAGTTAGAATCCAACCAACAATGATAAAATATTCATAAAATAGTATTTTATAACTTTTCCATGGCCTTCGAAGAGGATCCTAAGGTTTTGGATTTTCAAGTTGGAATCCAGCCACTTGGAGTGATGAAGAATCTTCAAGCGATGAGGAGCAAAAAGTTGCAAATCTTTGCCTCATGGCCTTCGAAGAGGATCCTAAGGTAACCTCCAACTCATCTATTGAGCTTACTTTTGATGAATTATATGATGAATATAATAAGTTACAAGAGGTTTATGATGAATTAGTTTTGAATTACAGAGAATCACTTTTGACAAACAAGAAAATAATTTCCGATTTGAAAAATCAAAATGATTCTTTATCCAAAACTAAATTTAAACTTAAGTAGAAGGTTTTGGATTTACAAGCCAAACAAAATGATTTTGAAAAAAAAAATTAAGATTTAAATAACCTTCTTTCTAAAGTTCATGATGATCACCAAAAAGAAGTTGGTGATCTTAAAGCTTCTTTGAACAAAGTTGGGAATACCCATTTTGAAAAAGAAAATTCTTCAAAACCCAACTATGTGAAAAAACTTTAATGGGTACAAACAAAGAGGCTTCCAAAGGCCCTCTAGAGGTAAGAGGATTAGGAGTGTTTAGGTTCCTAAGGAACTTGTCACTTCTAATGATATTAAGGCAAATGCTTCTTGGATTCCTAAGGGAACTAAGTTTTTGGGAGCTAATACTCATGGAACCAAAATGATTTGGGTACCAAAAATCAAGCCATAATTCTTTGCTTCTAGGGGGAGCATTGCTACAAGGCCAAAGCTTCAAGTGCAAATTTGTGGTACCTTGATAGTGGATGCTCAATTAACACCCCTTTTCCGTATCTGTACACTGGTACGAGTCGGAAATGTTACGACTTCTTTAATAAAAAATCAAGGTAATTTAAAATTTTTAGAAAAACTTCTCAATGGTCACCCATCCTTAAATTTCTCTAGCTCAAGAATGCTTA
Organism: Hibiscus mutabilis; assembly: GCA_019671005.1. Lineage (NCBI taxonomy): Eukaryota > Viridiplantae > Streptophyta > Magnoliopsida > Malvales > Malvaceae > Hibiscus > Hibiscus mutabilis. The sequence continues at coordinate 14,393,577 of CM033737.1, read as the reverse complement.
ACTTTATTTAAAACCGACATAATTAATTTGTTACAATCATAAATCAATTATCTTAGCATGAAACTCATCACCTAAGGTTATTCTTAACCTTGAATCTTTCCAGAAATGCCAATTATCTTGAAACCATAACGAACTTTAAAGGCCAATTACAACTCAAATAGGTTTAACAAGTATACATGTCACAATAATAATTAAACCTTAATGTGATTACCTGTTGAGCTTTCTAATTTTGATGCAATACTCTTCTCACTCTCGTCTTGATTTACCTACGTGTGCACAATCAAACACATGCTAAGTACGAACTTAGTGAGCCAAATAAGGAAGTTAATAACGATAGTTTAAACTTTATTCAACTTCATGGCTACATTTATATAGCAAGATATATGCCAATGCATCAATTTTCACATTGCATTAGTAATTATTTACTATATGCCAATGCCATAAGATATTCATGCTTGTCCATTTGTCATAATATGCCTTATATGCATAAATGCATCATGATCACTAGGTAAGTATACCATCATATTAATCATATATCAACATAGTATAAACCAGATATAAATTTCTTACCGATATACTTGCCATTTACTCCGACAGTACACATACTCCCTAACCTATTTACCATTTATTATCCATTAATTTATAGCCCAAATTAAACCTCGAGGACCCTGGTATGTGAGTCAAAAATGCACCGAAGTGCTAATACACATAAGGTTGTGCCCACCGTCCGCACGTAAGGCCGTGCTAACCATATGCACTAAGTGTCCTTTATATACATTGTAGTGATAATACACATAAGGTCGTGCCCACCATATGCACTAAGTGTTCTTTATATACACTATAGTGCTAAACCGAGTAAACTGAGTTTGCAGCATGCTGCTAGACTCTATGGCATGCCAACTATACCCTGTCCCTCAATGACTTACTTGGGCATATTTTTCATATTTATTTCATCCATGGCAATGTATATCAACATAATTTAACATTGGACAGTTCTTAACCGAAATAACATTCATAATATAACATCTTATAAACTAGTGATCTATGCATTTATATTCAACCTTTGACATATTTAAAATATGCCAATCATATGCTCCATGAAATAAATATAATGACAATAAAATTTGGGTAAGCTCATCGCAAGCCATCCCTATGATGTATAAAACATCAATGTGTCATGTTATGTATGAAATTGCACTCACCTGGGCCACTTAACACAACGCCTCACTAAGTCCTAGATCGATCATTTTTTTCATAGTACCTCGAACCTTTTTTGATTCAGACTTGACTTCATTAATCACATGAATAAGATAAAATATTTGTTAGATTCAAATCTAACAATAACTTAAACATGTTGTCTAATATAATCATTCGAATATAAAATTTCCAATTTTTTTCCTTTCTTCCTTCTACTGTTCAGAAATTCATTATGGTCCTTAGTGACCAATTTGAACTTCTATTAACTCTTCCGAGCTTGCTAACTAACATTTAAATACAAAATGTTTCAACTTCCATTTTCTGATAGCTTGCGCTACCTTTCAAGATTTAATTGTATAGGGTAGAATACACACCGAATCTTAATTTTGTTTATACTGGAGAAACTAGATTTGATAACGGTTCTAACGGTGTAAGCCACATAAATTAATAAAATCGACAAAACTTATGAAAATTCTTCAAACTCCCGTCACAGTGCTGTTTTGACAGAAACTGCTCTATAAATTTTCTGACCTTAATTCAACTAAAAATTTATATCTTTTAAATCGAAACTCGAAACTCGAAACCAGTTTCTGTTTGTTGGAAACGAAACTAGATGAGAAAATCTTTACAAAATTCATCATCTAACAATTTTGTAGAATTTATGGTGAATTTTCGAAGTCACTGCCAAAATTCAATCTTCTTCATAGCTTTCCATGATTAAACTTCTAATTTATACTAACTTCTTCTTACTTTTTTTTTCTACCTGCCAATTTAGACCTATCACTTGCTTCAAACCATCAATTCATCATCTTCTTCATCAAATAATTATTCAAAATAATTCCCTCTAATTTTTCTTTCTTGGCCCAAAATAGTCACTAAAATGCAAAGGTAAGGATTAAAACTTCTTAACTTTGCAATTTTGTCCTCAAATCAACACTACTACCTTAATTCTATTATTTTGAAAAAAATCAGATTTAATCCTCATCCAAGAATTCATTTCCTATTTAGTCACTTGATTTTGACAAAATGTCAAAATGGTCACTAATTCGATTCAACACCGATTTAGCATTCTAACATCAATTTCGCATCTCCAACATCATTAATTACATAAATACACTCCAAATTCATAAAATTTAGATTCAGTCCCTTAACTTTGAAGCTTGCCAAATTGGTCCCTATATATATTTAACTTAGGGTTTTGCTTCCAATCAACAAATCAAGCTTACTAGATCATTAATCCAACATCACAAACCCTAAGTTAGACTTAAATCCACAAACCATAATCTTCTCCATACAAACCAAATTATGTAGGGTTTAAATCCTAACTCAATAACATGATTTTAACAGCATATAAGCTTGATTCCAACTTAAATTCAACCATGGAATCATAAAATCTCAAAAAGCCAATTTTGTTCATAAACCCTAATTTCCTTCCCATGTAAAATTTTCATCAATCAAGCATGTATTCCATGAATTAAGTACATCAAAAGATAGAACTTGAAGATTAGAATAACTTTGTAGTTCGAAAGATTACCTGAAAATCGACTTTCGGGTTTTGAATCAAGCTTGAAAAAATTTCTCCCTTTTTCCCTATATTTTCAAAAATGTGAAAGATGAAGAAGGCTTCATCTTTTGTCCTTTTAATTTTAAATCTCTCCAGTTATGCCACTTGTAATATATAAATGAATTTTAAATTCATTCAAATAGGAAAATTACAAAAGTGCCCTTTTATCCAACGGTTGACATTGATTTTATCTTCAATCAAGGGCCAAGACTTAATCTTTAATTTTATTCTTCCAAAAATGGCTTTTGTAACTTCAAATATTTCAAAATTGCCATCCCTGCCAAATGACTAATTTGCCCTCCAACTAGTCTTTATTTACTAGTTTGTTTCAAAATTGCCATTCCATTATAATCTAACTAAATTAGTTCCTTCTCAACCGGCCACTATTCCATAAATATAATTTTATGATTTTCCATAGCTTATGGAATAGCCATTGAAATTCAATTCAATCTGATTTCTCGATTTTCACAAAATACCTCTACTACGATTTTACCTTTACCGAGCTATCAGATCTATTCTAAAAATTCTATATTTCCATATTGTTCCTTATATCATCATCCTTCATACAATGACCTAGATTTTATCTTCAGTTAATAGTTTACCAACTTTTCCCTTGTGATTTTACAAAATTACGATCTTGCCATTTTTCATCCAACGGGTCATATTTAGCATGGAAAATCAACTTAAATCCAAGGGTTCATATTCTTCCAACACAAAGAAAATATTTTATACGTGTAAAATGGCATAATCAACCTTGGCTTATCATCCTTCAAAATATCATGGATATTTGACGCGATCTGATTATCCGAATATTTTTCTAAACTTTATCGCTTTATAACTATTCATACAAACTCCGTACGAAAAATCCGGGTAACACGAAAATGTCACTCTTGGGGGTAAACTATTCATTTACGGGGTTAAAATACATAACTTTTAAAATTACACTTTGGTCCCCGAACATTTCCAAAGTTTACACTTTGACTACAAAACTTTCAAAATTTTCATTTTGGTCAATAGCCAAAAATTGGATATTACAATTCTCCCCCTTAAGAAAATTCATCCTTGAATTTTCAAAACATACTTGGTTCAAAAACAATGAGGAAACTGTTTTCTCATATCTTTTTCTCTTTTCCATATTGCTTTTTCGACTTCATGATTTCGCCAAAGAACTTTAACAAACGAGATCATCTTATTCCTTAGTTCTTTTACTTCATGTACCAAAATATTTACCGATTCTTCCTCATAAATCAAATCTAGTTGGATCTCTATTCTCTCCGAGGTAATGATATGTAAAGGATTTGATCGATACTTCTTGAGTATCGATACATGGAGTACATTGTGAATCTTGTCCATTTTCGGAGGTAAGGCTAACTAATAAACCATCGGATCAACTCTTTCACAATCTTATAAGGCCCAATAAATCTCAGACTCAACTTCCCTTTTTGTCCAAACCATAACACCTTCTTCTAAGGTGAAACTTTTAGGAAATACTTTATCCTTAACTTCATATAAATATCTTTTCTTTCAAGACCATTAGATAATATCCATCACTCTAAAGCAATTCTAGATTTCTTCAAACCATTCTTACTTTATTCTCCATATCATGAACTGAATCAAATCAGATTCAATCACTTCTTAGTTCTCTTTTCATCATTATCTAGAATATAAATCACCTCTTGATAACATGAACATCCTTTATACTTAACATCGAAATCTTAAATTTTCCCCTTTCACCTTACTGAATTCCTTCCAAACATATCTTATCTTTCATATGTAAATCTTTGCTCCAATTTGTCAAAGTAGATTTGAACTGAAGCTATGTAATCAAAATACTATTTTCTTCCAAAGGTAATTGAGCATTTAATGCTTATAAGCAAAAGAATGACTTTTGGCTAAGTACATCACTACTATATTAGCCTTATTACATCAATACACATCCCAACCTGTTATGGGACATATTATTGAATAAGGCAGAATCCTTACTAGATTCATACTGCACTAATACTAGTGCTACTATCAAATCTTCTTCTACTTGTAATAATATAATCGTAATTTAACCTTATAGGAACATTACTGATTCTTTAACTAACATCACTAAAGCTTCATCAGGTGATATACCAAGTCGTAGAAAACCTTCATCTAATGATTCTTGCAACTAGATCTTTATCTTTCTCAATCTAGTAAGAGCCATTCTATAGAGTATAATCAATATAGGTTCAATATTGGATTAAATCCAATCCTAAACTTAGTCTCTCAATCAATCATCAAGCCTGACAGCTCCTCTTGATCAACCCATTTAAAACCTACAAACAATAGGAATACTCTCCCAGCTTACCCTTGATGCTCGGTATTCATAACATAAGTTAAATCATTTTTACATTGGTAACAAATTCCAATAAAAACTCTGTATGCCCATGCATGCCGATTATTACCACACTCACATGATTGGTTTTGTGGTTTTCTTGAATCTCCAACATTAATTATAAATGTCAAGGAGTTCTTAATTTTCCTTATCCCGATCTCTTAGCGGAACTATGTAATAAATTCAGCTTGATATCTTTGCTGAGAATCCTCACCACTTTTTAGAAGTGATGTAATGAATAATTATTCACTATTCCTCTTTACGAGCTATGACCTCTATTTAGATATTTTCTCATTCTGAACTCTTTCCATTGCATTCAGCATAATTTACTGCTTCATAGAATTTTGAAATACATAGGGCAGTCAGTACTTCTTTGTACCCGACCTCTAACCTTCTATGAGCTGTCATAACATGCTCTCCTTTTGTCTGTAGGAAACAGTTTAGAAGTAAAACAACTTAGTTTATTAAACTTGCACTCATTTCCGTAATAATCCAATTGCCCAAATTAAGATGCAAGAACTCCGTTGCATCTCTAGAATAAATTTTGTTACAGAACACTCAAAGAAAGAACTTCTACCTAACATATTTTTGAGTATGTCCCGTAACATTAATTTATCAAATACGGGTCTAATCCTTTTAGATGAGATACTACTTTATTTTATTTATTTTTTTATTTTTTTAGTCTCCTCTGATCATCAATATAGAGTTTCTTCAACCTAACCTTTATATCATTAAACCATAGATTAACAATTATAGGATCTCTATCAATATCTCTCTGAAAATCTAGTGTGTCATAACTCTCAATTCTTTTGCAATCAGTGCCTAAGCAGGCTGATTCATAATCAAATCTAATGTCTGGAAGAAAAACTCTTAATCCAGAACATGCATATCATGCTACTCTGGTACCTCTGCACCATGCTAAGTTGAGGGTAGAATATTATCATTAACATTATCATGCTCGTGAATCTCTTATTGATTCACTCGCCTAAACACCTGACACGATTCTTTTACCCTCACATATTGAAATTTAACATTATTATCATAATGAAGTGAGCAATTGCATCCATTCAAACAAGTAAAATCATCAGTAATTCTGACATCCTAGTGGCATGTATACACTTTTGACTTTTACCATACGTCGTTTAACTCAAGAATCGGCTAAACCTGTAGCTCTGATACTAATAAATGTAACACCCTTTTTCCGTATCCGTACACCGGGTACGAGTCGGAAGTATTACAACTTCTTTAATAAAAAATCTGGGTGATTTAAAATTTTTAGAAAAATTTCTCAATAGTCACCCATCCTCAAATTTCTCTAGCCCAAGCATGCTTAACTTTATTTAAAACCAACATAATTAATTTGTTCCAGTTCCAATCATAAATCAATTATCTTAGCATGAAACTCATCACCTAAGGTTATTCTTAACCTTGAATATTTCTAGAAACGCCAATTATCTTGAAACCATAACGAACTTTAAAGGCAATCACAAATCAAATAGGTTTAGCAAGTATACATGCCACTATAATAATTAAACCTTAATTAGGATGTCATTACTGTGATTACCTGTTGAGCTTTCTAATTTTGATTTAATACTCTTCTCACTCTCGTCTTGATTTACCTACGTGTGCATGATCAAACACACGCTAAGTACGAACTTAATGAGGCAAATAAGGAAGTTAATAACAATAGTTTAAACTTTATTCAAATTCATGGCTACATTTATATAGCATGATATATGCCAATGCATCAATTTTCACATTGCATTAGTAATTATTTACTATACACCAATGTCATAAGATTTTCATGCTTGTCCATTTGTCATAATATGCATTATATGCATAAATGCATCATGATCACTAGGTAAGTATACCATCATATTAATCATATATCAATATAATATAAACCGAATATAAATTTCTTACCGATATACTTGCCATTTACTCCGAGAGTTCATATACTCCCTAACCTGTTTACCATTTATTATCCATTAATTTATATCCCAAGTTAAACCTTGAGGACCCTTGGTACGCGAGTCAAATATGCACCGAAGTGCTAATACACATAAGGTCGTGCCCACCATCCGCACGTAAGGCCGTGCTAACCATATGCACTAAGTGTCCTTTATGTACACTATAGTGCTAATACACATAAGGTCGTGTCCACCATATGCACTAAGTGTTCTTTATATACACTATAGTGCTAAACCGAGTAAAACAAGTATGCAGCGTGCTGCTGGACTCTATGGCATGCCAACTACACCCTGTCCCTCAATGACTTACTTGGGCATATTTTTCATATTTTTTTTCATTCATGGCAATGTATATCAACATAACTTAACATTAGGCAGTTCTTAACCGAAATAACATTCATAATATAACATCATATAAAGTAATGATCTATGCATTTATATTCAACCTTTGACATATTTAAAACATGTCAATCATATTCTCCATGAAATAAATATAATGACAATAAAATTTGGGTAAGCTCATCGCAAGCCACCCCAATGATGTATAAAACATCAATGTGTCATGATATGTATGCAATTGCACTAACCTGGGCCACTTAACACAATGCCTCACTAAGTCCTAGATAGATCCTTTCTTTCATAGTATCTCGAACCTTCTTTGATTCAGACTTGACTTCATTAATCACATGAATAAGATAAAATACTTGTTAGATTCAAATCTAACAATACGTTAAACATGTTGTCTAATATAATAATTCGAATATAAAATTTCCAAATATTTTTTCTTTCTTCCTTGTTCTGTTCAAAAATTCATTATGGTCCTAAGTGACCAATTTGAACTTCTATTAACTCTTCTGAGCTTGCTAACTAACATTTAAATACAAAATGTTTCAACTTCCATTTTCTGACAGCTTGTGCTACCTTCCAAGATTTACTTGTATAGAGCAGAATACTCACCGGATCTTAATTTGCTTTATACTGGAAAAACTAGATTCGATAACGGTTCTAACGGTATAAGCCACATAAATTAATAAAATCTACAAAAATTACGAAAATTCTTCAAACTCCTGTCACAATGCTGTTTTGACAGAAACTGCTCTATAAATTTTCTGACCTTCATTCGATTAAAAATTCATATTTTTTAACTCGGAACTCGAAATCAGTTTCCGTTTGTTGGAAACGAAACTAGACGAACAAATATATACAAAGGCATAAAATTCATCATCTAACCATTTTAGTAGAATTTATGGTGAATTTTCGAAGTCACTGCCAAAATTCAATCTTTTTCACAGCTTTCCATAATTAAACTTCTAATTTATACTAACTTCTTCTTACTCTTTTTTTCTACTTGCCAATTTAGTCCCATCATTTGCTTCAAACCATCAATTCATCATCTTCTTCATCAAATAATTATTCAAAATAATTCCCTCTAATTTTTCTTTCTTTGCCCAAAATAGTCACTAAAATGCAAAGGTAAGGATTCAAACTTCTTAACTTTGCAATTTTGTCCTCAAATCAACAGTACTACCTTAATTCTATTATTTTGAAAAAAATAAGATTTAATCCCCATCCAAGAATTCATTTTCTATTTAGTCACGTGATTTTGACAAATTGTCAAAATGGTCACTAATTCGATTCAACATCAGTTTAGCATTCTAATATCAATTTCACACCTCCAACATCATTAATTACATAATACACTCCAAATTCATAAAATTCAGATTCGGTCCCTATATATATTTAACTTAGGGTTTTGCTTCCAATCAACAATTCAAGCTTACTAGATCATTAATCCAACATCACAAACCCTAAGCTAGAATTAAGTCCATAAACCCTAATCTTCTCCATACAAACCAAAATATGTAGGGTTTAAATCCTAACTCAACAACATGATTTTAACATCATATAAGCTTTTTCCAACTTAAATTCAACCATGGAATCATAAAATCTCAAAAGCCCCAATTTTGTTCATAAACCCTAATTTCCTTCTCATGTAAAATTTTCATCAATCAAGCATGTATTCCATGAATTAAGTACATCAAAAGATAGAACTTGAAGAGTAGAATAACTTTGCAGTTCGAAAGATTACCTAAAAAATAGAGTTTCGGGGCTTGAATCAAGCTTGAAAAAATTTCTCCCTTTTTCCCCATATTTTCGAAAATGTGAAAGATGAAGAAGGCTTCATCTTTTGTCCTTTTAATTTTAAATCTCTCCAATTATGCCACTTGTAATATATAAATGAATTTTAAATTTATTCAAATAGGGAAATTACAAAAGTGCCCTTTTATACAACGGTTGAGATTGATTTTATCATCAATCAAGGGCCAATATTTAATCTTTAATTTTCTTCTTCCAAAAATGGCCTTTGTAACTTCAAATATTTCAAAATTTCCATCCCTGCCAAATGACTAATTTGCCCTCCAACTAGTCTTTATTTACTAGTTTGTTTCAAAATTGCCAATCCATTATAATCTAACTATATTAGTTCCTTGTCAACCGACCACTATTCCATAAATATAATTTTATGATTTTCCATGGCTTATGGAATAGCCTCTGAAATTCAATTCAATCTAATTTCTCGATATTCACAAAATACTTCTACTACGATTTTACCTTTACCGAGCTATCGAATCTATTCCAAAAATTATATATTTCCATATTGTTCCTCATATCATCATCCTTCGTACAATGACATAGATTTAATCTTGAATTAATAGTTTACCAACTCTGCCCTTGTGATTTTCCAAAATTATGATCTTGCCATTTTTCATCCAACGACTCATATTTAGCATGGAAAATCAACTTAAATCCAAGGGTTCATATTCTTCCAACACAAAGAAAATATATTAGAAATGTAAAATGACATAATCAACCTTGGCTTATCATCCTTCAAAATATCCTGGATATTCGATTCGATCCGATTATCCGAATATTTTTCTGAACTTTATCGCTTTATAGCCATTAATACAAACTCATTACAAAAAATCCGAGTAACACGAAAATGTAACTTTTGGGGGTAAACTATTCATTTTCGGGGTTAAAATACACAAATTTTGAAAATTACACTTTGGTCCCCGAACATTTCCAAATTTTACACTTGGACTACGAAACTTTCAAAATTTTCATTTTGGTCAATAGCCAAAAATTGGATATTACAATTCTCCCCCCTTAAGAAAATTCATCCTCGAATTTTCAACAAATACCTGGTTCAAAAACAATGAGGAAACTATTTTCTCATATTTTTTTCTATTTTCCATATCGCTTTTTCGACTTCATGATTTCGCCAAAGAACTTTAACAAGCGAGATCATCTTATTCCTTAGTTCTTTGACTTCATGTGCCAAAATCTTTACCGATTCTTCCTCATAAATCAAATCTGGTTGAATCTCTATTCCCTCCAAGGTAATGATATGTAAAGGATCTGATCGATACTTCTTGAGTATCGATACAAGGAATACATTGTGAATCTTGTTCATTTTCGGAGGAAAGGCTAACTAATAAACCACTGGACAACTCTTTTCACAATCTTATAAGGCCCATTAAATCTTGGACTCAACTTCCCTTTTTGTCAAAGCCATAACACCTTCTTCTAAGGTGAAACTTTTACGGAATACTTTATCCTTAACTTCATATAAATATCCTTTCTTTCAAGATCATTAGATAATATCCATCATTCTAAAGCAATTCTAGATTTCTTTGAACCATTCTTACTTTATTCTCCAAATCCTGAACTGAATCAAATCAGATTCAATCACTTTTTAGTTCTCTTTTCATCATCATCTGGAATATAAATTACCTCTTGATAACATGAACATCCTTTATACTTAACACCGAATTCTTAAATTTTCCCTTTTCACCTTACTGAATTCCTTCCAAACATATCTTATCTTTCATCTGTAAATCTTTGCTCCGATTTGTCAAAGTAGATTTGAAATAAAGCTATGTAATCAATATACTGTTTTCTTCCAAAGGTAATTGGGCATTTAATGCCTATAAGCCAAAGAATGACTTTTGGCTAAGTACATCACTACTATATTAGCCTTATTACATCAATACACATCCCAACTTGTTATGGGACGTATTATTGAATAAGGCAGAATTCTTACTAGATTCATACCGCACTAATACTAGTGCTACTATCAAATCTTCTTCTACTTGTAATAATATAATCGTAATTTAACCTTACAGGAACATTACTGCTTCTTCAACTAACATCACTAAAGCTTCATCAGGTGATATACCAAGTCGTAGAAAACCTCCATCTAATGACTCTTGCATCTAGATGTTTAGCTTTCTCAATCTAGTAAGAGCCATTCTATAGAGTATAATCAATATAGGTTCAATATTGGATTAAATCCAATCCTAAACTTAGCCTCTCGATCAAGCATCAAGCCTGACAGCTACTCTTGAGCAAACCATTTAAAACTTACAAACAATAGGAATACTCTCCCAGCTTACCCTTGATGCTCGGTATTCATAACATAAGTTAAATCATTTCACATGGGTAACAAATTCCAATAAAAACTCTGTATGCTCATGCATGCCAATTATTACCACACTCACATGATTGGTTTTGTGGTTTTCTTGAATCTCCATCATTAATTATAAATGTCAAGGAGTTCTTAATTTTCCTTATCCCGATCTCTTAGCGGAACAATGTAATAAATTCAGCTTGATTTCTTTGCAGAGAATCCTTACCACATTTTAGAAGTGATGTAATGAATAATGATTCACTATTCCTCTTTACGAGCTATGACCTATATTTAGATATTTTCTCATTCTGAACCCTTTCCATTACATTTAGCATAATTTACTGCTTCATAGAATTTTGAAATACATAGGGCAATCAGTACTTCTTTGTACCTGACCTCTAACCCTCTATGAGCTGTCATAACATGCTCTCTTTTTGTCTGTAGGAAACAATTTAAAAGCAAAACAGCTTAGTTTATTAAACTTGCACGCATATCTGTAATAATCCAATTGCCCAAATTAAGATGTAAGAATTCCGTTGCATCTTTAGAATAAACTTTGTTACGGAACACTCAAAGAAAGAACTTCTAGCTAACAGATTTTTGAGTATGTACCGTAACATTAGTTTATCAAATACAGGTCTAATCCTTTCAGATGAAATACTACTTTATTTTATTATTTTTATTTTTTTAGTCTCCTTTGATCATCAATACAGAGTTTCTTCAACCTAACCTTTATATCATTAAACCATAGATTAACAATCATAGGATCTCTATCAATATATCTCTAAAAATCTAGTGTACCAGAACTCTCAATTCTTTTGCAACAGTGCCTAAGCAGGCTGATTCATAATCAAATCTAATGTCTGGAAGAAAAACTCTTAATCCAGAACATGCATATCATGCTACTCTGGTACCTCTGCACCATGCTAAGCTGAGGGTAAAATACTATTATTAACCTTATCATGCTCGTGAATCTCTTATTGATTCACTCGCCTAAACACCTGACACGATTCTTTTACCCTCACATATTGAAATTTAACATTATTATCATAATGAAGTGAGCAACTACATCCATTCAAACAAGTAAAATCATCAGTAATTCTGACATCCTAGTGGCATGTATACACTTTTGACTTTTACCATACTTTGTTTAACTCCAGAACTGACTAAACCTGTAGCTCTGATACTAATAAATGTAACACCATTTTTCCGTATCCGTACACCGGGTACGAGTCGGAAGTGTTACGACTTCTTTAATAAAAAATCTGGGTGATTTAAAATTTTTAGAAAAATTTCTCAATAGTCACCCATCCTTAAATTTCTCTAGCCCAAGCATGCTTAACTTTATTTAAAACCAACATAATTAATTTGTTCGAGTTCCAATCATAAATCAATTATCTTAGCATGAAACTCATCACCTAAGGTTATTCTTAACCTTGAATCTTTCCAGAAACGCCAATTATCTTGAAACCATAACGAACTTTAAAGGCAATCACAACTCAAATAGGTTTAGCAAGTATACATGCCACTATAATAATTAAACCTTAATTAGGATGTCATTACTGTGGTTACCTGTTGAGCTTTCTAATTTTGATTTAATACAATTCTCACTCTCGTCTTGATTTATCTACGTGTGCACGATCAAACACACGCTAAGTACGAACTTAATGAGGCAAATAAGGAAGTTAATAATAATAGTTTAAACTTTATTCAACTTCATGGCTACATTTATATAGCATTATATATGTCAATGCATCAATTTTCACATTGCATTAGTAATTATTTACTATACGCCAATGTCATAAGATTTTCATGCTTGTCAATTTGTCATAATATGCCTTATATGCATAAATGCATCATGATCACAAGGTAAGTATACCATCATATTAATCATATAACCGAATATAAATTTCTTACCGATATACTTGCCATTTACTCCGAGAGTTCATATACTCCTTAACCTATTTACCATTTATTATCCATTAATTTATAGCCCAAGTTAAACCTTGAGGACCCTGGGTACGCGAGTCAAATATGCACCGAAGTGCTAATACACATAAGGTCGTGCCCACCATCCTCACGTAAGGCTATGCTAACCATATGCACTAAGTGTCCTTTATGTACACTATAGTGCTAATACACATAAGGTCGTGCCCACCATATGCACTAAGTGTTCTTTATATACACTATAGTGCTAAACCGAGTAAACCAGTAAGCAGCGTGCTGCTGGACTCTATGGCATGCCAACTATACCCTGTCCCTCAATGACTTACTTGGGCATATTTTTCATATTTTTTTTCATCCATGGCAATGTATATCAACATAATTTAACATTAGACAGTTCTTAACCGAAATAACATTCATAATGTAACATCATATAAACTAGTGATCTATGCATTTATATTCAACCTTTGTCACATTTAAAATATTTCAATCATATGCTCCATGACATAAATATAATAACAACAAAATTTGGGTAGGCTCATCGCAAGCCATCCCAATGATGTATAAAAATCAATGTGTCATGATATGTATGCAATTGCACTCACATGGGCCTCTTAACACAATGCCTCACTAAGTCCTAGATCGATCCTTTCTTTCATAGTACCTTGAGCCTTCTTTGATTCAGACTTGACTTCATTAATCACATGAATAAGATAAAATACTTGTTAGATTCAAATCTAACAATACCTTAAACATGTTGTCTAATATAATTATTAAAATATATATAATTTCCAAATATTTTTCTTTTGTTCCTTGTAGTGTTCAAAAATTCATTATGGTCCATAGTGACCAATTTGAACTTCTATTAACTCTTCTGAGCTTGCTAACTAACATTTAAATACAAAATGTTTCAACTTCCATTTTCTGACAGCTTGCGCTACCTTCCAAGATTTACTTGTACAGACCAGAATACACACCGGATCTTAATTTCCTTTATACTGGAAAAACTAGATTCGATAACGGTTCTAACGATATAAGCCACATAAATTAATAAAATCTACAAAAATTGCGAAAATTCACAGTGCTGTTTTGACAGAAACTGCTTTATAAATTTTCTGTCATTCATTCGATTAAAAAATCATATCTTTTAACTCGAAACTCAAAATTAGTTTCCGTTTGTTGGAAACGAAACTAGATGAACAAATATTTACAAAGGCATAAAATTCATCATCTAACCATTTTAGTAGAATTTATGGTGAATTTTTGAAGTCACTGTCAAAATTCAATCTTTTTCACAGCTTTACAAAGCCAAAGACCATTTCGATACAGTAACCCATGTACCAACACCTTACCTGTTTTTCTACAATGCGTACCGATACGGTTACCAGGCGTATCGGTATGCCTAGGCTATTTTTCCCAATTTGTGCCGAAATAGGTCCCCGCATATCGATCCTCTAAGGACCTGTACCAGTATGGTGAGACCTGTAATGACCTCTAGGTCCAACATATGACACTTTGGCTAAAACTAACATACACCATTCAACAACTAATCATCATATAACATCACAAACATCCAATTATCAAACATAGCAACATAGTAAGAGACTATACAAAGCATGGGATAATCAAAGAATATCCTATGAGCATGATTTCTACCCAAGCATGCTTATTGTCTCCCAACCCCTTAAAACCAAGTTTAAAGCATCATACAAGTCCAAAACTTTAATCCAAAGTTATACAAAAATGGAGTAACTCAAAATACATCTCCCAAACAACCCGGTCACACTGCCTTCTTATTACTACTTAGTGCATGTAAAACCATACTTTGAAATATAACAATCCTTGGATCATTCCTTGCTCATGTGCTATCCGAGAAGTCTATTTCTCTCCATTGATGAGGAAAAGGGAGCGAAAGCTATAATCTTAGTGAGGGAATCGCAAAAACATTCACCAATGCATTTAAAATCATTTCCTTCAAGTCTCATGTAATTGTCTCATGGCAAAACATCGCATGCTTCTCAAATCATCTGAAATATGCACATTTAAATCATTTTCAACACATGTATCATGGATTCAATCCCTACCTCAATGTAAGCTTCACATCACAACACCTTTATAACAAGCTTAAAGAGTACTACATGTATAAATCACATTATACAAACATAATCCATTTCTCATGATACATTATCTCATATATTGGCTTTCAAGTGACTCAAAACCAGGAACCTTTCATTTCATAAAACACATCGGATACACGGATTTCTTAAGTGGTTCCCACGACCACTTCATATACATACGTCAATCGGAGCAATAACACATTTAACCACCTCAACGGTTCAAACTAGAGTAACGGAACATTTACCCACCTCTACAGTTTGGATATATAAATCCATCAGCGGGAGAAAACAGAGCATTTACCCACCTCAACCGCTGCGATTCTCATGGTGGAGAATACGGTACACTCACAACCCCTCGACACACATGAGGCGACTTTTTATAGTGCACTTTAAACCCTATGGCTAGCCAACTATATCCGATAACATTTTAAACTCAGCCACTTTCCAATATATTCAATAAACAACATTAACTCATTGTTTTACATATGCATCAAATCAATCCAACTCAAATACATTAAACCATGCATTTTAGTATTCTCAAAAAATACTTTTATAAATCATATGTCATTCTCAAAAGTCATCATCTATAATCATTTGTATCAAATTTCATTTCCAAAATATGCATAATACAATGAGTAATCAAAACAATAAACATGTCCATGAGATTTCATTGTGCAAAAGCTGAAATCGAGAGAAAACTCAACCGATACTTATTGCTGAGCTTAGATAAGTGTATCAAACTTTATCTAAACTCTCATAACTCCTTTTCAAACCTTTTAACAGTAGTATAACACTTTTCCACTCACCAACAATCCAACGCTTGCTTGCTAATGCGCAAATTAAACTTTCGAAGCTTCCGCGCCTTCTCCAAAAGCCAAAGGATTCAGTTCCCCTGCTTTTCCCAAGAAAAAAAATAGAGGATTAAAACACATCTCTGTATCACAAACCTCTAACAACCAACAACCACAACTTCGCATCACAAGAATCCATCATACACCTCTCTAAATCTATCAAGAACACCACCGATCCTTACTTAAACAAAGCTCAGGCAACATCTACTGATTCTAACATAATAAAAACATCAATTAACATCCAAAAACATCCTAACCATGTCCTTATACCTCCAGCATCTCTACAGCAACAAGATCACACCAAGAACTGTCTATAAACAACCTAGAAAACTAGCAATCCATATACATTGATTAATCAATTCTTTCAACATTAAAACACTTCCAAATAGAGATCTAAATCAATTAGATTCATCACTAGAAAAGATCCAAATCAATTTCCAACAATTTTCCAAGTAAAACTCAATTTAACCATCAATTCCATGTTTAAATCATAATTCCATAATATAAATCAATAACAAAGAATCAAGAACTTGGGAATTTCATTAAAGAACCTTTAATTAGAGGAGAGAAATGAAAATCACTTCTAATTGCTTATTTCTCCCTTAATTGGCCAAGCTTTGATGAAATCCAAAGAGATTTTGCAATAGAACTTGAAGAAATCAATTAGAAATAAAAAAGGAAATCCTCTTTTATTTAATTATAAAACCACTTAAAAATACTTTAAAAATAACCTAAATTAAGAGAGAAATCTGATGAAAAATATTGGTCAAATAGCTCCTTAAAGATTTTGAGTTTGGACCCTTTTATGATTTAGTCACCAAAAACAGTTTTGAAAACTTTCATTTTAGACACTAGACCAAAATGTCTTAAAATTAGATTTAATTACCTCAAATTGAATTTACCAAATTACTTAAAAATATTAATTAAGTAAAAAATTTCTAACATTTTTTCGTATTTTATTTTGACCAAAATCAATTTTATAAAAATAAATTCCCGAAACTATTTGAATCGCTTAAATTGACTATTTCAAACCACCTACCCGATCCGGTCCGCATGTAGGCCCAATTTCAGGGTGCTACAACTCTCCCCCTCTTAAGAAATTTCATCCTCGAAATTCACCTAGCGGAAAAAGATGATGGAACTGCTTCATCATGTCCTCTTTGCTTTCCCATGTGGCTTCCTCAACACCATGGTGCCGCCACAGCACCTTTACCAACCCTATGGTCTTTCCTCAGAGAACTTTGCTACTCGAATCCAGAATTCTCATCTGTTCCTCATTATAGGTCAAGTCTATATTCAAATCAATCTCCTCAACAGGCATTACATGCTAAGGGTTCGATCTATACCTCTGAAGCATCGATACATGGAAAATATCATGTATCTTTTCTAACTCTACCGACAACCTCAATCTATACACAACTGGACCAACACGCTGCAACACCTCATATGGTCCAATAAACCTAGGACTCAACTTGCCTTTCTGTCTGAACCCCATCACTTTCTTCCAAGGAAAAACCTTAAAAAACACATGATCACCAACTGCATACTCAATCTCCTTTCGCTTCAAGTCAGTATATGACTTTTGCTGATCCGAAGCCGCTTTCAAACGACTACTAATAGCTTTACTTTCTCATTGGTACCCTTCAACATATCCAACAAAGAAACATACTTCTCTCATGCCTCTGCCCAACAAAGTGGCGTACGACACCTTCTACCATACAAAGCCTCTTACGGTGCCATCTGGATACTAGCTTGATAACTGTTGTTATAAGCAAACTCCACTAACGGCAACTGCTTCTCCCACGATCCTTGAAAATCTATGATATAACACCGCAACATATCCTCCAGCACTTGGATAATACGCTCTGATTGACCAGTCGTTTGAGGATGATACGAGGTACTGAAGTTCAACCGTGTAACCAAGGCCTTATGTAAACATTCCCAGAACCTCATAGTGAAACGCGGGTCTCTATCTGACATAATAGATTTTAGCACTCCATGCAACCTCACGATCTTAGAAATGTACAACTCTGCCAACTTATCCAAAGTATATGTTGTATGCACCGCCATAAAATATGCACACTTCCTAAACCTATCCACAATCACCCAAACAAAATTCTTCTTTGATGGTGTCAAAGGCAGACCAGACACAAAATCTATGTTGATCCTCTTCCACTTCTATTATGGAATCCTTAATGGTTGCAACAACCCCAAAGGAAACTAATGTTCCGCTTTAACACGTTGACAAACCATGCATCGAGCAACAAAATCCGCGACATCCTTTTTCAAACCAACCAATAAATACTCTTTCTTCAAGTCTTGATACATATTTGTACTCTTTGGATGCATAGCAAAAGGACTTGAATGTGCCACAACTCTTCATCTATCGACACAATCATTCAACTCTTAAAACACAAAACTTCGTCCTCATTAAAACCAAAATCTGTTTGATTTCCATCGAAGATATCCTTAACATGTGGCACCAACATCTCATCATATGGTTGCTTCTCTTTAATCATCTGCAACATCAAAGGCTTCACTTGCAATTCTGCCAACAACTCGCCATCTTGCGTTACACTCAGCCATGGAAACATCACCCTTAACTCTACCGCGACCTTTCTACTCAAGGCATTAGCTACCACGTTAGCCTTCCCTGGATGGTACTCATTCGTTAGATCATAATCCTTAAGCAACTCCAACCATCTTCATTGCCTAAGATTTAACTCCTTTTGAGACATCAAATACTTCAAACATTTCAGGTCCGTGTAAACAACACACTTCTCACTTTACAGATAATGTCGCCAAATCTTAAAGGAAAACACCACTACAACCAACTCAATGTCGTGCGTAGGGTAGTTGCGCTCATGCACCTTCAACTGTCTAGATGCATAAGCTACAACCCTTACTTCTTGCATCAACACACACCCTACACTGTACATAGCAAACTCCTTCCCTAACTCAGGTTGAATCAAGATTGGAGCTTGCGTTAAAGCTTTCTTCAACTTTTCAAAAGCTTCTTACCTAACCTCCGTCCATTCAAAACTCACATCTTTTTGCAACAACTTTATCAAAGGAGCAGCAATCCTCAAGAAACCATCCATGAAGCGTCAATAATATCCTGCCAACCCCAAAAAAACTACAAACTTCTGATACTGACTTTGGTTGCTTCCAACTCACAACAGCCTCAATTTTCTGCAGGTCCACACGAATACCCTCGGCCGAAAGAATATGACCAAGGAAAACCACCTGCTTGATCCAGAACTCATATTTACTCAACTTGGCGTCAAGCTTATTATCCAACAGAACTTGTAACACAATTCATAGATGTCGACTGTGATCTTTCTCGGTACGAGAGTACACAAGAATGTCATTGATGAACACTACCACAAATTAGACCAAGAATTCATGGAACACCCTATTCATCATATCCATGAATGCTACCGGTGCATTCGTCAAACCAAACGGAATCACTAGGAATACATAATGCCCATAGCGTGTGCGAAAAGCTATCTTCGATACATCCTTTTCCCTCACCTTAAATTGGTAATACCTAGACCACAGATTAATCTTAGAAAACACTGTAGCACCCCGGAACTGATCAAACAAATCATCAATCCTTGGCAAAAGATACTTGTTCTTAATCGTCAACTTGTTCAGTTACCGATAATCAATGCACATTCTCATCGTGCCATCTTTATTTTTTACAAACAACACCGATGCTCCCCACGGTGACACACTTGGTCGAATAAAACTACGATCTAACAAATCTTGCAACTATGTCTTCAACTCTTTTGGTGCCATACGATATGGAGCAATCGACACTAGAGCCGTACCCGCATACATCTCTATGTAAAACTCTACCTCCCTATCCGGCGGCAAACTAGGCAACTCCTCCGAAAACACTCATAGAAAATCACAAACTGTGCGAATATCTTGGGAGCACACTTCCTTCATATTTGGGTTTATAACATAGGCTAGGTATACTTGACCCCCATACTCTAACAACTTCTGTGCCTCCAATGATGAAACTACATTTGACATGAACTTGACAATCCCGCCCACAACTACAACTTCATAATCCTCGACAAGTTTCAGCGAAACTCGCTTGGCCTCAAAATCAACTACGGCCCTATGTTGAGACAATCAATCCATTGCCAAAATCGTACCGAAACTATAAAACAGTAACTCCATCAGGTCAGCTTCGAACACATGCCTTTGAACCATCAAAGGAAAACTCTTATACAACTTCCTAGCTACAACCGTCTCACCAAAGGAACTAGTTACCCGCATACCAACATCTAACAACTCTACAGGTAAATCCTACAAACATGTATGCTCATGCAGCATGTAGGAATGCATAGAACCAAAATCAATCAAAGATAACAAAGGTATAGACTGTAAGGTAAAGGTACATGCGATCATGTCGGTATCATTCCTCCCTACACGGTGAGCAAACACCCTCTCTGGTCCACCACCTTCTACCTGAACTGCTACGGTATGTGCTACCACTCTCTGTCTATCATCCCTGCATTGGAAATGTCCACGGCCGCGCCCAGGACCCCTCTCTACTACAGCAACAGGTTCATGAGCCTGACCCTTTTTGGCTAACTGTAGACAATCCCTCATGGGATGATCCCTTTATCCATAGCTCCAAAAAGTGTCCACAGCACCTCAGTATTTCCCCTAATGTCACCTGCCACACCCCTACACTCAAGAACTCCAATATAGGTATTCTGATCCTAAAAACTACGCCCAGCACCATTTCCTCCACGCCTTTAATCCGGACGGTACCTTTTATCCTTGTACCTCTTATAACGATCCTTGCCAACATTAGACTCCGTACTCCTCTTACCCGCTGAAGAACTCATAAAACGAGCAGATAAACCCAAATTTTGTTCTATGTCCTTAGCTCGAGACCTGTAATGACCTCTAGGTCCAATATATGACACTTTGGCTCAAACTAACATACACCATTCAACAACTAATCATCATATAACATCACAAACATCCAATTATCAAACATAGCAACATAGTAAGAGACTATACAAAGCATGGCAAAATCAAACAATATCCTATGAGCATGATTTCTACCCAAGCATGCTTATTGTCTCCCAACCCCTCAAAACCAAGTTTAAAGCATCATACAAGTCCAAAACTTTAATCCAAACTTATAAAAATAGTGAGTAACTCAAAATACATCTCCCAAACAACCCGGTCACATTGTCTTCTTATTACTACTTATTACATGTAAAACCATACTTTGAAATATAACAATCCTTGGATCCTTCCTTGCTTACGTGCTATCCGAGAAGTCTATTTCTCTGCATTGATAAGAAAAAGAGAGCGTAAGCTATAAGCTTAGTGAGGGAATTGCAAAAGCGCTCATTAATGAATTTAAAATTATTTACTTCTAGTCTAAGGTAATTATCTTTTGGCAAAACATCTCATGCTTCTCAAATAATCTCAAATATGCACATTTAAATCATTTTCAATGCATGTATCATGGTTTCAATCTCTACCATAATTTAAGCTTCACATCACAACACCTTTATAACAAGCTTAAATAGTATCACATTTATAAATCACATTATACAAACATAATCCATTTCTCATGATAAATTATCTCATATATTAGCTTTCAAGTGACTCAAAACCAGTAACCTTTCATTTCATAAAACACATCAGATACACAGATTTCTCAAGTGGTTCACACAACTCCTTTTCAAACCTTTTAATAGCAGTAAAACACTTTTCCACTCACCAACAATCCAATGCTTGCTTGCGGATGTGCAAATCAAACTTTCGAAGCTTCCGCGTCTTCTCCAAAAGCCAAAGGATTCAGCTCCCCTGCTTTGCTCAAGCAAAAACAGAGGATTAAAACACATCTCTGTATCACAAACCTCTAACAACCAACAACCACAACTTCGCCTCACAAGAATCCATCAGACACCTCTCTAAATCTATCAAAAACACCACCAATGCTTACTTAAACAAAGCTAAGACAAAATCTACTGATTCTAACACAATAAAAACATCAATTAACATCCAAAAACATCCTAACCACGTCCTTATACTTCCAACATCTCTACAGCAACAAGACTACACCAATAACTATCTATAAATAACCTACAAAAATAGCAATCCATAAAGTTTCGGGATTTCATTGATTAATCAATTCATTTAACATTAAAACACTTCCAAATAGAGATCTAAATCAATTAGATTCATCACCAAAATAGATCCAAATCAATTTCCAATAATTTTCCAAGTAAAACTTAATTTAACCATCAATTCCATGTTTAAATCATAATTCCATAATATAAATCAATAAAAAGGATCAATAACTTGAGAATTTTGTTAAAGAACCTTTAATTAGAGGAGAGAAGCAAAAATCACCTCTAATTGCTGATTTCTCCCTTAATTGGTCAAGCTTTAATTAAATCCGAAGAGATTTTACAATAGAACTTGAAGAAATCAATTAGAAATCAAAAAGTAAACAAATAGGAATTGATTCCTAGAAATTTTAGAGTAGAAATATTAGTTTGGTTGCTGAGATAGTTTAGAGAAAAAGGTTGGAAGAAAAGTAGTTACATAAGAAAGTGATTTTGACAATTAAATTTTTTTAATAAATCCTCTTTTATTTAATTATAAAACCACTTAAAAATACTTTAAAAACAGCCTAAATTAAGAGAGAAATCTAATGTAAAATATTGGTCAAATAGCTCCTTAAAGATTCTAAGTTTTGACCCTTTTACGATTTAGTCACCAAAAATAGTTTTGAAAACTTTCATTTTAGTCACTAGACCAAAATGTCTTAAAATCAGATTTAATTACCTCAAATTAAATTTACAAAATTACTTAAAATATTAATTAAGTAATTTCTAAAATTTTTCCATATTTTATTTTGACCAAAATCATTTTTATAAAATTAAATTTTGGAAACTATTCGATTTGCCTAAAATGGCTCTTTCGAACCACCTACCCGATCCGGTCCATATCTAGGCCCAATTTTAGGGTGTTACAACTCACCAAGTTGATGACTTTTGGCTTCGTTGTTTTAATGAAGGAATTCGCCCAAACCTTGCCCAAACCTTGTTTGCCGAGCTAGTCTTCCTAGTCTAAAATTTTTATACCTCCCTCGTCACATCTTTTACCCATAGCACCTCCCTGAGCTTCATTTTCCACAAGCTTGAGATCGAATGATCCCATGATCTTGCTTCGCCTCTCACTGATCCTATTGATGATCATTCTCTTAGGCGTACAAGTTCACCTTTTATAATGGTGAATGGATTCGTAATGCCGATCTTTCTCACTATGCTCAACCAAATCCCGAGGAAGATGTGTTAGCTTCTCCAGTTGCTCTGGTGGCTCCAGTTGTTCAACCTTCCTTTGATGCACTTATGGCGTATCTTGATGGAACATTTTCCACCATGACCACTCACTTTGGCGAGATAAACACAAGTCTTGACTCGTTTGATGCTCGTTTAACATCTATAGAGACTTGTCAAGCATCTATGGTGAATGGTGCAGTCACTCTCTTGGAGATGATGGAATACAAGATGAGGATGAGGATGATGAAGGTGCTCTGTAGGCTATTGCATCTCATTGCATATCATATCATATTTAGGTTTGAAGTTTATGCACCTATGTTTTTATTTGATTTCCTATGTCTTTTGGATTATGGTTTATGTTTTGGATTATGATGTTAAGTTGGATTTTTATTATGTTGCTTGAATATTTGCTTTGAATTTAATAATGTCTATGATGTTTCTTTATGCTTGGAGTTTTTTTATTGTTTTTACATTTGCCCTATTGATTTTGATCTAACAAAAAGAGGGAGAACTATGAGCTAAAATTTTCAAAATGCTTTTCAAACTTAAATGGCCTTAAATAAAGGGGAAGTGTTATTCAAATAGACTTAAAAATTTATTTTGGGTTTTGTTATATAAAAAATGGGGAGATTGTAAAACTAATATTTGATTTTGATATAAAAAGTATTTTTAAGGACCAATTTGTAAAATAAGATAAATTTTTAAGTACTCAAAAATACTCTCAAACTGAAAATAATTCGAACTTAAAAGTGTTTCTTAGTCAAAAACTAAAACCCAAATATTTTCTAAGTGTTTTCTACTCAAATAGCCGAAATTTGTCCAAGCGTATCGATACACCCCTTCCAGTATCGATACGGTTCTTAGCTACTGGAAATTGTTTTACGCAAATGGCTATCGAGTGCCGATACGTGTACATGCTATATCGGTACGGTGTCTCGATACACTAGTATCCATTTTGATACGCCTTTCAACCTGGTAGTAACGACTATGTGAGTATCGGTATGGTTACTACCCGAACCGATATGAGTGTTATATTTTCTAAATTTTTTGCATTTAAAACTTGACCATTGCCTTGTCAGTTTATTGGAATCATAAAATTTAAAAATTGGTTATATCAAACCGATACGCTTATAGGAGTATCAATACGGGATTTGTTACTCGAGCAATTAGGATTCTAGTGAATAAGACCAGTACCGATACGATACGGACCGTATCGGTACGCCTTTGTTAAATCAAAAACTCGTACGGATACTCCATTCTCGCGTATCGATACCCCTTTGTACAACGACTATTTCTTTTTATGGCAAGTACCGATACAACAAATCCGCATACTAATACGGAGTGTTGGTAGACAACATTTAATCCGGGAAAATTTCCCTCCAATGGCTATAATCAATTCCTCAACCACCCATGTAATAACTTGCTTTAAAAAAATGAAAAGAAGAAAGGAAGTTGGGGCCTTGGGTTTGAACCCGTGATCTAGGATGTATGGTGGAATGACTTAACCATCTGGGCTAATCTTATTTCTAGTCTAAAACCACACATATTTAGTATTATTCTATGATTGTTCTCTCTAGAATCTTGAAGTTAAAACTTAAAAGGAAAAAAAATGAAGGATACATTGCTTGGGAGCCTCGAACTTGTGACCTTGGGGTTGGTAACCTCTAGCCTTGACTATCTGAGCTAAGTCAGCTCTTGTTAGTTAGCTGCCTTAGTTTTCTTTTAAAATATGGTTGTCTGTTTGATTTTAAAGGAATTAAAACTAATTCAGTTTCCCTTCCCCTCGAAATTTTCTGGTTTTGTTCAGTATAATAAGAACCCAAAAGGTCCTAAGGCTCTCCATCCAACCACCATCTGATCTACACCATCGTCGGGCGGTGGCTGCCACCGCCATTTTTTGGCGTGACCGGCGTCCTTTTCGAACTTGCTTAGGGCCACCACTCGCGCGATGGCGTAGCTATCTAGTGTGGAGATCGATTCAAATATCCAATAGAAACCCTATACTCATCACCCTTAATTTTTGCATTTTCTGCCGTAGTTTAGTGTCGGTGTAAAACACCATCGTTGCCATCGTTATCTCTGTACCAAGATAAACAAAACCCAGGTGACCGATCATCGATACGACACCGTTAAGGGCTCGTCAAAGCTACGTTATTTTCGATCGTGATTTACCTATTTTGGTAAGACCGGTGAGTTTTTCGACTTGTTTCTGTTGCTTTTTTGACTTATTGATTAGTATGGTTTGTTGATATGGGGAAAATGCAATTCTGGAGTAGTTTCCAGGTCGTTTACGACCGTGCGTGGGTGTCACGTGCCATCCAGTTGTGATTTTCAGCCACCGTGATAAGAACTTTGATGAACCGACCTTGAACTGCTCTAGGCCCTTGAACTGGCATGAACCCTTTTAAACCGATCTAAACTGACCCTAAACTCAAGACCGTCTAACCCATTAACCCTGTCCAGCCCAACCCGAGTCTAACCTGACCGACCGAGTCTAACCTGACTCAAACCCGTTTGACCAACCCGTACCTGACCCGACTATTCGAGTCAGCTCATTACGACAACCCGAGCGAGTCAACTTAGTGAGTCAACCTGTCCGAGTCAGCTCAGTAAGTTAACTCGTTCAAGTTAAGTTGGTTAACTGTTGACTCGTTGACTGATGATGTCAGCGCTGACCCTGCCTGTTGACGTCAATGTTGACTTTGACTGCTGACGTCAGCATTAACTTTGACTACTGACGTCAGCGTTGACTTTGACCGTCAATGTTCTGAGTTCATTTTTAAAGTTTGTTTCGCAAAATTCAGATCTAAAAGCCTCCGAATCTGACCTTAAACTTGAGAATACATGTGCTTAACTATTCAATTTATGAGTTATGGGATCGAGCTAATGATTGATTATGGATTATGATTAATTGAAGGTATTCACATATCTTTGTATTTGAGTTTATTGAGAACGTCGAATTCGGGTTCAAGAGTGATCAATGAGAGTATCAAAGGCTGACCGATGCAACTAGAGTTGAGGTAATACATTACTACCTCTTGCATACTTTACAAAACATGTTGGCATTTTGTTAAAATATGCATGATTATAATGAATAGTGTTAAAAGATTTGATATCTTAAATATTTCGTTAAGAAAAGATGATAATACCTTTGAGAAATTAGAATGGTTAAAATACCCTTAACAAAAGAAAGCATCTGGAATTTACACTTAATCTGATAAAATAACTACATCATCTAAAATCTCTGATTTACTCAGAAATAATTCAGTATCAAGATGCAAATATGTGTGATAACAAACCACTTGGATTTTATTGAACTCTGGATAAACACTTGAAAAATAAATTTACTGGGATTTCTTCATATTCCTGAACTGATCTAAGTAACAGTAAAGAATAAATTGATCATAATGATTGAAATGAAGGTTATGAACCCAAGCACTGAAATTACCAAATTAACTGAAATAAAGTCCCAAGAATTTAAAATGAATAAGTTGTTTGTAAGGACCAAAAGGATCAGGATGTTTAAACTACCATTGAGCACTTAAATAATTGAATACCCACGTGACTTGAGATATGTGAAAGCTTGTAAATTCAAAATAATTTGATAGACTGCAAATGGCTGCAATGTCTCTATGGGTTTGAAGTCCGACTTATGAATATCAATCATTCTTAAGACTGTTGCAATAATGAAAGAATATTGCACAAATTCATATTCAATCATTCAAGGCTTGTTCTAAGATAATTTGTGATAGTGACCTGTTCAGCTATACCACACAGCTAGAACTAAGTAATAAAAACATGTGAGGTGTACCTATTTGAATGCTTGGAAAGTGATGCATTGATGATACGTGGTTAATGGAATGGACTTGGAAGCCTGACATGCCTTCAGAAATCTTTAGCACAACAAATCACTGATTTACCTTATCAGGATTAAATTACAAAATTGCCCCTGAGTGTTAAAATAACCAAAATGCCCTTATAAGCAAAATTAAGTGAAGCCCTCCTAATATATCTGAATTCTAACATAATCATGACTTTCATCTGTCTAAAATATGCCTCTGTATCTGATCTACAAATATACTCTTTGGTTACTATTTCACTAATAATAATTGTCTTCTTTATATCTACTGTTATAACTGCTTACTGCTTATTACTGTTATTATTACCTAAACTGTTTTACTGGGTACTTAGGACATGATCTAAGGTTTTTGTAGGTTCAGCCTTGATCCGGCTAGTAATACATTTTGTATCATGTTCCTACGCTTTGGTTAGGGTAATCCTTTTGGGCTTCTATATCAGGCTCCTATGCTTCAGCTAAGGTAATACCTTCTGGCTTCTATATCAGGTTCCTATGCTTTGGCTAGGGTAATACCTTCTGGCTTCTGTATCAGGTTCCTATGCTTCGGCCAGGGTAATACCTTCTGGCTTCTGTATCAGGTTCCTATGCTTCAGCTAGGGTAATACCTTCTGGCTTATATATCATGTTCCTATGCTTATGCTAGGTTAATACCTTATGGCTTCTATATCAAGTTCTTATGCTTTGGCTAGGGTAATACCATCTGGCTTCTGTATCAGGTTCTTATACTTTGGCTAGGGTAATACCTTTTAGCTTCTTTATTAGGTTCCTATGCTTTGGCTAGGGTAATACATTCTGCATTCAAGCTTCTATGCTTCAGTTAGGGTGATTCCTTTTGGACCTAATACATCCCTTTAGGTCAGCACCTATGTCCAACAGGCTTGGGTTAAACCCTTATATATGAGATTCTCGGAACTGAATACTAGAGTTCGGTTGACGTATAGCTAAGTGATCAAATAATGAGCAATCCTTGTTACCTTCAAGTACAAAAATAATATGAAACATCACATCATAACAAAAACCTGTAGACATCAAGCTCACCATGTCAGTTTCATGTTTAGTGCATATGGCATCTTTTGGTGGTTTTGTATTACTGAGCTTTTCCAAGCTCACGTTGTTCTTCTATCGCAGGTTAAAAAGGACTTGATTATGTTTCGACGTTTGACATCTTTAATGGGAGTTTTCTCGGTGTTGCTTGCGGAGTACGGTATCTATATAAATAGTGGGCATTTATGTCGTGTCTTATTTTATATTTGAATTTTTAATATGATTTCTAAATTTCTGCACTATGTGTAAATGATATTCTAAAATGGTGTCTGTAAGTAAAATTTTGTTTTTATGTATAAAAGTATTTTATCTAGGTTTTTACTGTGGGTCACTCTTGTGACCCTAATGTGACACCTCAGATCAGATCGGGTTACACTACCAATCTGAGGGGGTTACATTTAGTGGTATTAGAGCTTAGAGTTATGTCTTTCTGGGTAGATCGGTTGATTGTTTTCCGTATGGTGTTTGGTCTGTACATGCCCTTATATCATAACTGTACTCCTCCGAGCTAGAACTCCGATGTCAAATCTTGTTCCTAAAATAAGTGAATCTAAGTATTCTGTCCACCACAAATCGATCTGTACTGTCAAGAAATGGTCATAACATTTGTCTATGATTTAGATTTGTTTGATGGATTTACCTTTGGAAAGAGAACCTGGGATGGTTAATACATGTGAAATTGAGGATCTAAATTAGATTGTGCATAAATGTTTGATTATGTGAGGTAAATTTTATAAGATTACAGGTAAATTTTATAAGTGTTCAAAAGTACTATTTTTCTTACCCTTTTTACTCATATTATTGTTAGACTTAGGCTCATATTAGTTGCATAATTAGCTATTCATGCATGAATCCATGTTTCCTTCCATCGTTGAGCTTGATTACATAACTTGGTAGTTTTTGTAGGAAAAGATGCTGCTTTGGTGTGTTTTGTGTGTATATGCAGGATCACTTGCCAAAGCAAGGCTAGAGCTAGTTGCCAGGGCAATGCATGAAGGAGACGCCAAGCCAGTTGCCATGGCAATTGTCGACAAGAGAAAAGGTGATATGGTAGTCAAAATTGATGACTAAACAAGCCCAAGATGACGTGCAGCAAAGTCCAAACCCAAAGGAATTTGATTTCCATGCAGAGATTAAAGAAGAATTAAATTCCAAGAAGATAGGAGAAGTTCTAGTAGGAATACAATTATAATAAAGAATTATATTCTTTAAAGATAATTTAATTCCAACTTAAACTCCTCCTCAAAGAAGGACTTTGGCCTAGCCCTATAAATAAGATGGAGATTTCGACAATTCATAGAGAACAGGAGAGGGAAATTTCGACAAGTCCAAGGAGGGCAAGAGGAGAGAATTTTCGACAAGCATCTAGGGCAAGGAGGATTTCGACAAGCCTCCTTCTTCATCCTTTTCTTTCTTGTTCGATTGGGTTCATGCTAGGGATTATTTATCTTGTGTTTCTTTGGAACGTAGCCATGAACTAAATCTATTTGGCTATGGTTATTGTGTTTTTTGGTTGTGGGAAACTATTGGTTTTTGTTTAGGTAATAAGAGTTTGCACTTTTCTATTTCAAGGTTTATTCATTCTTGGTTCTTATTCTTGTTTGTGAGTGAATTGGGAGAGGATCTCGTGATTTCATCTATTTATCTAATATCGAGAAAGTTAGATTCAAGAAATGAATGAATATGATCTTTATTCAATCTATTGATGGAGAAGATTAATCCGACTTAGGAATAAGTTAAGGATTTCAACGGCTAAGATGAGCGCAAAATTGGTTGTTGTTCACCCTTGATTCACGCAGGGATGTATTATCAAGGCATGCACAAGTAGCTAGAGTTTTGACTTAGGGATAACAAGAAACCATTGAAGAACGCTCTGCTGAACCTTGAAGGTTGCTGCCCAGAAGCCCAAGTAGTTGCCCAACTAGTTGCCCAGGCAACCATCGATTAGTTGCCAAGGCAACCCCCGCAGCAAGTTGCCACGGCAACTGAGTTGCCCGTGCACTCTTTTACCAAGACGATCTAATCGGCTATCACACCTCAACTCACAATAACCTGGCCTATCTCTCTCTCATTTGATCTCATATTTTCTTTTACTTTATTGCTTTCTAGTTTAGTTATTAGTTAAACTCCTATAATCCTTTATTTGTGTTTTTACTTTCTACAGTGCAAGAGACTAGATTCTTGAAGTGGCACCAATCCCTGTGGAGATGATATCTTTTATACTATAACTGGCGACGTGTATACTTGCACAATTGCGTAGCACTTATTATGCGCAACAAGTTTTTGGCGCCGTTGCTAGGGATTAGCAATAGCAACTTTGTTTTTATTTTCTTGCACTTTCTTTTTATTTTTCTTGTTTAAAATTCAAAGCGCTAACAAACTTTGTTTTTGCATTGGTATATGACCAGGGCGAGACCGACTTCACTAGAATATCCCTTTGATCCAAAAATCGAACGAACCTTACAAAGACTTAGACGAAGGATAAGAGAAGAAATGGCAAATCAAGACGGCAATATGAATCAAGATGTTCGAGCAGGAGGAGGAGTGATTCTTGCACGAAACAGAACTATTCGAGACTATCTTGAAGAAGATCTTGATGGACTTAACCCAAGAGTTGTCGCACCTGAAATTGAAGCCGACCACTTTGATTTGAAACCGGTAATGTTTAATAGGATCAACACAATTGGTAAATTTGGCGGCTCAGCAACTGAAGATGCACGACAACATCTGAAATCTTTCCTCGAGATTTGTAACTCGTTCAAAATACATAGAGTCACCCCCGATGTCTTACGATGAAGATTATTCCCCTATTCACTGAGGGATAGGGCGAAAGCATGGTTGAATAGCATTCCTGCCGGATCCATAGCATCTTGGACTGATCTTTGTCGTGATTTCCTTGCTAGATTTAATCCTACAAATTTGACTGATAAGCTTCGTAACGACATTACTTCTTTTCGGCAGGCAGATGATGAATCCATGTACGAGGCTTGGGAGCGATATAGAGAACTTCTACACAAATGCCCCCTACATGGATTCCCGGTGTGGACTCAAGTAACAATGTTTTACAACGCCGTGAATACACCAACAAGAATGATGCTAGATGCCTCGGCAAACGACATACTCCTAGATAAGTCACCGGAGGAAGCAATGCAAATTTTAAACAGGCTGGCCAAGAATGATTATCAATTCCCATCTACTAGAAGAGGAGGAGTTAGACGCCAAGCCACAATACATGAACTAGGTAATGGATTATCAATTTCGGCACAATTGGCCACTTTAACCAAGATGGTCCAGAACATGCAAAAACCAAACAACACACATGAAGTCAAGGTAATGGATTCTTTTTGTGAGTTATGTGGTGATAAGCATAATTCTTCTGAATGTATGCAGAATCCGGAATCCAGCTTCTATGTGGGAAATTACAATCGGAGCAATAACGTGATGTCCAATACATACAATCCATCTTGGAAGAAGCACCCAAATTTTTCATGGAGTAATCCCAACAATGCTCTAAACCAGAAAAATCAGAATGTACAAGCATCGGGATTCCAGCAGAATATGCCACGGTAACAGTTGCCGCACCAACAACCGACGACATCTAGTTCTTTGGAAAATTCTCTAAATGCTTTTATGATGAAAACTGAATCTTATATGGCTGAGAATAGTAATTTCATAAAAAGAACTGATGCTTTTATTAACAGGACCGAGATGAGATTGCAAAACCAAGAGGCGGCAATCAAATCATTGGAAAATCAAGTCGGACAGTTTGCTCAAAATCTGAATACTAGACCGCAAGGAGGTTTACCTAGCGATACTGAAGTCGCAAGAGGAACTGGCCATGAGCAATGTAAGGCGATCACCACTAGAAGTGGCCAACAACTTAGAGAGGTTCAAACCCGCTCATCAAATAAAACTCCACAAAAAGACCAAGATGAACCTAGCGGCAAAGCCTCAGATGCTGAACCATGAATTGCCGCAGCAACCGGAAATAAGCATGCCTCGGCAACCGACGATAAAGATGCCTCGGCAACTGGCGATGAGCATGCCTCGGCAACCCCAGTTGATAACGCCTCGACAACTCCAGTTGTCCTGGCAATGCCGTCAATCAGGTTCCAAACCAATGAAAGGATCGAAGATATCCGACTTCCACCACCATTCCCACAAAGGTTGAAGCGACAAAAGCAAGAGTATCAATTCAAGAAGTTTCTTGATATCCTAAAGCAAGTCCACATCAACTTGCCATTGGTGGAAGCAATTGAACAAGTGCCAAACTATGCCAAGTTTCTTAAAGACATTGTGTCCAAGAGAACAAGGCTAGGAGAGTTTGAAACAGTTGCCGCAACAGAGGGATGCATGGCAATGTTGCACAATCGTATGCCACCCAAGTTGAAGGATCCCGAAAGTTTCACAATACCTTGTTCCATTGGAAATCACTATGTCGGGAAAGCATTATGCGACCTTGGGGCTAGCATAAACTTGATGCCTAAATCGGTTTACCAGAAACTAGGAATCGGGAAGGCAAAACCTACAACAGTTATACTGCAGCTAGCCGACAGATCCTATGTGCATCCAGAGGGAAAAATCGAGGACATACTGGTAAAAGTTGATAAATTTATTTTTCCTGCTGACTTTATTATTTTGGATTGTGAAGCAGATGAGCATGCACCTATCATTCTCGGGAGACCATTCCTAGCAACAGGGAGAACCTTGATCGATGTTGAAAAGGGAGAACTCACAATGAGGGTGAATGACCAGCAAGTTAAACTAAATGTGTTCCAAACACTAAGGCATGCCGATGATCTAGAAGAATGCCAAATTCTTCATGCCACGGTAGAGTTTAACTTCGATGAGGAATTTAGTTGCCTCGGCAACTACATTGCCGATCAAGAGGAACCTGAGGAGTATGAAGAACCGGTCGATGAGGAACAACAAGAAGAGGCAAATTGGCTAGTCAATCGACCAGGTACATACTTTGAACCACTGGATTACTCAGGTAAGGAAGGTAAGCTCGAAAAACCCTCTATTGATCAAGATGTTGAAGCTACACAAAAAGGCAATAGGGTGGACAATTGCCGACTTGAAGGGAATTAGCCCGGCAGTGTGCATGCACAAGATTTTGTTGGAAGATGATCACAAACCTTCAATTGAGGCCCAGAGGAGACTGAATCATGCCATGAAAGGGGTTGTAATGAAAGAAATAATCAAGTGGCTTGACGCCGGCATTATATACCCTATCTCTGATAGTACGTGGGTAAGTCCGGTACAATGTGTACCAAAAAATGGAGGTATAACAGTGGTAAGTAATGAAAATAATGAACTCATTCCAACCAGGACTGTGACCGGTTGGAGGGTTTGTATGGATTATCGAAAGCTAAACAAAGCCACTAGGAAAGATCACTTCCCATTACCCTTTATTGATCAAATGCTTGACCGTCTTGCGGGTAAACCCTTTTATTATTTTCTTGATGGTTATTCAGGTTACAATCAAATTTCCATAGCACCAGAAGATCAAGAAAAGACAACCTTCACATGCCCATACGGTACTTATGCCTTCTGAAGGATGCCGTTCAGATTGTGTAACGTCCCGGCAACCTTCCAAAGATGCATGATGGCACTCTTTTCAGACATGGTCGAAGACTTCCTTGAGATCTTCATGGATGTTTTTTTTTTGGCAATGACTTCGACGGTTGTCTCAGAAATTTAGAGAAGGTGTTGGCAAGATGTGAAGAAACGAATTTAGTCCTCAATTGGGAAAAATGCCATTTTATGGTAGATGAAGGAATAGTGCTTGGCCACAAGATTTCATCCAAGGGAATTGAAGTAGACAAAGCCAAGGTGGACGTGATCGAGAGATTACCCCCACCAAGTTCGGTTAAAGGAATTCGAAGTTTTCTTAGATGCAGGTTTTTACAGGAGGTTCATTCATAATTTGTCTAAAATCACTGAACCCTTGTGTAATCTGCTTGAACAGGATAAAGTCTTTGATTTTGATGATTCTTGGACCCAAGCATTCGAAACCCTAAAGAAAAAGCTTGCCTCGGCACCCATTGTCGTTCCACCAGATTGGACGCTACATTTTGAGCTCATGTGTGATGCAAGTGATTTCGTGGTAGGAGCAGTCCTAGGCCAACGCACAGGTAAGACTTTCCATGTGATATACTACGCTAGTAAAACTCTTAATAGTGCTTAAGTGAATTACACAACAACGGAGAAAGAGTTACTAGCTGTAGTTTTCGCATTTGACAAATTCTGATCCTATTTGATTGGTACAAAGGTAATTGTTCATACGGACCATTCGACAATCAAATACCTATTTGCTAAAAAGGATGCTAAACCTCGTTTGATTCGTTGGATATTACTTTTACAAGAATTTGATATTGAAATTAAGGACAGGAAAGGAACAGAAAATCAAGTGGCCGATCACTTATCACGTTTGGAACGCAATAGGGAGGAGGAGGCGGATCTAGAGATATGTGATGCATTCCTGGATGAACAAATTTTAGTTGCCTCGGCAACCATGGACGAACATGCCTCGGCAACCCTTGACGTCTCGACAACCATGGATGCGCACGCCTCAGCAACCCTCAACGCCGCAGCAGCCTTTGACGCGCACGCCTCGGCAATTCTGGGAGCAGTCACCACGGCAGCACATGCCTCGGCAATACCCTGGTACGCGAATTTAGTTAATTTCCTTGTTTGTGGTATTTTTCCTTATGGCATTACTCACCAAGGGAAGAAGCGGTTCCGCCATGATGCTAAGCATTACTTTTGGGACGAGCCTCTTTTGTTTAAACAATGTGCAGATCATGTTATACGCCGATGTGTTCCTGAAGAAGAGCAACAGAATGTACTTCGGCAATGCCATTCTTCACCCTATGGAGG
The DNA here is from genome assembly GCA_019671005.1 of Hibiscus mutabilis. Taxonomy (NCBI): domain Eukaryota; kingdom Viridiplantae; phylum Streptophyta; class Magnoliopsida; order Malvales; family Malvaceae; genus Hibiscus; species Hibiscus mutabilis. The sequence goes on along the minus strand of CM033737.1, from coordinate 14,357,985 downwards.
ACATTTTGGAGGAACTCGTACCGCGGCCAAAGTGTTGCATTTCGGTTTGTATTGGCCAACATTGTACAAAGGTGCCCAAGACTTTTACAAGCAATGTGATCATTGCCAGAGGACAGGCAATATCTCTAGACGACATGAGATGCCGCTCCAGAACATCATCGAGGTGGAATTGTTCGATGTATGGGGGATCGATTTTATGGGACCTTTCCCATCTTCATTCGGCAACCTCTACATTCTACTTGCCGTCGATTATGTGTCTAAATGGGTTGAGACAGCTGCAGTTCCCAACAACGATTCCAAGGCCGTGCAACGATTCTTGCAGAAAAACATATTTACACGGTTTGGGATGCCGAGAGCAACTATCAGTGATGAAGGCAAGCATTTTGACAACAGATTAATTGCCAAGATGTTGCAACGCTTCGGCATATCACACAAGATCGCCACGGCATATCACCCACAAACCAACGGGCAAGCAGAAATTTCCAACCGGGAATTGAAGGGTATACTCGAGAAGGTTGTAAATCCCTCAATGAAGGATTGGTCATTAAGACTAGATGACGCACTTTGGGCATATCGCACTGCATTCAAAACACCCTTAGGTATGTCCCCCTTCCGACTTGTCTATGGCAAAACATGCCATCTACCGGTGGAAATCGAGCACAAGGCGTATTGGGCAATCAAGACCGTGAATATGGATTGGGAAAGTGCCGGACAAAAGCGTTTGATGGATCTCAATGAGATAGAAGAATTCCGTGCACTCGCCTATAACAATGCACGAATCTACAAGGAGAAAACAAAGCGATGGCACGACAAGAAACTATTGCCACGACAATTCACGCCAGGGCAACTAGTTCTCCTATGCAATTCTCGGCTAAAACTTTTCCCGAGAAAACTAAAATCAAGATGATCGGGACCATTCGAAGTCGTCAAACCATTCTCCCATGGTGCTGTGATAATCAAGTCCATCTCTGACAACCATGAATTCAAAGTTAATGGACAAAGATTGAAGCACTACAATGGTGCTCATGTGGAACGTAACAAGGAAGTGGTCAACTTAGGAGATGCATGACCATGCTCTCCCTTTTGATATTAGTAGTTTTATTTTATTTTTATTTATTTATTTTTATTTTTGATTAAGTATTTATTTTATTTTATTTCAAATTTTTTATTTTTATTTTTTACTATTTCCGATTATTATATATATATATATTTTAGGATAGATTTTTTTTAGAATCCCTTTATACATCTTTATTTATTTTCTTTTATTAATTTAATTCTAATCCTTATTTGATTTGTCTTTGAATTGTAGGGAAAAAAAGTTCAAGATAAAGAGGAATTCTAATCCAAGTAGGAAAACATCTTCAACAAGGAAACTAATGGGCTAAATCTAAGGCTTATATAAAGCCTCCAATTCACCCTACCCACAACACCTTGTCGACAACTTCTCCCTCACCCTAAACCTTTTTTCGTTTTCCCCTAATCCCACCCACCTATCTTTTCTATAAAACCCATCACCCTTAACCTATTCCTACTTTCTATCTTGCAACTTTCTTTTAGTTTCTTTTCTTTTCTTTGTTTTTACTCACAACCAAGATCATCCATGGCATCCAAGATTAAACTTTTAGTTCATCCGAGTTCCTCCAAAGAACCAAGATACAAGAAGTTTGCTACACCGGTGGTTCAAGAAAGATTTCAATCCAAGTTTGAAAGCTGGAAGATTCATGAAGAACAAGGCTTTGAATACTCCAACTCTCATCAAGATTTCGGCCTTGAACCATTCATCTTCGAGAGGATTGCACATCAAAAGTGGCAAATCTTTTGCCATCAACCGGAACTGGGTAACATCTCATGGGTAAGAGAATTCTATGCTCACTCACCTAACCCGGATAATCCTTATGTTTTTGTTCGTGACAAGGCCATACTCATAAGTCCTGAAAGCATCAACACCTTTTACGGGCTTTACATTGAGAAGGACGAGCATCAAGCCTTCGTTGATCAAATCACTCCCAAGCAACTCGACAAGGTGCTTCAAGAACTCACTCAACCGGGAACTCATTGGAACGACGGTAAATACAAGGGCACGGTAAATCACCTTCGACTTAAACCCGAGGTAAAACTATGGAATAAGTTTGTTAAAACTTCTTTAATGCCCACCACACACAATACTACCGTTGATATACCACGTCTTTTTCTCATACATTCTATTTTGCATAATCGCATCATTAACATTGGAAAAATTATTTGTGATGAGATTTTTGTATGCAGCTCAAAAGATAAGGGTTCTCTTTTCTTCCCTTGCTTAATTTCTAATCTTTGCAAGGAGATGCATGTCCCAAGTGAGTCCACCGATGAAAAGGCCCTACCCAAGTCTGGTTGGAATCAAGCACTAATCCGAAAGCTAATGGGAGAGGCACCAGGAGATTCTTCAAGGCCTCCAATTGCCACGGCAACTCCTGCCGCCCCGGCAATCCATAATGCCCAAGCACCTAACGCCCGGGCAACTCGGCCATCGACCCCGGGACACTTTGAAGCACTCTTGCACCCATTGGCAAGCCACTTAAGGCAAATTGAAGACCGACAACTAATGTTCATGTGGTACATGAAGGAGCACAACAATGCCATCACCCAAGTCATCCTAGAAAAGTACCCGGACAATCGCGTGTCGTTCCCAATCTTTCCCGCCGAGATCCTTACCCCGGCAACCAATGAAGCAGTCGCTACGGCAACCACAACAGATGATGCCACGGCAACCTACTTCGTGCATGCACAAGCTGACGCCACGACAATCAACCCTGAAGATGCCACAACAACCAAAGCTAAAGACATCCCGACAACCATTGCAAAAGCCAAAGGTAAAGCACCTATGCCCGAATCAACTCCTACGGAATCATTTTCTGATTTTTTAGATTCGGACGAGTCCTCCATTGAACCAATAAAGACCGCACCAATTGAATCCTCTAAGCGAAAAGCCAATGACATTGATGAAGAGGATGATGAGGACAACCCCGTACGAGGATCGATTCCACCACCGGTAACAAGAAAACAACCATCGCGTTCAAGCAAGAGAATCAAGACACCGACCAAAAGGAAACTAATCATCTACGATGACGAACTCTCGGAGTAAGTCCTCGTATGCATTTTTATTTTTATTTTTTGTTATTTTTATGCATGCATTGAGGACAATGCCTCACTCGAGTTTGGGGGGATTGTTATTAGTAGTTACCATGTTTAGTTACATTCATCTTAAGTATTACAGTTAGGATACATAAATTACTTGCCATGCCTTTAATTGGAATAAGAATTGCTTAGATTTGATGAATATTCGATGATGACTTTGCCAATGCACTTAACTGATAGAATTTTTATTCTAGGATAACCATGGAAAAACTTAGAATTTTACTATGATGCTAAATTTGATGAAACACTGTTATGGTTTGTTTGATTTAAGGAATTCTAGTGAACTTAGGTTGATAATTAACAGATTGGGGGATTAGAATAAAAATTGGATGAATGCTAGAGGTGCCCGAAATTGGCTCTAGCATGTGCTAAAAAAATTGATCGCTAGAGGTGCCCGAAACTGGCTCTAGTATGTGTTAAAAAAATTAGCTAGAGGTGCCCGAAACCGGCTCTAGTCGAATAAATTAACTTAATAAAACTAAAAACAAAACACTAGAGGTGCCCAAAACTGGCTCTAGTTAAAACATGTTAAAAAGAACCCAATGAAGTAATTTGAAAACCTCTTGTTTGCATAGAATCCGAAAAATCAACTTGCACACACTCACAAGCATTATAGTTTGATTCCAAGTAACTCCTAAGTTTTCCGAAAAATAAAAAGCCAATCATACTTTGTGCCTCGGTTCAGAGAATTGAAATCACGTTCAAAGCTAAGTTTGTGAAAATTGAAGTCTTGGCAGGTAATTATGAGTTTGCATTGCTTGAGGGCAAACAATAGTTCGAGTTTGGGGGTGTGATAAGTGTTCAAAAGTACTATTTTTCTTACCCTTTTTACTCATATTATTGTTAGACTTAGGCTCATATTAGTTGCATAATTAGCTATTCATGCATGAATCCATGTTTCCTTCCATCGTTGAGCTTGATTACATAACTTGGTAGTTTTTGTAGGAAAATATGCTGCTTTGGTGTGTTTTGTGTGTATATGCAGGATCACTTGCCAAAGCAAGGCTAGAGCTAGTTGCCAGGGCAATGCATGAAGAAGACGCCGAGCCAGTTGCCATGGCAATTGTCGACAAGAGCAAAGGTGATATGGTAGTCAAAATTGATGACTAAACAAGCCCAAGATGACTTGGAGCAAAGCCCAAACCCAAAGGAATTTGATTTCCATGCAGAGATTAAAGAAGAATTAAATTCCAAGAAGATAGGAGAAGTTCTAGTAGGAATACAATTATAATAAAGAATTATATTCTTTAAAGATAATTTAATTCCAACTTAAACTCCTCCTCAAAGAAGGACTTTGGCCTAGCCCTATAAATAAGATGGAGATTTCGACAATTCATAGAGAACAGGAGAGGGAAATTTCGACAAGTCCAAGGAGGGCAAGAGGAGAGAATTTTCGACAAGCATCTAGGGCAAGGAGGATTTCGACAAGCCTCCTTCTTCATCCTTTTCTTTCTTGTTCGATTGGGTTCATGCTAGGGATTATTTATCTTGTGTTTTTTTTGAACGAGCCATGAACTAAATCTATTTGGCTATGGTTATTGTGTTTTTTGGTTGTGGGAAACTATTGGTTTTTGTTTAGGTAATAAGAGTTTGCACTTTTCTATTTCAAGGTTTATTCATTCTTGGTTCTTATTCTTGTTTGTGAGTGAATTGGGAGAGGATCTCGTGATTTCATCTATTTATCTAATATCGAGAGAGTTAGATTCAAGAAATGAATGAATATGATCTTTATTCAATCTATTGATGGTGAAGATTAATCCGACTTAGGAATAAGTTAAGGATTTCAACGGATAAGATGAGCGCAAAATTGGTTGTTGTTCACCCTTGATTCACGCAAGGATGTATTATCAAGGCATGCACAAGTAGCTAGAGTTTTGACTTAAGGATAACAAGAAACCATTGAAGAACGCTCTGCCGAACCTTGAAGGTTGCTACCCAGAAGCCCAAGTAGTTGCCCAACTAGTTGCCCAGGCAACCATCGATTAGTTGCCAAGGCAACCCCGTTGTGCAAGTTGCCACGGCAACTGAGTTGCCAGTGCACTCTTTTACCAAGACGATCCAATCGGCTATCACACCTCAACTCACGATAACCTGGCCTATCTCTCTCTCATTTGATCTCATCTTTTCTTTTACTTTATTGCTTTCTAGTTTAGTTATTAGTTAAACTCCTATAATCCTTTATTTGTGTTTTTACTTTTTACACTGCAAGAGACTAGATTCTTGAAGTGGCACCAATCCCTGTGGAGACGATATTTTTTATACTATAACTTGCGACGTGTATACTTGCACAATTGCGTAGCACTTATTACGCGCAACACGGGTCACTCTTGTGACCCTAATGTGACACCTCATATCAGATCGGGTTACACTACCAATCTGAGGGGGTTATATTTAGTGGTATTAGAGGTTAGAGTTACGTCTTTCTGGGTAAATCGGTTGATTGTTTTCCGTATGGTGTTTGGTCTGTACATGCCCTTATATCATAACTGTACTCTTCCGAGCTGGAACTCCGATGTCAAATCTTGTTCCTAAAATAAGTGAATCTAAGTATTTTGTCCATCACAAATCGATCTGTACTGTCAAGAAATGGTCATAACATTTGTCTATGATTTAGATTTGTTTGATGGATTTACCTTTGGAAAGAGAACATGGGATGGTTAATACATGTGAAATTGAAGATCTAAATTAGATTGTGCATAAATGTTTGATTATGTGAGGTAAATTTTATAAGATTACAGGTAAAACTATTCGGTGACAATGATTATGTTTGTGAATATTGTAATGTGATTGTGATAAGAAGTATTTTGAACTTAAAAGAAAGGTGTCTGTGAACGTGGAGAAAGTGTAAATTCTGTGGTGACTCCGTTATACACGAAGGAAGTAGTTGCCTAAATATTATGCTGAAAATATGACACGGTGTACTGCTATATGTCATTCTGTCTGAAATCTGGTGTTTACATCCTAATTTTGGAAGGTCGTACTGGATCCCTTCACTGCTCGTCTAATTTGGAAACAATTTTTCATCTAAATTGATGGTCAACTGGGTAAGATATTTTAGATTCTAGAGGATTTATTTCAGGATTGTATGATTGACTTTGTGGTTGTTGGAAGGGATTCCTATCCCCGACTGAGTCCATTTATAATACCAGTTATGAGACAAGTGTTTATATGGCATCATCATATGAAGTTCGGTATGGATTCAAATATTGCATTCTGATCTGTTGGTCTGAAAAGTGATATAATATGGATTTAAGTCCAAATACAATTCGAGGGACTGAGGACACTACCAGATTGATCCATGATTGTTTGAGAGCTTCAAGAAATAAAGATATCTTGATGGATAAGTTTCAGTACAATAATGGATGTAAGAATAGTTTCTACATTCCTACGACTCTAGTAAATTTTAAGGAAATTTTTTTTTAGGGGGAGAGTTGTTACACCTTGCTTTAAAAAAAGAAGAAAAGAATTTGGTGTAATATCCCAATTTTTGGTTAGTGACAAAAATGTAAATTTTGAAAGTTTTGTGTCTAAAGTATAAACTTTGGAAAAGTTTAGGGATCAAAGTGCAATTTTCAAAAGTTATGTATTTTAACCCCTTAAATGAATAGTTTACCCCCAAGAATGACATTTCTGTGTTAGCCAAATTTTTCGTACGGAGTTTGTATTAATGGCTATAAAGCGATAAAGTTAGAAAAAATATTCTTATAATCGGATCGAGCTAAAATTTCAAAGATAGTTCCGTGGACCTTAGAAGAGTCATAAAATATCATTTTATTAATATTTGGATGCTAAAAAGATCGTGAAAAGTTTAAATTGATTGAAATGACAAGGAATGGCAATTTTGTGAATAAGTTGATCGATAAAGGGCATTTTGGTTATTTTGCCTAAAAGGAACATGGAAGGAATTTTGAGATTTCATTTATTGATGAATAGTGTCTAATTATAATCCAAAATATGTCTAGTTGGAATGTTACAAAATGGTAAATTAGAAATATAGATCTAATTGGAGGGTATTTTTGGAAAGTGATTTTTATTGAATTTAAAATTCATTTTTTCATAATACAAGTGTCTTAAATACATGAGATATGAAGGAATTATCAGCCAAATACCCTCCAAAACCGTGGTGAAGAGAAAAAGAAGAGAAAAGATTTTACAAGCTCGATTTAAGCCCTAAATCTCAGTATTCAGGTAATCTTTTGAACTACAAAGTTGTTATAATCTTCGAGCTCTATCTTTTGATATAAATAATTCATATAATACTTTCTTGGTTGATGATATTTGATTTGAGGAAGAAATTAGGGTTTATGAACAAATTGGGGCTTTTATGATTTTATGAATCACTAGTTGATTTTAGGTTAGAATCATGCTTGTATGATGTTAGAATCATGTTATTGAGTTGGGATTTAAACCCTACATATTTCGGTTTGTATAGAGAAGATTAGGGATTATGGATTCAAGTCTAACTTAAGGTTTGTGATGTTGGATTAGTGATCTAGTAAGCTTGATTCGTTGTTTGGAAGCAAAACCCTAAGTTAAATACATAGGGACCATTTTGGCAAGCTTTAAAATTAAAGGAACATATCTGATTTTTTATGAATTTGATCTGTATCCATATTATTGATGATTTTAGAGACATGAAAATGAAGTTAGAATGCTAAACCGATAATTAATCGCATTAGTGACCATTTTGACAATTTGTCAAACTTGAATAGTCTATTCGGCAAAGAGGATATGTAGGAGTAAATCTATTTTTTTGTTAAAATGATAGAATTAATGTAGTAATGTTGATTTGAGGACTAATTTGCAAAGTTAAGAAGCTTGAATTCTTATATTAGAAATTTGATGACCATTTTGACAAATCAAGAGAAATTAGAGGAGTAAAGGTTTAATTTTATTTTATTGAAGGGTGTAAAGAGAACATATGAATACAAGCTTTATTCTAGCCATTTCAAGTAAAGTGATGGGACTAAATTGACAATAAGAGAAATAAGGAGAAGTTGGTGTAAATTAGAAGTTATTCATAGAAAGTTATGTTGGAATTTGAATTATGGCAGTTAGTTTTAAAATTGGCCATAAATTCTAAAAAATGGTTAGATGATGAATTTTATACCATTGTATAGATTTGTTAGTCTAGTTTCGTTTCCAATAAACGGAAACTGATTTCGAGTTCTGAGTTAAAAGATATGAATTTTTAATCGAATGAAGGTCAAAAATTACAGAGTAGTTTCTGCATGGACAACTCTGTGACGTGAATGTATGGAATTTTCATAGTTCTTGTAGATTTTTTTAATTTATGTGGCTTATACCTTTAGAACCTTTATTGAATCTAGTTTCTATGGTAGAAAGGAAATTGAGATCCAGTATGTATTTTGCCTTATACAAGTAAATCTTTGAAGGTAGCGCAAGCTGTCAAAAAATGGAATTTGAAACATTTTGTATTTAAATGTTAGTTAGCAAGCTCGGAAGAGTTAATGGAAGTTCAAATTGGTCACTAAAGACCATAATAAGTTTTTGAATAGTACAAGGAAGAAAGGAAAATATTTGAAAATTTTATATTCGAATGATTATATTAGATAGAATGTTTAAGGTATTGTTAGATTTGAATCTAACAAATATTTTATTTTATTCATGTGATTAATGAAGTCAAGTCCGAATCAAAGAAGGTTCGAGGTACTATGAAAGAAAGGATCGAACTAGGACATAGTGAGGCATTGTTTTAAGTGGCCAAGGTTAGTGCCGTAATTATTACTTAATTATGCATGTGATAAAGGGAGGCTTGCGATAAGCCAACCTTATTTATGAATGCATGATATGATATATGTTGAAGTTATTTTCTATTGTTTAAATGTGGTAAGTAATATGGCGAGCAATGTGGGGACAACGTTCCTAACATATGACTAAATAATTATTTATGATATGTTATGTTCATAAAAAATTAAGAATAAGTGATGTGTTTGATACATGATCACTGACTGGAAAACTATTCTTAATAAATAAGCTAATATGGCTTGAATAACATACTTTTTAAGTATGAGAACTTATCTGTGAAATGTTATGATAGTCACTATAACTGATATGTTATTTGAATATGGTAATAGCAAGTAATAAGTATAATACATTGCCAATGCTCTGATAGATATCTTTGTTATAGTATACTTGATGCTATCTGGGTTATGAACTGCAATTATGATTTATTGATGACATCTAATATGATAACTTCTAATCATGATATACATATATTTGTATGCCCAAGTTTTACAAAGTGGGATTCCTTGGTATAGTTGGCATGCCATAGAGTCTTAGCAGCTGCATCATTTTGTTCTGATATATGTCTGTTTTGTGACTACTACGGTGTCACATCCACCTTGAGGATCTAAGACCATGGTGCTAAGTGCACTAAAGAGGTGCTTATATGAGGAGCAAAGAGCGTACTTGATTATATGAGGAGCAAAGAGCGTCCTCAAGTATGTACTCATCTGTCTGTTCTGTTTGGCACTACGGTGTCATATTTAAGATGACCCGTGTACCTAAGGTCTCATAAAGTATACTTTGGGAAAATTTAAAAGATTAATAAAAGTACAGGTAATCGATCTAGTGAGCTTGGAAAATTCTGTTATGTACTAAGTTTTCTGCAAATTTTGGTACTAAGTACGAGAAATACCAGGTTCTCCGTAGTCTCTGTATATCTTTGTATATCTCTGTATTTTCTGTAATATCAATATTTTCACTATTATGTTAAGCTCGGTAATATATGTATTTCTTTGTTTGATATGTTAGGCAAATAATTAGAATTATGATAAAGTTTGCCATGAAATGCCATAGAAACTGGCTATACTATGCTATGAGAAGCATGTTGAAGTATTTCAAGTAAACATGATGAACTTAATACAAGTAATTTATTAGTTATACTTAGATAAGCTAGATATAAAAATAAGCCTTGAATTATGTTCGTGTCAGTTATTTGATAACCTTATATGCTTTGCCTCACTAAGTGAATACTTAGCGTGTGTTGTTTCACACGTAGGTTATTGGAAACTTACCGGAAGAGGAGTCAAGCATGTTGATCAAGCTGCAATCTTCCAAACATCAGTAAGACATTTTAATTTATGATATTCTCTAGTAGGCATGTATCAATTTATTCGTTAGTTGTTTTAAAGGTATAAGTTTGATTAATAGTCAAATAAATATGAATTATTTGTATGGTTAAAGAATTACCAGTGATGATATTTAATCGGGTAACATTTTATTTATCGCTTATAGTGTAATGATTTTAAATTCAAGAAAGGGCCTAGGCAATGTGGCTAGTTTTCACCCTGAGTTACATATTTCTTTTAACAGCTGACTAACATGTTTATAGACCAATTCAGGGTCAAAACTAGCAATCTGCAAATAGGCTATGAATACCTCAAAAGTGGAGAAAGGGTTATTTTATAAATTAGTTTTATGTCAGATGTTTAAAAAAATTACAAGTCTAGAACTCCGTTTAATAATATTGTGACATCCTCAAAGTGTATTCGTACTACGAGTATACCTTAAAGGTGTTACATTTAGTGGTATCAGAGCTACAGGTTTAGCTGGTTCTGGATGCTAAACCAAGTTTGTTATAAGTTGTCAATAAATACATGCCCCTAGAATGTCATATTACTGATGTGTTGATTGTATGACTTGAAGCTGCTCTTCATTAGTATAGGATAGAATAAGGTTATAGTAAGGAAAGTAAGACACTACCGGATTTCGTCAATTGACGAATCTCAGAGGTCAATAAAGGACCCATAGCGAGTACAATAAAGTGAAATAAGTATTGTAATCAACTTCAGTTTGAGTTGAGTTATCTGCATTGTAAGGAGCCGATGTAGTAATTACAAGACGTTAGTCCTTAACATCTATATATGCACTTATGTTTATAACAGCATAAGTTACAAAGAAATTTAGATAGTAAGGGCTCGCATTTCAAGGAAAAAGGTAGACGTAGGACTGAAAGTTTATGATTAAATGATGTTAAGAATATCTTTGATAAATTAAGATATTCGGATATGAAGAAGTAAGAAGAAGAATAAGTATCTTTACTTGAGAAATATAAATGCTTGGGGTCAAAAAGAGACCCGTAGTAGTATAAATGAAGTAAAGTATGTACTGTTCTCGACTTCTGACTTGGTTGAGCTACTTGGGGAGTAGAGAGCTCAAGCACAATAGCAGGGAATACTATTTTAGATATTAGAAGAAATACATGAGAGGTTTTAACCTCTAGTATCTGTATTTGTTAGGACTTTGATTGTTAAAAGTTTAAGTTTCTGAGTGCCCTAAATTTTATAGTAAAGGTGAATTGATGACTACTTATCTGAAGTTAAAGGATGATAAAAATCATATTGGAAGGTCTGAAAGATATGAAAATTGAAAAGTCAGAAGAAGTAATATTGATACTAAGTGAACATGTTTGTATTTTGGTGGACTAATGCCACAGAGTAGTACTTACAATAGAAGTGACCTTGAAAATTTCCTAGAAAGAATTAAAAGAGCTGAAAGCTCAGCTGTAAGAATTGTTAGACTGGAGTTATAATCAATCCAGTGTGCTATTGTGAGAAGCTCCAAAATTATTCGTAAAGAAGGAAGATAGTTCTTTACGACCATGTAGTGATTATTTATAAAAGGAAATGATATATTTTCTATTAGGATTATCAATTAACCTGAACCAGAAAGACTTTATGTGAGTTTTGGTTATTAAAAGTGGCTTTCTTAGGTCATATTACTTCAGCTGTAAGGATCCGAGTCGATCCTAAAAATATACAGTCTATTTTGGAGTGGGAAAATTCCCAAAAATATTACAGAGGTTCGCAGTTTCTTAAGACTTATTGGTTATGATCGAAGATCTGTGAAAGATTTCTTGAGGATATGTTATGAGCTTATATAATTGAGTTCAAGATTATGGAAAAGATATATGCCATTAGTAGAAATTGCTTATAATAATAGTAGTTATCAAGAAAGTATACAGATGACACCCTACGAAGCTCTCTATGGTCAAAAGTGTAAATCACTATTAAATTGGTATGAGTTGAAGATCGTAAATTAATTAAGTCAGATCTATTACAAGAAATGGAAGAAAAAGTAAAGATTATACAAGATAATCTTAAAAAGACTAATGATCAATAAAAGTCTTATGCAGATTTGAAAGGAAAAGATATTCAATTCGAAGACAAAGGGAGAACATGATGCCTATCTTCACATTGTTCTTTAGACTCTTCGAGAAAAGAAGTTATATGCTAAGCTGTCAAAGCGTAAATCTTGTTGCCAGAAGTTTCTTTTCTTGGTCATGTGGTTTTGGCAGAAAAGATAAGAGTAAATCCCAAGAAAGTACCAACTATAGTTGAATGGAAACCTTTGAAGAATGTTTCTGAGGTTTGATGTTTTTTGGGACTTGTTGGTTATTATCGAAAGTTTGTAAAGAATTTCTCGATGATTGCCTCCCCACTGACCAAGCTATTGAGGAAAGATATGTCATTCTGTTGGAAAGATAAGTGCCAATAAAACTTTGAGACATTAAAGAAGATATTAATCGAATCCCCGGTATTAGTACAACCAGAATCGGGCAAAGATTATGTGTTTATAACGATGCTTCTCATAAAGGTTTAGGAAGTGTACTTAAGTAAGAAGAAAAAGTAGTGGTCTATGCTTCGAGAAAACTTAAGATGCATGAGGGGAATTATCCTACTCATGATTTGGAGCTAGCACTGGTTGTTTTTGCTTTAAAGATATAGCGTCATTATTTATATGGTAAATGATGCTATATTTACACAGATTATATAAGTTTAAAGTATTTGTTAACTAAAAAGGAGTTGAACCTAAGGAAAAGAAGGTGGATGAAGCTTCTTAAAGATGATGATGTGATCATTGACTATTATTTAGGAAAAGCTAATGTGGTAGCTAACACCTTCAGTCGAAAGACATTTGTTGTCTTAAGAGCTATGAATGCGAGACTAGCATTAAAAGAAGATGGTGATTTGATTTTCGAGTTAAGAATAAAGTCTACTTTATTGGATTGAATAAAAAAATTTTAGAGAAAAGATGAGAAGTGTTTGTTAATGTTCAAATAAGTGGAAGAAGGTGAAACCGAAGATTTTGAAGTTAATCTTATGGATGCTTGTATTATCAAAAAAATCTATTTTTTTCAAATGATGAAGAATTGAAGAAACAACTTATCTTCGAGGTACGTTATAGTCCTTTGATTGTACATCCAGGTGGAAACCATATGTATCGAGATTTAAAGAGTCGATATTGGTGGCCAGGTATGAAAAGAGTTATAACTGAGTTTGTTTTTAAATATCTGACATGTCAAAAGTAAAAGCAAAACTTCGGGTACCTTCTGAATTATCGTAACTGATTTCCATTTCTCAGTGGAAATGAGAACGAGTGACGATGGATTTTGTATCAGAACTATCTTTGACATCGACTAAGTTAGCACACTTATCCATGTTCTAACAGATTACTCTAGGGATAAGTATGTTGAGTTGTATATTAAGGAAATAGTTTGACTATATGGAGTACCAGCCTTGATAGTATCTAATAGAGATCCGAGGTTTACTTAAAATTTTGGAAGTCTTTACATAGAGCCTTGGATATTCGACTCAGTGTTAGCACAACTTTTCGTCCTCAAACATATGGACAATCACATCAAACTATTCAGATTTTGTAGGATATGTTAAAGGCATGTGTGATTGAATTCAAAGGATCGAGATGCAGTCGGCCCTAAGCAAATTAAAGAAGTTAAAGATAAGATAAAGATGAAAAAACATGGAGTCAAATAACTGAGGAAATAAGTCAATTTCGCTTGTCAAACTAAATCGTAAAGTTGAGGAAACGATTTGGGAAAGAAAAGAAGATTTGAGAAAATAGTTTCCTCACCTTTTTGAACCAGGTACATGTTGAAAATTCGAGGATGAATTTTCTTAAGGGGAAGAGAATTGTAATATTCTAATTTTTGGCTAGTGACCAAAATGTAAATTTTGAAAGTTTTGTGGCTAAAGTATAAACTTTGGAAAAGTTCAAGGATCAAATTGCAATTTTCAAAAGTTATGTAGTTTAACTCCTTAAATGAATAGTTTACCCCAAAGAATGATGTTTCTGTGTTACCCTAATTTTCGTACGGAGTTTGTATTAATGGCTATAAAGCGCTAAAGTTTAGAAAAATATTTTGATAATCGGATCTAGCTAAAATTTCAGAGATAGTTCCATGGAACTTATAAGAGTCATAAAATATCATTTTATGAATATTTGGATGTTAAAAAGATTGGGAAAATTTTAAATAGATTGAAATGACATAGAATGGCAATTTTATGAATAAGTTGATTGGTAAAGGGCATTTTGGTCATTTTTCCTAAAAAGGACATGTAAGGAATTTTGAGATTTCTTTTATTGATGAATAGTGGCTGGTTAAAATCCAAATAAGTCTAGTTGGAATGTTACAAAATGGCAAATTAGAAATATAGATCTAGTTGGAGGGTATTTTTGGAAAGTGGAATTTATTAAATTAAAAATTCATTTTTTTCATAATACAAGTGTCTTAAATACATGAGATATGAAAGAATTATCAGCCAAATACCCTCTAAACCGTGGTGAAGAGAAAAGATTTTACAAGCTCGATTTAAGCCCTGAATCTCGATTTTCAGGTAGTCTTTCGAACTACGAACTTGTTCTACTCTTCGAGCTCTATCTTTTAATGTAAATAATTCATAGAATACTTTCTTGGTTTATGAGATTTGATTTGAGGAAGAAATTAGGGTTTATGAACAAATTGGGGCTTTTATGATTTTATGAATCCATGGTTGATTTTAAGTTAGAATCATGCTTGTATGATGTTAGAATCATGGTATTGAGTTGGGATTTAAACCATACATATTTCGGATTGTATAGAGAAGATTGGGGTTTATGGATTCAAGTCTAACTTAGGGTTTGTGATGTTGGATTAATGATCTAGTAAGCTTGATTTGTTGTTTGGAAGAAAAACCCTAAGTTAAATACATAGGGACCATTTCGGCAAGCTTTAAAATTAAGGGACCAAATCTGATTTTTATGAATTTAATGTGTATCTATATTATTAATGATGTTAGAGACATGAAAATGAAGTTAGAATGCTAAACCGATGATTAATCGCATTAGTGGCCATTTTGACAATTTATCAAACTTGAATGGTCTATTCGGCAATGAGGATATATAGAAGGAGTAAATCTGATTTTTTTGTTAAAATGATGGAATTAATGTAGTAATGTTGATTTAGGGTCTAATTTACAAAGTTATGAAGCTTGAATTCTGATATTGGAAATTTGATAACCATTTTGACAAATCAAGAGAAATTAGAAGAGTAAAGGTTTAAGCTTATTTTAATGAAGGATGTAAATAGAACATATGAATACAAGCTTTATTCAAGCCATTTTAAGTAAAGTGATGGGACTAAATTGACAAGAAGAGAAATAAGGAGAAGTTGGTGTTAATTATAAGTTATTCATGGAAAGTTATGTTGGAATTTGAATTATGGCAGTAAGTTTTAAAATTCGCCATAAATTCTACAAAAATGGTTAGATGATGAATTTTATACCGTTGTAAAGATTTGTTAGTCTAGTTTCGTTTCCAATAAACGGAAACAGATTTTGAGTTCCGAGTTAAAAGATATGAATTTTTAATCGAATGAAGGTCAAAAAAATTACAGAGAGGTTTCTGCTTGGACAGCTCTATGACGTGAATGTAAGGAATTTTCATAATTTTTTGTAGATTTTATTAATTTATGTGGCTTATACCTTTAGAACCTTTATTGAATCTAGTTTCCGCGGTAGAAAAGAAATTGAGATCCAGTATGTATTCTGCTCTGTACAAGTAAATCTTTGAAGGTAGCGCAAGTTGTCAAAAAAATGGAATTTGAATCATTTTGTATTTAAATGTTAGTTAGCAAGCTCGAAAGAGTTAATGGAAGTTCAAATTGGTTACCAAAGACCATAATGAGATTTTGAACAGCACAAGTAAGAAAGGAAAATATTTGAAAATTGTATATATTAGATAGCATGTTTAAGGTATTGTTAGATTTGAATCTAACAAATATTTTATTTTATTCATGTGATTAATGAAGTCAAGTCTGAATCAAAGAAGGTTCGCGGTACTATGAAAGAAATGATCAAACTAGGACTTAGTGAGGCATTATGTTAAGTGGCCAAGGTGAGTGCCGTAATTATTACTTAATTATGCATGTGATAAAGGGAGGCTTGCGGTAAGCCAACCTTATTTGTGAATGCATGATATGATATATGTTGAAGTTATTTTCTATTGTTTAAATGTGGCAAGTAATATGGGGAGCAATGTGGGGACAATGTTCCTAACATATGACTAAAGAATTATTTATGATATGTTATGTTCATAAAAAATTAAGAATAAGTGATGTGTTTGATACATGATCACTGACTGGAAAATTTTTCTTAATAAATAAGCTAATATGGCTTGAATAACATATTGTTTTAAGTATGAGAACTTATCTGTGAAATGTTATGATAGTCACTATAATTGCTATGTTATTTGAATATGGTAAGAGCAAGTAATATGTATAATACATTGTCAATGCTCTGATAGATATCTTTGTTATAGTATATGTTGCGCGTAATAAGTGCTCCACAATTGTGCAAGTGTACACGTCGCAAGTTATAGTATAAAAGATATCGTCTCCACAGGGATTGGTGCCACTTCAAGTATCTAATCTCTTGCACTGTAAAAAGTAAAAGAACACAAGTAGAAGATTGTAGGAGTTTTAACTAACAACTAAACTAGAAAGCAAATAAGTAAAAGAAGATGTAATCAAATGAGACAGAATATGGAGGTTATCGTGAGTTAAGGTGTGATAGCCGATTGGATCGTCTTGGTAAAAGAATGCAAGGGCAACTCAGTTTCCGTGGCAACTTGCACAGCGGGGTTGCCTTGGCAACTAATTGACGGTTGCCTGGGCGGCTGAGCAACAACTTCAAGGTTGACGGAGCATTTTTCAATGGTTTCTTCTTATCCCTAAGTCGAAACTCTAGCTAATTATGCATGCCTTGACAATACATCCCTGTTTGAATCAAGGGTGAACAACAACCAATCTTGTGCTCCTCTTAGTCGTTGAAATCCTTAACTTATTCCTAAGTAGGATTAATCTTCACCATCAAGAGATTGAATAAAGATCATACTCATTCGTTTCTTGAATCTAACTCTCCCAATAATAGATAAATTGATGAAGTTACGAGATCCTCTCCCAATTCACTCGTAAACAAGAATAAAAACCAAGAATGAGTAAACCTTGAATTGAAAGTGCAAACTCTTATTACCTAAACAAAATCCAATTGTTTCTCACAACCACAAAACACAATAACCTTAGCCAAATAGATTTAGTTCATGGCTAGGTTCCAAAGAAACACAAAACAAAGAATTCCTAACATAAACCTAATTGAACAAGAAAGAAAAAAATGAAAAAAGGTTGGAGCCTTGTCGAAATCTCCCTCTTCTCTCCCTTGCTCTTGTCGAAACTTTCCCCCTTCTCTTTGTCGAAATTTCTCTCCTCTCTCTCCCTTGGAGTTGACGGCTTGCTCCTTAATTTATAGGGCTAGGTCAAAGTATTTTTTGAGGAGGAAGTTAAGTTGAAATTAAATACTTTTAAAGAATATAATTCTTTATTATATTTAAATTCCTTCTAGAACTTCTCCTATCTTCTTGGGATTTAATTTCTCTTTAACCTCTTCATGAAAATCAAACTCCTTTGGGATTTAACTTTGCTCCACGTCATTTTTGGCTTATCTAGTCATCAATTTCGATTGCCATATCATCTTATTCTTTATCGAAAATTGCCCTGGCAACTAGCTCGGCATCTCCTTCATGCATTGCCCTAGCAACTAGCTCGGCATCTCCTTCATGCATTGCCCTGGCAACTGGTTCCAGCCTTGCTTTGGCAAGTGATTCTGCACACATACAAAAACACACCAAAGCAGTATCTTTTTCCACAAAATTAAGCAAAATATGAAATCGAGCTTGTCCACCAAAGAAACAATGCAAACATGCATGAATGGCTAATAATGCAACTAATATGAGCCTAAGTCTAGCAATAATATAAATAAAAAGAGTGAATAAAGTAGTACTTTTAGACACTTAACACACCCCCAAACTCAAACTATTGCTTGTCTTCAAGCAATGCAAACTAATAATTACCCGCCAAGACTTCAATTTTCACAAACTTAGCTTTGAACTTGATTTCAATTCTCAAAATTGTGGCACAAAGTATGATTGTTTTTTCATTTTTTTGGAAAACTTAGGAGTTACTCGGAATCAAACTATAATGCTAGTGAGTGTGTGCGGAGTTGTGTGCAAGTTGATTTTTTGGATTCTATGCAAACAAGAGGTTTTCAAATTACTTCATTGGGTTCTTTTAACAAGTTTTAACTAGAGTCAGTTTCGGGTACCTCTAGTGTTTTGTTTTTAGTTTTCTTAAGTTAAATTAATTTATTCGACTAGAGCCGGTTTCGGGCACCTCTAGCTATCAATTTTTAGCACATACTAGAGCCAATTTCGGGCACCTCTAGCGATCAATTTTCTAGCACATACTAGAGCCAATTTCAGGCACCTCTAGCATTCATCCAATTTTTATTCTAATCCCTCAATTTTTTAATTATCAACCTAAGTTCGTTAGAATTCATTGAATCAATCAAGCCACAATAGTGTTTCATCAAGTTTAGCATCATAGTAAGATTCTAAGTGTTTTCACGGTTATCCTAGAATAAAAAAATCTATCAATTAAGTGCATTGGCAAATTCCTCATCGAATATTCACCAAATCTAGGCAATTCTTGCTCCAACTAAAGGCATGGCAAGCAATTTATGTATCCTAAATGCAATACTTAAGATGAATGCAACTAAACATGGTAACTAACTAATAACAATCCCCCCAAACTCGAGTGAGGCATTGTCCTCAATGCATGCAACAAAGAAAAATAAAAATAAAGAGAAGTAAAATGCAAACGAAGACTTACTCCGAGAGTTCGTCGTCGTGGATGATTAGTTTCCCTTTGGTCGGTGTCTTGATTCTTTTACTTGAACGCGGTGGTTGTTTCCTTGTTACCGATGATGGAATCGATCCTCGTACGGGGTTGTCCTCATCGTCCTCTTTATCAATGGCATTGGCTTTACGCTTGGGCTTGGAGGATTCGATTGGTGCAGTCTTTGTTGGTGCAATTGAGGACTCATCCGAATCTAAAAAATCAGACAATGATTCAGTACGAGTTAATTCGGGCATAGGTGTTTTACCTTTGGCTTTTGCAGGTCGTCTTTAGCTTTGGTTGTCGCTGCATCTTCAGTGTTGGTTGTCGTGGCAACTGCTTGGGCAGGCGCAGTGTAGGTTGCCGCAGCATCATCTGTTGCGTTTACCGTGGCAACTACTTTATTGGTTGTCGTGGCAAGGATTTCGGTAGGAAAGATGGGGAACGGCACGCGGCTGTCCGGGTACTTTTCCAGTATGAATTGGGTGATGGCATTGTTGTGATCCTTCATGTACCGCATGAACATTAGTTGTCGGTCTTCAATTTGCCTAAGGCGGTTCGCTAATGGTTGTAAGAGTGCTTCAAGTTGTCCCGGGGTTGCTGTCTGAGTTGCCCGGGCATCAGTTGCTTGGGCATTAGGAGTTGCCGAGGCGGCAGGAGTTACCGCGGCAATTGAAGGCGTTGGGGATTTTACCGGTGCCTCTCCCATTAGCTTTCGGATTCGTGCTTGATTCCAACTGGACTTTGGTAGGGCCTTTTCATTAGTGGACTCACTTGGGATATACATCTCCTTGCAAAGATTGGAAATTAAGCAAAGGAAGAAAAGAGAACCCTTGTCTTTTGTGCTACATACAAAAATCTCATCACAAATAATTTTTCCAATGTTAATGATGCGATTATGCAAGATAGAATGTATGAGCAAAAGACGAGGTGTATCAACGGTGGTATTGTGTGTTGTAGGCATTAAAGAAGTTTTAACAAACTTATTCCATAATTTTGCCTCGGGTTTAAGCCGAAGGCGATTTACCGTGCCCTTGTATTTATCGTCGTTCCATTGAGTTCTCGGTAGAGTGAGTTCTTGAAGCACCTTGTCGAGTTGCTTGGGCGTGAGTTGATCAACAAAGGCTTGATGCTCGTCCTTCTCAACGTAGAGCCCGTAAAAGGTGTTGATGTTTTCAGGGCTTATGAGTATAGCCTTGTCACGAACAAAAACATAAGGATTATTCGGGTTAGGTGAGTGAGCATAGAATTCTCTTACCCATGAGATGTTACCCGGTTCTGATTGATGGCAAAAGATTTGCCACTTTTAATGTGCAATCCTTTCGAAGATGATTGTTTCAAGGCTGAAATCTTGATGAGAGTTGGAGTATTCGAAGCCTTGTTCTTCGCAAATCTTCCGGCTTTCAAACTTGGAGTGAAATCTTTCTTAAACCACCGATGTAGCAAACTTCTTGTATCTTGGTTCTTTGGAGGAACTTGGATGAACCAAAAATTCGATTTTGGATGCCATGGATGATCTTGGTTGTGAGTTTGGTAGAAACAAAGAAAATAAAGCAAAAGAAACTAAAGAGTTGCAAGGTGAAAAGTAGGAATAGGTTTCTTGGAAGTTAAGGGTGATGGGGTAAATAGAAAATATAGGTAGTAAATATGGTGGGTGGGAGTAATTTTGAAAGAAGGAAAATGAGGGTTTAGATTGGGGGAAGGTGACGGCTAGGGGGTTTAGGGAAGGGGAAGGGTTTGGCCGGTTATGTAGGGTTTATTTAGGGTAAATTGGAGGCTTAATATAAGTCTTAGATTCAGCCCATTAATTTCCTTGTTGAAGAAGTTTCCTTCTTGAATCAAAATTCCTCTTTATCTTGAACTCTTTTCCTACAATTCAAAAACAAATAAAATAAGGATTAAAATTAAAGATAAACTAATAAAAGAAAATAAAGAAAGATGTGCAAAGAAATTCTTAAACTTAAAATTTTAAAACAATTAGATAAATATGAAAGAAATATGTAGTTTTAATCTTAAAGAAAATAAATAAATCTATCCTAAAAAGAAAAATAACCGAAAATAATAAAAAAATAGTTTGAAAATAAAAAGAAAAGAAAAATAAAATATCGAAAGGGGAGCATGTTCATGCATCTCCTAAGGTGAACACTTCTTTGTTATGTTCCACATGGGCACCGTTGTAGTGCTTCAATCATTGTCTGTTAACTTTGAATTCATATTCGTCAGTGATGAACTTGATTATCACGGCACCATGGGAGAACGGTTTGACAACTTCGAATGGTCCCGACCATCTTGATTTCAGTTTTCCCAGGAAAAGTTTCAGCCGAGAATTGAATAAGAGCACCAGTTGCCCTGGCATGAATTGTCGCGGCAATAGTTTCTTATCATGCCATTGCTTTGTTTTCTCCTTGTAGATTCGTGCATTGTTATAGGCGAGTGCACGGAATTTTTCTACCTCGTTGAGGTCCAACAAATGCTTTTGCCCGGTACTTTCCCAATCCATATCCACGGTCTTGATTGCCCAATATGCCTTGTGTTCGATTTCCATCGGTAGATGGCATGTTTTGCCATAGACAAGTCGGAAGGGGAACATACCTAAGGGTGTTTTGAATGCAGTGCGATATACCCAAAGTGTGTCATCTAGTCTTACTAACCAATCCTTCCTAGAGGGATTTACAACTTTCTTGAGTATACCCTTCAACTCTCGGTTGGAAATTTCTACTTGCCCATTGGTTTGTGGGTAATATGTCGTGGCAATTTTGTGTGACACGCCGAAGCGTTGCAACATCTTGGCAATAAGTTTGTTGTCAAAGTGCTTGCCTACATCACTGATAATTGCTCTCGGCATCCCAAACCGTGTAAATATATTTTGCTACAAGAATCGTTGCACGGTCTTGGAATCATTGGTGGGGACTGCAGCTGCCTCAACCCATTTAGACACATAGTCAACATCAAGTAGAATGTAAAGGTTGCCGAATGAGGATGGGAAAGGTCTCATAAAATTAATCCACCATACATCGAACAATTCCACCTCGATGATGTTTTGGAGCGGCATCTTATATCGTCTAGAGATATTGCCCGTCCTCTGGCAACGATCCCATTGCTTGTAAAACTCTTGGGCATCTTTGTACAGTGCTGGCCAATACAAACTGAATTGCAAAACCTTGGCCGGGTGCGAGTTCCTCTAAAATGCCCTCCATAGGGTGAAGAATGGTATTGCAGGAGTACATTATATTGCTCATCTTCAGGGACACATCGGCGTATAACCTGATATGAACATTGTTTAAACAAAAGAGGCTCGTCCCAAAAGTAATGCTTAGCATCATGGCAGAACCGCTTCTTCCCTTGGTGAGTACGGCCATAAGGTAAAATACACAAGCAAGGAAATTAACTAAATCTGCGTACCAGGGTATTGTCGAGGCATGTGTTACCGTTGCAACTGCTTCCATGGTTGTCGAGGCGTGCGCGTCTAGAGTTGTCACGGCATGTGCGTCAAGGGTTGCCGAGGCATGCGCGTTAAGGGTTGCCGAGGCATACGCGTCTGGAGTTGCCGAGGCGTGCGCATCAGTGGTTGCTGAGGCATACGCATCTGAAGTTGTCGAGGCGTGTGCATCAAGGGTTGATGAGGAGTGCGCGTCTATAGTTGCCGCGGCATGTGCGTCAAGGGTTGCCGAGGCGTGCGCGTCAAGGGTTGCCGAGGCATGCGCTTCCATGGTTGCCGAGGCAACTAACAGTTGCTTATCTGGAATGCATCGCATATCTCTAAATTCGCGTCCTCCTCCCTATTGCGTTCTAAGCGTGATAAGTGATCGGCCACTTGATTTTCTGTTCCTCTCATGTCCTTAATTCCAATGTCAAATTCTTGTAAAAGCAATATCCAACGAATCAAACGAGGTTTGGCATCCTTTTTTGCAAATAGATACTTAATTGCCGAATAGTCTGTATAAACAATTACCTTTGTACCAATCAAATAGGATCGAAACTTGCCAAATGCGAAAACTACGGCTAGTAACTCTTTCTCCGTTGTTGTGTAATTCACTTGAACACTATTAAGAGTTTTACTAGCGTAGTATATCACATGAAAGGTCTTACATGTGCGTTGGCCTAGGACTGCTCCTTCCGCGAAATCACTTGCATCACATATGAGCTCAAAAGGTAGCGTCCAATCTGGTGGAACGATAATGGGTACCGAGGCAAGCTTTTCCTTTAGGGTTTCGAATGCTTAGGTGCAAGAATCGTCAAAATTGAAGGCTTTATCCTGTTCAAGCAAATTGCACAAAGGTTTGGTAATCTTAGAAAAATTATGAATGAACCTCCTGTAAAAACCTGCATGTGCAAGAAAGCTTCAGATTCCTTTAACCGAACTTGGTGGGGGTAATCTCTCGATCACGTCCACCTTGGCTTTGTCTACTTCAATTCCCTTGGATGAAATCTTATGGTTGAGCACTATTCCTTCATCTACCATAAAATGGAACTTCTCCCAATTAAGGACTAAATCGGTTTCTTCACATCTTGTCAACACCTTCTCTAAATTGTCGAGGCAACTGTCGAAGTCATTACCAAAAATGGAAAAATCATCTATGAAGATCTCAAAGAAGTCTTCGACCATGTCTCAAAAGAGTGCCATCATGCATCTTTGGAGGGTTGCCTGGCATTACACAATCCAAATAGCATCCTTCGGAAAGCATAAGTATCGTATGGGCATGTGAAGGTTGTCTTTTCTTGATCTTCTGGTGCTATAGCAATTTGATTGTAACCTGAATAACCATCAAGAAAATAATCAAAGGGGTTACCTGCAAAATGGTCAAGCATTTGATCAATAGAGGGTAATAAGAAGTGATCTTTCCTAGTGGGCTTGTTTAGCTTTCGATAATCCATACAAACCCTCCAACCGGTCACAGTCCTGGTTGGAATGAGTTCATTGTTTTCATTACTTACCACCGTTATACCTCCCTTTTTCGGTACACATTGTACTGGACTTACCCATGTACTATCAGAGATATGGTATATGATGCTGGCGTCAAGCCACTTGATGATTTCTTTCATTACAACCCATTTCATGGCATGATTCAGTCCCCTCTGGGCCACAATCGAAGGTTTGTGATCATCTTCCAACAGAATCTTGTGCATGCACACTATCGGGCTAATTCCCTTCAAGTCGGCAATTGTCCACCCTATTGTCTTCTTGTGTAGCATCAACATTTTGATCAGCTTCTTTTCCTGCTCAGGCTGTAACTTAGAGGAAATAATTACAGGAAATGTTTTATCGGTTCCCAAGTAAGCATATTTTAGTTTCCCTGGCAACTGTTTCAACTCAAGAATCGGTGGTTGTTCAAAAGAGGACTTTTCGAGCTTACCTTCCTTACCTGAGTAATCCAGTGGTTCAAAGTATGTACCTGGTCGATTGACTAACCAATTTGCCTCTTCTTGTTGTTCCTCATCGATCGATTCTTCATATTCCTTAGGTTCCTCTTGATCGGCAATGTAGTTGCCGAGGCAACTAAATTCCTCGTCGTAGTTAAACTATGTTGTGGCATGAAGAAGTTGGCATTCTTCTAGGTCATCGGCATGCCTTAGTGTTTGGAACACATTTAGTTTAACTTGCTGGTCATTCACCCTCATTGTGAGTTCTCCCTTTTCAACATCGATCAAGGTTCCCCTGTTGCTAGGAAGGGTCTCCCGAGAATGATAAGTGCATGTTCATCTGCTTCACAATCCAAAACAATAAAGTCAGCGGGAAAAATAAATTTATCAACTTTTACCAATATGTCTTCGATTTTTCGCTCTGGATGCACATAGAATCTGTCGGCTAGCAGTAGCATAATTGTTTTAGATCTTGCCTTCCCAATTCCTAGTTTCTGAAAAACTGGTTTAGGCATCAAGTTTATACTAGCTCCAAGGTCACATAATGCTTTCCCGACATAGTGGTTTATGATGGAACAAGGTATTGTGAAACTTCTGGGATCCTTCAACTTGGGTGGCATACAATTGTGCAACATGGCCATGCATTCCTCTGTTGTGGCAACTGTTTCAAACTCTCCTAGCCTTGTTCTCTTGGACACAATGTCTTTAAGAAACTTGGCATAGTTCGACATTTGTTCAATTGCTTCAACCAATGCCAAGTTGATGTGGACTTGCTTTAGGATATCAAGAAACTTCTTGAATTGATATTCTTGCTTTTGTCGCTTCAACCTTTGTGGGAATGGTGGTGGAAGTCGGATATCTTCGATACTTTCATTGGTCTGGAACCTGATTGATGGCATTACCGGGGCAACTGGAGTTGTCGAGGCATCGTCAACTGGGTTGTCGTGGTGTGCCTATCACTGGTTGCCGAGGCATGCTTATCGCTGGTTGCCACGACAATTCCTGGTTCAGCATCTGAGGCTTTGCCGCTGAGTTTGTCTTGATCTTTCTGTGGAGTTTTGTTTGATGAGCGAGCTTGAGCCTCTTTAAGTTGTTGGCCACTTCTAGTGGTGATCGCCTTACATTGCTCATGGCCAGTTCCTCTTGCGACTTCAGTAACGCTAGGTAAACCTCATTGCGGTCTAGTATTCAGGTTTTGAGCAAATTGTTCGACTTGTTTTTCCAATGATTTGATTGTTGCCTCTTGGTTTTGCAATCTCATCTCGGTTCTGTTAATAAAAACATTAGTTCTTTTTATGAAGTTACTATTCTCAGCCATATAAGATTCAGTTTTCAACATAAAAGCATTGAGAGAATTTTCCAAAGAACTAGATGTTGTTGGTTGTTGCTGCGGCAACTGTTACCATGGCATATTCTGTTAGAATCCTGATGCTTGTGCATTCTGATTGTTCTGGTTTAGAGCATTGCTGGGATTACTCCATGAAAAATTCGGGTGCTTCTTCCAAGCTTGATTATATGTGTTGGACATCATATTGTTGTTCCGGTTGTAATTCCCACATAAAAGCTGGATTCCGAATTCTGCATACATTCAGAAGAATCATGGTTACCACCACATAACTCACAAAAGGAATCCATTACCTTGACCTCCTATGTGTTCTTTGGTTTATGCATGTTCTGGACCATCTTGGTTAGAGTGGCCAATTGTGCCGAAATTGAGTTTGATGATCCCAGTTCATGTATTGTGGCTTGGCGTCTAACTCCTCCTCTTCTAGCAGATGGGAATTGATAATTATTCTTGGCAAGCCTGTTTAGAATTTGCATTGCTTCCTCTAGCGACTTATCTAGGAGTATGCCGTTTGCCGAGGCATCTAGCATCATCCTTGTTGGTGTATTCAAAGCGTTGTAAAACATTGTTACTTGTGTCCACACTGGGAATCCGTGTAGGGGGCATTTGTGTAGAAGTTCTCTATATCGCTCCCAAGCCTCGTACATGGATTCATCACTACCTGCCGAAAAGAAGTAATTTCGTTACGAAGCTTATCAGTCAAATTTGTAGGACTAAATCGAGCAAGAAAATCACGACAAAGATCGGTCCAAGATCCTATTGATCCGGCAGGAATACTATTCAACCATGTTTTCGCCCTATCCCTCAGTGAATATGGGAATAATCTTAGCCGTAAAACATCGGGGGTGACTCCTTGTATTTTGAATGAATTGTAAATCTCGAGGAAATATTTAAGATGTTGTCGTGCATCTTCAGTTGTTGAGCCACCAAATTGACCAATTGTGTTGATCATATTGAACATCATCAGTTTCAACTCAAAGTGGTCGGCTTCAATTTCAGGTGTAACAACTCCTAGATTAAGTCCTTCAAGATAGTCTCGAATAGTTCTATTTCAACCATGCTTTCGCCCTATCCCTCAGTGAATATGGGAATAATCTTAGCCGTAAAACATCGGGGGTGACTCCTTGTATTTTGAATGAATTACAAATCTCGAGGAAATATTTAAGATGTTGTCGTGCATCTTCAGTTGTTGAGCCGCCAAATTGACCAATTGTGTTGATCATATTGAACATCACCAGTTTCAAATCAAAGTGGTCGGCTTCAATTTCAGGTGTGACAACTCCTAGATTAAGTCCTTCAAGATCTTCGTCAAGATAGTCTCGAATAGTTCTATTTCGTGCAAGAATCACTCCTCCTTCTGCTGGAACATCTTGATTCATATTGCCGTCTTGATTAGCCATTGCTACTCTTAGCCTTTGTCTGAGTCTTTGCAGGGTTCGTTCTATTTCTGGATCAAATGGATATTCTGGTGTAATCGGTCTCGCCCTGGTCATATACCAATGCAAAACCAAAGTTTGTTAGCCCTTTGAATCTTAAACAAGAAAAATAAAAAGTGCAAGAAAAAAAAACAAAGTTGCTATTGCCAATCCCCGGTAACGACGCCAAAAACTTGTTGTGCGTAATAAGTGCTCTGCAATTCTGCAAGTGTACACGTCACAAGTTATGGTATAAAAGATATCATATCCACAAGGATTGGTGCCACTTCAAGAATCTAATCTCTTGCACTGTAAAAAGTAAAAGAACACAAGTAGAAGATTGTAGGAGTTTTAACTAACAACTAAACTAGAAAGCAAATAAGTAAAAGAAGATGTAATCAAATGAGAGAGAATAGGCCAGGTTATCGTGAGTAGAGGTGTGATAGCCGATTGAATTGTCTTGGTAAAAGAGTGCAAGGGCAACTCAGTTGTCGTGGCAACTTGCATAGCGGGGTTGCCTTAGCAACTAATCAACGGTTGCCAGGGCAACTAGTTGGGCAACAACTTGGGCGGCTGGGCAGCAACTTCAAGGTTTGGCGGAGTGTTCTTCAATGGTTTCTTCTTATCCCTAAGTCGAAACTCTAGCTAATTGTGCATGCCTTGACAATACATCCCTACGTGAATTAAGGGTGAACAACAACCAATCTTGTGCTCCTCTTAGCCGTTGAAATCCTTAACTTATTTCTAAGCCGGATTAATCTTCACCATCAAGAGATTGAATAAAGACCATACTCATTCGTTTCTTGAATCTAACTCTCCCGATATTAGATAAATAGATGAAGTTACGAGATCCTCTCACAAACAAGAATAAAAACCAAGAATGGGTAAACCTTGAATTGAAAGTGCAAACTCTTATTACCTAAACAAAATCCAATTGTTTCTCACAACCACAAAACACAATAACCTTAGCCAAATAGATTTAGTTCATGGCTAGGTTCCAAAGAAACACAAAACAAAGAATTCCTAACATAAACCTAATTGAACAAGAAAGAAAAAGATGAAGAAAGGTTGGAGCCTTGTCGAAATCTCCCTCTTCTCTCCCTTGCTCTTGTCGAAATTTCTCCCCCCTCTCTTTGTCGAAATTTCTCTCCTCTCTCTCCCTTGGAGTTGACGACTTGCTCCTTAATTTATAGGGCTAGGTCAAAGTCTTTTTTGAGGAGGAAGTTAAGTTGAAATTAAATACTTTTAAAGAATATAATTCTTTATTATATTTAAATTCCTTCTAGAACTTTTCCTATCTTCTTGGGATTTAATTTCTCTTGAACCTCTTCATGGAAATCAAACTCCTTTGGGATTTAAATTTGCTCCACGTCATTTTGGGCTTATCTAGTCATCAATTTCGACTGCCATATCATCTTATTCCTTATCGAAAATTTCCTTGGCAACTAGCTCGGCATCTCCTTCATGCATTTCCCTGGCAACTGGTTCTAGCCTTGTTTTGGCAAGTGATTCTGCACACATACAAAAACACACCACAGCAGTATCTTTTTTAACAAAATTAAGCAAAATATGAAATCAAGCTTGTCCACCAAAGAAACAATGCAAACATGCATGAATGGCTAATAATGCAACTACTATGAGCCTAAGTCTAGTAATAATATGAATAAAAAGGGTGAATAAAATAGTACTTTTAGACACTTAACAGTATACCTGATATTATCTAGGTTATGAACTGCCATTATGCTTTATTGATGACATCTGATATGATAACTTCTAATCATGATATACATATATTTGTATGCCCAAGTATTACAAAGTGTGAGTCCTTGGTATAGTTGTCATGCCATAGAGTCTTAGCAGCTGCATCATTTTGTTCTAATATTTGTCTGTTTTGTGACTACTACAATGTCACATCCACCTTGGTGATCTAAGCCCATGGTGCTAAGTGCACTAAAGAGGTGCTTATATGAGGAGCAAAAAGCGTCCTTGATTATATGAGGAGCAAAGAGCGTCCTCGAGTACGTACTCATTTGTCTGATTTGTTTGGCACTACAGTGTCATTTTTCAGATGACTCGCGTACCTAAGGTATCATAAAGTATACTTTGGGCAAATTTAAAAAGACTAATAAAAGTGCAGGTAATCGAGCTAGTGAGCTTGGAAAATTCCGTTATGTACTAAGTTTTCTCCAAAGTTTTGGTACCAAGCACGAGAAATAACAGGTTCTCTGTACTCCATGTATATCTTTGTATATCTCTGTATTTTCCGTAAGATCAATATTTTCACGATTATGTTAAGCTCAGTAATATATGTATTTCTTTGTTTGATATATTAGGCAAAGAATTAGAATTATGATAAAGTTTGCCATGAAATGCCATAGAAACTGGCTATACTATGCTATGAGAAGCATGTTGAAGTATTTCAAGTAAACATTATGAACTTAATACAAGTAATTTATCAGTTATACGTAGATAAGCTAGATATAAAAATAAGCCTTGAATTATGTTCATGTCAGTTATTTGATAACCTTATATGCTTTGTCTCACTAAGTGAATACTTAGCATGTGTTGTTTCACACGTAGGTTATTGGAAACTTACCGGAAGAGGAGTCAAGCATGTTGATCAAGCTACAATCTGCCAAACATCAGTAAGACATTCTAATTTATGATATTCTCTAGTGGGCATGTATCAATTTATTCGTTAGTTGTTTTAAAGGTATAAGTTTGATTAATAGTCAAATAAATATGAATTATTCGTATGGTTAAAGAATTACCAGTGATGATATTTAATCGGGTAACATTTTATTTATCATTTATAGTGTAACGATTTTAAATTCAAGAAAGGGCCTAGGCAGTGTACCTAGTTGACTTTAACTGCAGACGTCAGCGTTGACTGCTAACGTCAGCATTGACTTTGACCATAAAAGTCAATTTTTATGAAAAGTCATATTCTGGTTTTTTGACGTTCTGGGTACTTTTTTGAAGTTCGTTTCACGAAATTCTAACCCGAAAGCCTCTGAATCTGACCTTGAACCTGAGAATGCATGTGTTTAACTATTCAATTTATGAGTTATAGGATCGAGCTAATGATTGATTATGGATTATGATTAATTGAAGGTATTCACAAATCTTTGTATTCGAGTTTATTGAGAACATCATATTTGGGTTCAAGAGCGATCAACGAGAGTATCAAAGGCTGACCAATGTAGCTGGAGTTGAGGTAATACATTACTACCTCTTGCATACTTTACAAAACATGTTGGTATTTTTTTAAAATATGCATGATTATAATGAATAGTGATAAAGGATTTGATATCTTAAAAATTTCATTAAGAAAAGATGATAATACCTTTGACACATCAGAATGATTAAAATACCCCTAGCAAAAGAAATGATCTGGAATTTACACTTGATCTGATAAAATAACTACCTCATCTAAAATCCATGATCTTTTGAGAAATAATTCGGTATCAAGATGCAAATATGTTCGATAACAAACCACTTGGATTTTCTTGAACTCTGGATAAACACCTAAAAAATAAATTTACTGGAATTTCTTTGTATTCTTGAACTGATCTAAATAACAGTGAAAGATATGACCCTAGTCACTAAAATTACCAAATTGACTGACATAAAGGACATACTCCTAAGAATTTGAAATGAATAAGTTGTTTGTAAGGGCCGTAAGGATCAGGATGTTTGAACTACCATTGAGCACTTAAATAATTGAATACCCACGTGATTCGAGATATGTGAAAGCTTGGAAATTCAAAAATTTCTAATAAACCGCAAATGACTACAATGCCTCTATGGGTTTGAAATCTTACTTATGAAAATCAGTCATTCTTAAGACTGTTGCAATAATAAAGGAATATTGAAAAATTCATATTCAATCATTCAAGGCTTGTTCTAAGATAGTTTGTGATAGTGACATGTTCAATTATACCACACAGCTAGAACTAAGTAATGAAAACGCGTGAGGTGTACCTATTCGAATGCATGGAAAGTGATGCATTGATGAGACGTGGTTAATGGAATGGACTTGGAAGCCTGACATGCCGACAGCACTGCAAATCTCTGATTTACCTTATCAGGATTAAATTACGAAATTTCCCCTTAATATTAAAATGACTAAAATGCCCTTATAAGGAAAATTAATTGAAACCCTCATGATATATCTTAATTCTAGCATAATCATGACTTTCATCTGTTTAAAATAAACCTCTTTATTTGATCTAAAAAATGCTCTTTGGTTACTATTTCACTAAAAATAATTATCTTCTTTATATCTACTGCTATAACTACTTACTATTTATTATTGTTATTATTACCTATACTATTTTACTGGGGTACGTGGGATATGATATGAGGTCTCTGCAGGTTCAGTCCTGATCCGGCTAATAATACCTTATGTATTAGGTTTCCGCTTCGGCTAGGGTAATACCTTCTGGCTTGTATATCAGGTTCCAATGCTTCAGCTAGGGTAATACCTTCAGGCTTCTGTATCAGGTTCTTATGCTTCGGCTAGGGTAATACCTTCTGGCTTCTGTATCAGGTTCCTATGCTTCGGCTAGGGTAATAATTTCTAGCTTCTGTATCAGGTTTCTATGCTTCAGCTAGGGTAATACCTTCTAGCTTCTGTATCAGGTTCCTATGCTTCGACTAGGATAATACATTCTACAATCAGGCTTCTATGCTTCAGTTAGGGTGATTCCTTTTGGACCTAAGACATCCCTTTAGGTCATCACCTATGTCTAACAGGCCTGGGTTAAGCCTTTATATATGAGATTCTGGGAACTAAATATTGGAGTTCGATTGAAGTTTAGTTAAGCGATCAAATAAAGAATAATCCTTCTACCTTCAAGTACAAAAATAATATGAAACATCATATCATAACAAAAACTTGTAGGCATTAAGCTCACCATGTCAGTTTCATGTTTAGTTTTATACCTCCTAGTGCATATGGCATCTTTTGGTGGTTTTGTATTATTGAGCTTTTCCAAGTTCACGTTGTTCTTCTATCGTAGGTTAAAAAGGATTTGATTATGTTTCGATGTTCGACATCTTTAATGGGAGTTTCCTCGGCGTTGCTTGCTGAGTATGGTATCTATGCAAATAGTAGGTGATAAGTGTTCAAAAGTACTATTTTTATTTCCCTTTTTACTCATATTATTGTTAGACTTAGGCTCATATTAGTTGCATAATTAGTCATTCATGCATTAATTCATGTTTTTTTTCACCGTTGAGCTTGATTACATAACTTGGTCATTTTTGTGGAAAAAGATGCTGCTTTGGTGTGCTTTTGTGTGTATGCAGAATCATTTGCCTAAACAAGGCTGGAACTAGTTGCCAGGGCAATGCATGAAGGAGATGCCGAGCTAGTTGTCAGGGCAATTTTTGTCAAGGAATAAGATGATATGGTAGTCAAAATCGATGACTAGATAAGCCCAAGATGACGTGGAGCAAAGCTAAATCCCAAAGGAGTTTGATTCCATGAAGAGGTCAAAGAGAAATTAAATCCCAAGAAGATAGGAGAAGTTCTAGAAGGAATTTAAATATAATAAAGAATTATATTATTTAAAGATAATTTAATTCCAACTTAACTTCCTCCTCAAAAAAGACTTTGACCTAGCCCTATAAATTCAAGACCATGCCGACAATTCCAAAGGGGGGAGAAATGAGAGAAACTTCGACAAAGAGCAAGGGAGATTTCGACAAAGCTTTGGAGAGATTTCGACAAGGCTTCAACCATTCTTCATCTTTTTCTTTCTTGTTCAATTAGGTTTATGCTAGGAATTCTTTGTTTTTTGTTTCTT
Organism: Hibiscus mutabilis; assembly: GCA_019671005.1. NCBI lineage: Eukaryota > Viridiplantae > Streptophyta > Magnoliopsida > Malvales > Malvaceae > Hibiscus > Hibiscus mutabilis. The sequence continues at coordinate 14,324,844 of CM033737.1, read as the reverse complement.
TGGAACCTAGCCATGAACTAAATCTACTTGGCTAAGGTTGTTGTGTCTTGTGGTTGTGAGAAACAATTGGGTTTTGTTTAGGTAATAAGAGTTTGCACTTACAATTCAAGGTTTACTCATTCTTGGTTCTTATTCTTGTTTGCGAGTGAAATGGGATAGGATCTCGTAACTTCATCTATTTATCTAATATCGGGAGAGTTAGATTCAAGAAACGAATGAGTATGGTCTTTATTCAATCTATTGTTGGTGAAGATTAATCCGACTTAAGGATAAGTTAAGGATTTCAACGGATAAGAAGAGCGCAAGATTGGTTGTTGTTCACCCTTGATTCACGCAGGGATGTATAATCAAGGCATACACAAATAGCTATAGTTTCGACTTAGGGGTAAGAAGAAACCGTTGAAGAATGCTCCGTCGAACCTTGAAGTTGCTGCCCAGCCGCCCAAGTAGTTGCCCAGCTAGTTGCCCAGCTAGTTGCCCAGGCAACCGTCGATTAGTTGCCAAGGCAACCCCGTTGTGCAAGTTGCCACGGCAACTGATTTGCCCTTGTACTCTTTTACCAAGACGATCCAATCAGCTATCACACCTCAACTCACGATAACCTGGCCTATTCTCTCTCATTTGATTACATCTTCTTTTACTTATTTGCTTTCTAGTTTAGTTGTTAGTTAAAACTCCTACAATCTTCTACTTGTGTTTTTACTTTTTACAGTGCAAGAGATTAGATTCTTGAAGTGGCACCAATCCCTGTGGAGACGATATATTTTATACTATAACTTGCGAAGTGTACACTTGCACAATTGCGGAGCACTTATTACGTGCAACAAGTTTTTGGCGCCGTTGCCGGTGATTGGCAAAAGCGACTTTGTTTTAATTTTCTTGCACTTTTTATTTTTCTTGTTTAAGATTCAAAGGGTTAACAAACTTTGGTTTTGCATTGGTATATGACCAGGGCGAGACCGATTACACCAGAATAACCCTTTGATCCTGAGATCGAACGAACCTTGAAAAGACTTAGACGAAGGTTAAGAGTAGCAATGGCTAATCAAGTCGGCAATATGAATCAAGATGTTCCAGCAGGAGGATGACTGATTCTTGTACGAAACAGAACTATTCGAGACTATCTTGAAGAAGATTTTGATGGACACAATCCAAGAGTTGTCACACCTGAAATTGAAGCCGACCAATTTGAATTGAAACCGGTGATGTTTAATATGATCAACGCAATTGGTCAATTTGGCGGCTCAGCAACTGAAGATGCACGACAACATCTTAAATCTTTCCTCGAGATTTGCAATTCATTCAAAATACAAGGAGTCACCCCTGATGTTTTACGACTAAGATTATTCCCCTATTCACTGAGGGATAGGGCAAAAGCATGGTTGAATAGTATTCCTACCGGATCAATAGGATCTTGGGAGCGATATGATGAATCCCAAAAATTTGACTGATAGGCTTCATAACGAAATTACTTCTTTTCGGCAGGCATATGATGAATCCATGTACGAGGCTTGGGAGCGATATAGAGAACTTCTACACAAATATCCCCTACACATATTCCCAGTGTGGACACAAGTAACAATGTTTTACAACGCTGTGAATACACCAACAAGGATGATGCTAGATGTCTCGGCAAACGGCATACTCCTAGATAAGTCGCCGGACGAAGCAATGCAAATTCTAAATAGGCTTGCCAAGAATGATTATCAATTCCCCTCTGCTAGAATGGAGGAGTTAGACGCCAAGCCACAATATATGAACTGGGATCATTAGACTCAATTTCGGCACAATTGGCCACTCTAACTAAGATGGTCCAGAACATGCAGAAACTAAACAACACACAGGAAGTCAAGGTAATGGATTCCTTTTGTGAGTTATGTGGCGGTAACCATGATTCTTCTGAATGTATGCAGAATCCAGAATCCAGCTTTTATGTGGGGAATTACAACCGGAACAACAATGTGATGTCCAATACATGCAATCCAGCTTGGAAGAAGCACCTGAATTTTTCATGGAGTAATCCCAACAATGCTCTAAACCAGAACAATCAGAATGCACAAGCATCGGGATTCTAGCAGAATATGCCACGGCAACAGTTGCCGCAGCAACAACCGACAACACCTAGTTCTTTGGAAAATTCTCTCAATGTTTTTATGTTGAAAACTGAATCTTATATGGCTGAGAATAGTAACTTCATAAAAAGAACTGATGCTTTTATTAATAGGACCGAGATGAGATTGAAAAACCAAGAGGCAGCAATCAAATCATTGGAAAATCAAGTCGAGCAATTTGCTCAAAACCTGAATACTAGACCGCAAGGAGGTTTACCTAGCGATAATGAAGTCGCAAGAGGAACTAGCCATGAGCAATGTAAGGCGATCACCACTAGAAGTGGCCAACAACTTAAAGAGGCTCAAGCTCGCTCATCAAATAAAACTCCACAAAAAGATCAAGATGAACTCAGCGGTAAAGCCTCGGATGCTGAACCAAGAATTGCCACGGCAACCAGCGATAAGCATGCCTCGGCAACCCCAGTTGACAATGCCTCAGCAACTCCAGTTGCCCCGGCAATGCCATCAATCAGGTTCCAGACCAATGAAAGGATCGAAGATATCTGACTTCCACCACTATTCCCACAGAGGTTGAAGCGACAAAAGCAAGAATATTAATTCAAGAAGTTTCACGATATCCTCAAGCAAGTCTGCATCAACTTGCCATTGGTCGAAGCAATTGAACAAATGCCGAACTATGCCAAGTTTCTTAAAGACATTATGTCCAAGAGAACAAGGCTAGAAGAGTTTGAAACAGTTGCCGTAATAGAGGAATGCATGGCCATGTTGCACAATCGCATGCCACCCAAGTTGAAGGATCCCGGAAGTTTCACAATATCTTGTTCCATCGGAAACCACTATGTCAGGAAAACATTATGTGACCTTGGAGCAAGCATACACTTGATGCCTAAATCGGTTTTCCAGAATTTAGGAATCAGGAAGGCAAGACCTACAACAGTTATGCTACAGTTAGCCGACAGATCCCATGTGCATCCAGAGGGAAAAATCGAAGACATACTGGTAAAAGTTGATAAATTTATTTTTCCCGCTGACTTTATTATTTTGGATTGTGAAGCGGATGAGCATGCACCTCTCATTCTCGGGAAACCTTTCCTAGCAACAGGGAGAACCTTGATCGATGTTGAAAAAGGAGAACTCACAATGAGGGTGAATGACCAGCAAGTTAAACTAAATGTGTTCCAAACCCTAAGGCATGCCGATGATCCGGAGGAATACCAACTTCTTCATGCCACGGAAGAGTTTAACTTCGACGAGGAATTTAGTTGTCTCGGCAACTACATTGCCGATCAAGAGGAACCTGAGGAGTATGAAGAACCGATTGATGAGGAACAACAAGAAGAGGAAAATTGGTTAGTCAATAGACCAGGTATATACTTTGAACCACTAGATTACTCAGGTAAGGAAGGTAAAATTGAAAAGCCCTCCATTGAACAACCACCGATTCTTGAGTTGAAACAGTTGTCAGAGCAACTAAAATATGCTTACTTGGGAACCGATAATACATTGCCTGTAATTATTTCCACTAAGTTACAGCCTGAGCAGGAAAAGAAGCTGAACAAAATGTTGATGCTACATAAGAAGGCAATATGGTGGACAATTGCCGACTTGAAGGGAATTAGCCCGGCAGTGTGCATGCACAAGATTTTGTTGGAAGATGATCACAAACCTTCAATTGAAGCCCAGAGGAGACTGGATTATGACATAAAAGGGTTGTAATGAAAGAAATCATCAAGTGGCTTGATGCCGGCAACATATACCCTATCTCTAATAGTACATGGGTAAGTCAGATACAATATGTACCGAAAAATGGAGGTATAACGGTGGTAAGTACTGAAAACAATGAACTCATTCCAACCACGACTGTGACCGGTTAGAGGGTTTGTATGGATTATCGAAAGCTAAACAAAGCCACTATGAAAGATCACTTCCCATTACCCTTTATTGACCAAATGCTTGACGTCTTGTAGGTAAACCCTTTTATTATTTTCTTGATGGTTATTCAGGTTACAATCAAATTTCCATAGCACCAGAAGATCAAGAAAAGACAACCTTCACATGCCCATACGGTACTTATGCTTTCCGAAGGATGCCGTTCGGATTGTGTAACGCCTCGGAAACCTTCCAAAGATGCATGATGGCACTCTTTTCAAACATGGTCGGAGACTTCCTTGAGATCTTCATGGGTGATTTTTTCAATTTTGGTAATGACTTCGACAGCTGCCTCGGCAATTTAGAGAAGGTGTTGGCAAGATGTGAAGAAACCAATTTAGTCCTTAATTGGGAGATGTGCCATTTTATGGTAGATGAAGGAATAGTGGTCGACCACAAGATTTCATCCAAGGGAATTGAAGTAGACAAAGCCAAGATGGATGTGATCAAGAGATTAATCCCACCTAGTTCGGTTAAAGGAATCTGAAGCTTTCTTTGACATGCACGTTTTTACAGGAGGTTCATTCATAATTTTTCTAAAATTACTAAACCCTTGTGCAATTTGCTTGAATGGGATATAGTCTTCAATTTTGATGATTCTTGCACCCCAATCATTCGAAACCCTAAAGGAAAAGCTTGCCTCGGCACCCATTGTCGTTCCACCAGAATGGACGCTACCTTTTGAGCTCATGTGTGATGCAAGTGATTTCGCGGTAGGAGCAGTCCTAGGCCAACACACAGGTAAGACCTTTCATGTGATATACTACGCTAGTAAAACTCTTAATAGTGCTCAAGTGAATTACACAACAACAGAGAAAGAGTTACTAGCCGTAGTTTACGCATATGACAAGTTTCGATCCTATTTGATTGTTACAAAGATAATTGTTCATACGGACCATTCGGCAATTAAGTATCTATTTGCTAAAAATGATGCCAAACCTCGTTTGATTCGTTGGATATTGCTTTTACAAGAGTTTGACATTGAAATTAAGGACAGGAAAGGAACAGAAAATCAAGTGGCCGATTACTTATCATGCTTAGAATGCAATAGGGAGGAGAATGCGGATTTAGAGATATGTGATGCATTCCCGAATGAGAAACTGTTAGTTGCCTCGGCAACCATGGATGTGCACGCCTCGGTAACCCCTGACGTCGCGGCAACCACTGATACGCACGTCTCGACAACCATGGACGCGCACGCCTCGACAACCCCTAACGCCTCGGCAACCATGATACGCATGCCTCGGTAACCCTCGACGCTTCAGCAACTCTAGACGCACACACCTCGGCAATCTTGGAAGCAGTCGCCACGACATCACATGCCTCGGAAATACCCTGGTACGCGGATTTAGTTAATTTCCTTGTTTATGGTATTTTACCTTATGGCCTTACTCACAAAGGGAAGAAGCGGTTCCGCCATGATGCTAAGCATTACTTTTGGGATGAGCCTCTTTTGTTTAAACAATGTGCAGATCAGGTTATACGCCGATGTGTCCCTGAAAAAGAGCAGCAGAATGTACTTTGGCAATGCCATTCTTTACCCTATGGAGGACATTTTGGAGGAACCCGTACCGCAGCCAAAGTTTTGCAATCTGGTTTGTATTGGCCAACACTGTACAAAGATGCCCAAGATTTTTACAAGCAATGTGATCGATGCCAGAGGACGGGCAATATCTCTAGACAACATGAGATGCCACTCCAAAACATCATCGAGGTGGAATTGATTGATGTGATGGGGATCGATTTTATGGGACCTTTCCCATCTTCATTCAGCAACCTCTACATTCTACTTGCTGTCGACTACGTGTCTAAATGGGTTGAGGCAGCTGCAGTTCCCACCAACGATTCCAAGACCGTGCAACGATTCTTGCAAAAAAATATATTTACACAGTTTGGGATGCCGAGAGCAATTATCAGTGATGAAGGCAAGCACTTCGACAACAAACTCATCGCCAAGATGTTACAACACTTTGGTGTATCTCACAAAATTACCACGGCATATCACCCACAAACCAATGGGCAAGCAGAAATTTCCAACCGGGAATTGAAGGGTATACTCGAGAAAGTTGTAAATCCCTCTAGGAAGGATTGGTCAGTAAGACTAGATGACGCACTTTGGGCATATCGCACTGCATTCAAAACACCCTTAGGTATGTCTCCCTTCTGACTTGTCTATGGTAAAACATGCCATCTACCGGTGGAAATCGAACACAAGGCATATTGGGCAATCAAGACCGTGAATATGGATTGGGAAAGTGTCTTGCAAAAGCGTTTTTTGGACCTCAAAGAGATAGAAGAATTATGTGCACTCGCCTATAACAATGCACAAATCTACAAGGAGAAAACAAAGCAATTGCATGACAAGAGACTATTGTCGCGGCAATTCATGTCAGGGCAACTAGTTCTCTTATTCAATTCTCGGCTAAAACTTTTCCCGAGAAAACTGAAATCAAGATGGTCGGGACCATTTGAAGTTGTCAAACCATTCTCCCATGGTACCGTGATAATCAAGTCCATCACTAACGAACATGAATTCAAAGTTAACGGACAAAGATTGAAGTACTACAACGGTGCCCATGTGGAACGTAACAAAGAAGTGGTCACCTTAGGAGATGCATGAGCATGTTCTCCTTTCGATATTTTCTTTTTATTTTTCTTTCTCTTTTTCTTTTTTTTCGAACTATTTTTTTTATTATTTTCAATTTTTTTCTTTCTTTATTTATTTTGGAATTTTTAGGAGATAGTTTACTTTATTTTTCTTCATTATCTTTAGTTTCCAGGTTTTCTTTGTTTTCTTTTCTTTTCCACAACAAGACTCACAACCGTCATGCTAAGGAAATTCACTGCCGACTACTTGCCAAGGCAACCACAACAGAAAATGCCCCAGCAACTACCTCAGCAGTTGTCACGGCAACAGAAACTGGCAATGCCCAGGCAACAACAATGGCTTCGGCAACTACTGATGCCCAAACATGGATCAAATCAAAGCAATGCTATTCACACGGTACCAACCACAAGCATTCAACCACCGACCGAAAAATGAATCAAGCAAACGGCACGAAGGAAACTTATCACTCGAGGTGACGACCTCTCTGACTAACTCATTTCATTTAGTTTCTTTTAAATTTTGTTTCACTTTTACATGCATTGAGGACAATGCTTCTCTTGAGTTTGGGGGGGTGTTGGTTTCTAGTTAGTTTCATGTTTAGTTGCATTCATCTTTAGCAATCACATATAGGTTGCATATGTTACTTGTCATGCCTTTAATTGGATTTAATTGCTTAAGACTTGTTGAATATCCAATGATGAATTTTTGCCACTGCACTTAATTGAAAGAACCTTTAATTTTAGGATTACATGAAAATAACTTAGAATTTTACTATGATGCTGATTTATTTACATGGTTGTGGCTTGTTGATTGAAAGAAACTTAGTGAACTTAGGTTGCTTAAAATTTGGGTAAATTTAAAATTGAAAATTAAAAGTTAAATTCATGCTAGAGGTGCCCGAAACTGGCTCTAGTAGTTAATGCACATTAAAGAATCGCTAGAGGTGCCCGAAATTGGCTCTAGTCGACTAAAATAAAATGAGAAATTGCTTACTTTGCTAGAGGTGCCTGAAATTGGCTCTAGTGAAAATAAAAATAAATGCCCCGGCAATTAAATTGATAAAAGCCTATTGTTCATATAGAATCTTGAAAATCAACTTGTACACGACTACGCACACACATTGTCACAAGCATTATAGTTCGATTTCGGGTAATTTTTGTGCAATTCGAAAAATTAAAAAGTGATCATACTTTGTGCCACAGTTCTGAGGTTTGAATTCAAGTTTGAAGCATGTCTTTGATGATTAAAGTGTTGGTAGGTAATTGTTAGTTTGCATTACTTGAGGACAAGCAATAGTTCGAGTCTGGGGGTGTGATAAGTGTTCAAAAGTACTATTTTTATTACCCCTTTTACTCATATTTTTGTTAGACTTAGGCTCATATTAGTTGCATAATTAGTCATTCATGCATTAATTCATGTTGATTTCCACCGTTGAGCTTGATTACATAACTTGGTGATTTTTTTGGAAAAAGATATTGCTTTTGTGTGTGCATAATCACTTGCCTAAACAAGGCTGGAACTAGTTGCCAGGGCAATGCATGAAGGAGATGCCGAGCTAGTTGCCAGGGCAATTTTCGACAAGGAATAAGATGATATGGTAGTCAAAATCGATGACTAGATAAGCCCAAGATGACGTGGAGCAAAGCTTAATCCCAAACGAGTTTGATTTCTATGAAGAGGTCAAAGAGAAATTAAATCCCAAGAAGATAGGAGAAGTTCTAGAAGGAATTTAAATATAATAAAGAATTATATTCTTTAAAGATAATTTAATTCCAACTTAACTTCCTCCTCAAAAAAGACTTTGACCTAGCCCTATAAATTCAAGACCATGCCGTCAACTCCAAAGGGGGGAGAGAGGAGAGAAATTTCGACAAAGAGCAAGGGAGATTTCGACAAAGCTTTGGAGAGATTTCGACAAGGCTTCAACCATTCTTCATCTTTTTCTTTCTTTTTCAATTAGGTTTATGCTAGGAATTCTTTGTTTTGAGTTTATTTGGAACCTAGCCATGAACTAAATCTACTTGGCTAAGGTTGTTGTGTATTGTGGTTGTGAGAAACAATTGGTTTTTGTTTAGGTAATAAGAGTTTGCACTTTCAATTCAAGGTTTACTCGTTCTTGGTTCTTATTCTTGTTTGCGAGTGAATTGGGATAGGATCTCGTAACTTCATCTATTTATCTAATACCGGGAGAGTTAGATTCAAGAAACGAATGAGTATGGTCTTTATTCAATCTATTGATGGTGAAGATTAATCCAGCTTAGGGATAAGTTAAGGATTTTAATGGCTAAGAAGAGCGCAAGATTGATTGTTGTTCACCCTTGATTTACGCAGGGATGTATTATCAAGGCATGCACAAATAGCTAGAGTTTCGACTTAGGGATAAGAAGAAACCATTGAAGAACGCTTCGCCGAACCTTGAAGTTGCTACCCAACCGCCCAAGTAGTTGCCCAGGCAACCGTCGATTAGTTGCCAAGGCAACCCCGCTGTGCAAGTTGCCACGACAACTGAGTTGCCCTTGCACTCTTTTACCAAGACGATCCAATCGGCTATCACACCTCAACTCATGATAATCTGGCCTATTCTCTCTCATTTGATTACATCTTCTTTTACTTATTTGCTTTCTAGTTTAGTTGTTAGTTAAAACTCTTACAATCTTCTACTTGTGTTTTTACTTTCTACAGTGCAAGAGATTAGATTCTTGAAGTGGCATCAATCCCTGTGGAGACGATATCTTTTATACTATAACTTGCGACGTGTACACTTGCACAATTGCGGAGCACTTATTACGCGTAACAGTAGGCATTTATGTCGTGTCTTATTTTATATTTGAATCTGTAATATGATTTCTAAATTTCTGTTTCATGTGTAATTGATATTCCAAAATGGTGTGTGTAAGTAAAATTTTGTTTTTATGTCTATAAAAGTATTTTATCTGGGATTTTATTGCGGGTCGCTCTTGTGACCCGAATGTGACACCTGAGATCAGATCGGGTTACACTACCAATCTGAAGGGTTTACAACCCAAACGATTAGAAATCAATGAATGGGTATAAAATGGAGTCTCCAAAGCTACAACAACAACTAATCATCAACTTTCAAGCACAAATACAACATCTTTGAGCTTATTAGAGTCAAATCCTTGTAACCCTCTTGAGATAGCTATATTGTAATCTTTACTTTCAAAATTGGGTTGATTTAGCTTGTATTGGGGCAGAATTATTACCTTTGAGAGGATTTTATCTTTTGCCAACCATTTCTTGTAAAAGAGTGAGTTCTTCAAAGCTTTGGGTAAAAAGCTTTGATTGTGTAACGGCTTCCTCCTAAGCCTAGAAAATGGGACAAAATTCTTTAGTGAATTTGTGAAAATCCTTAGTAGGAAGCTAATGTAGTGAATGTAAACCTTGTTAGAAGGTTGAACCACTATAACTCCTTGTATCCATTGTTTTTATTTTTCAATTTGCTTCCAAAAATTTTAATTGCCAATTTACCCCCCCTCTTGGCCACTTTCTCCATTGATTGATCATCCCAACAGGTTCGGTTAACCGAAACTGTTAAACCTTAATGGTTAGGTTAATTAACCTATAAAATGAACAGTTATACCAATTAACGGTTACTGTTAACGGTAATGGGTTTTTGCACACCCCTAGTGAAGATTATCACTTGGAAAAAAGTAAGGAGTTATTCTCAATCATCCATTTCACTCATCCAACGATCCAAAAACTATGTAAAACTTAAAAACTTTTACACTATATAAGTGGATCTTATATATATATATATATATGTATGTATAGGGTTAGGATCCACTTACACACAATGTAAAACTATGAGTTTTGCATGTTTTTAGATCATTGGATGGGGAAATGGATGACTAAGATTAACTCTTTACTTTTTTTCCAAGTGATAATCATCAAATATCCTATTTTTAATCTCAACCATTCATTTCACCCATCCAATGATTCAAAAAACGTGTAAAACTTAAAAACTCTTACACTATGTAAACGAATCCTATCACACACACACACACACACACACAAACACACACACATATATATATATATATATATATATATATCTCAATTATAGTTAGTTAATGGTTTTGGTGAGCTGATTGACAAAATTTTAATTTAATAGTCAAATTAAAATAATGATCAAATTGATAGAAAATGTAAGTAATGAAAGAGCAAATGTGTAATTATATAAAATTTCTCTAATCGTCAAGTCATCATCTCTGTTAAAAGTTAACGGTCAGTGGCTTGATTGGAACCATTTTAATAATTTAGTGAGCTGATTGTCAAAATTTTAGTTTAATAGTCAAAATAAAACCGACCATATAATTTAATGATTATAAAGGTAGTTTACCCAACATATAATGAATATATTCAAAATTTTACTTGAATGACAAGTATAGTTATATTAGTATATTTAACGGTCCAATTGCTTGAATATTAATAGTACAAACAATTATAAAGGGTGTGTTCCAGAAGTTTCCAAGTAATTGGATTTGAGTTTAACTGATTATATGTTTGGATAATCATTGTAATTGGTGTGTCTAACTTAATTAAGTGGAATTAATGTACCCAATTACGCACTTCAATTCTTAGGGAGAAGAATGAGAATTAGAATAATTATGTCCTTAGTTACTCATAGAGATTATACTAAATTGTGAATAATTTTGCAAACTAAACATGTACAAGGGATTGTAATTAATTGTAGTTGCAAGGAAATTCAATTAGTACCACAACAATTACATTCTATTGGTACAAGGACGTGTTGCGTATGTGATACAACATTAAACAGACTACCCATGCTTCATAAGTATACATTCTTAGTTTTCAACCGGCAGATACGCTTGCAAAAACCACTGATCATTCTCATTGCAACATTGTTACTCTTGAGGATCCTCCGAATTTTCACTTTCTCTTCTTGATAGGGACAAATTTGGTCCCCCGTCTTGTAAGCCTAAACACTAAATATGTTGTTTCCTCTTCTCAATTCAAAAAAATAAAAGATTTTTTATAAATTGATTAAAATAGTATTTAGTCGCTATTATTGTTATTACAGTAAGTTGGAGGCTTTGAATTAAGCAATTTTTTTGGAATATTTATGATACGCAACCGGTCATGTGAACTTCCGAGTTCTATATGATTGTCCGACCTTTATTTGAGTAACTTTCTTGACAAAGGCTAAACTGAATTTCAATCGGTAAAAACTTGATGTAGGGAAAGTGTTGGATATGGTAAAGATACAAAAAAGTTGTTGTAATAAGGAAAGTAAAGGATAAATGCTTGTTTCATCAAGAACAGGTTCCAGAACAAAGTGTTTGGTTTCATAACTAAAAGATACAATTTTGGAACAAAGTTTGACAAAGAAAAGACCAACAATATATGAAAAGTTTATCCGAACCTTATGACCTTAAAATTTTGGAAATCGATAAAGTTCTTAAAGGATTACGAAAGAGAACACTCTCAAGAAAATTTTCAATATATTTCTCTCTGATGAATTGTGAAAAGGAAAATCTTATTTATAGACTTTACAATAAGTGGAAATTGAATGGTCTAAGACAAGCCTATAACTCCCTTCTTAATGGAAGTAATAAAGTTGAAGGAATTAAGTGTAAAACAACCATATATCCAAGGAGAAATGGTCTTGTGTCTAATTGGTATTTATTCTTCTTTTAAATGGCCAACTAAATGCACTCCTTGAGAAATTTGAAAGGCCAAGTCATGAATAGAAAATTCAAGAATTAAACCCTTTGTCAAATCCTCACTTGAACCACAATTCAGTTTTGGTTCCTCTATTCCATTTAGTGCCAACTGTTTAAGATTTCCTTATAGGTAAAATAAAATAAATGCATAGTTAACTACCAAATTATAACATTTACTGACATATTAACATGAGAATGAATGCGAATTAGTTCAAAAAATTTAAACAAACATGAATGCTTATAACAATTAGGAAACTTTAGCATGCAAGTGAATGTTGGTTTATTCAGATAAATGAAACTATCATGAATGCTTAGAACTAGGGGTGATAATGAGCCTGACCGGCTCGCGAGCTACTCGAGCTCGGCTCGGTCAAAGCTCAGCTCGAGTGAGTTTGACTCGGGCTCGGCTCGAGACCTTAACAAGCCGAGTCGAGCCGACCCAAGCTCAGCTCGAAAAGCTCGTGAACAGGCTCAAAATAATTATATATTATATATATATGCTACATATACACTAAAAGTAATCTCTTTAGCAAAAGAAAAGCAATAAAATAAATTCGGGAAAATCCACTAAAAATAAATTAATTAAAATAAATTGGGCACTCTTTTCTCCTTCCCGATATTGAATTTCGTTTCAGTGTTGGTTATGAAAGAGGTTTTTAACGAGACCCTATCTTTTATATAAAAAAAATATAGCAAAATTGTCCATTTCGAGTCGAGCCGAGCCTGACGAGCTTCGAGCCCAGCCGATTGTTTCCGAGCCGAGCTCGAGCCTAAAATTTTGAGCTCGCTGAGCCTAATAACACTATTTCCGAGCCGAGCCTGGCCAAGCTCAGGCTCAGCTTGGCTCGTTATCACCCCTACTTAGAACAGCTAGGAAACTTTAGCATTCAAAAGAATGCTAATTTATTCAAGCAACGAATGCTAATTTATTCATGCAAATTAAGTTATCATGCAATGAATGCAATTTTATCCATGCAAAGCTAATAAAATTATCATGTAAACTAATTCATGCAAACTCTTGCCAAGCAGAAAATTGCGAGGCTCGATTGAAATCGGAGCCTCGGTATTTAAGTTCCAATTTTGATAGAAAACAGTTTTCGTAGCCTCTTGGAATCTTTTAGCCTTAGAGCGAGTGACAGGTCCTTCATGTAATTCCTTCGGGTCTCTAGTGGTCGTGATCGCGTCATTCCCTCCCACTTTAAGGCAATTTGTCCCCATATCATCATATGCTTCATAAATAGAAAGATCATAGACGTTAAAAGTTGCTCTAACATTATACTCTCATGGACGTCTATTTTATACTCATGGCCATTGATCTTTTCGATCAATTGAAAAGGACCATCTCCTTAAGGCAATAGCTTCAACTTTCGTTGGGCCAGAATTCTTTCTTTCTTCATGTGTATCGAAACCTAATCCTCGGGTTCGAAGACAACACATTTACGTCTTTTGTTGGCCTTTCGCTCGTAATGCTCCATCTTTTTCTTGATGATTTCCAGAACTTGTTGATGGATTTTTTTACGAGTTTTACTTTTTTTTCTTTCCATCTTTGTTTAAAATTTGATCTCTCAACAAAGGCAATAAATCCAAAGGTGTTAATGGATTAAATCCGTACATTACATCGAAAGAGGAGTGTTTTGTAGCAGAATGCATAGATCGGTTTTATGCAAATTCAACATGGGGTAGATATTATTCCCAAGTCTTCAAGTTCTTCTGAGTGATGGCCCGTAGTAGGGCTGACAGAGTTTCGTTGACAACTTTGGTCTGACCGTCTGTTTAGGGATGGCATGTATTTCAAAATAAAAGCTTTGTCCCGATTTTTCCCAAAGTGTCCTCGAAAGTGACTTAAAAATTCCGTGTCCCTATCTAACACAATAGACCTTCGAACTCTATGTAACCGTACGAATTCCGTAGAAAACAAGTTGGAAACATTTGAAGCATCGTCAGTTTTATTACAAGGAATAAAATGTTACATTTTGGAAAATCGATCTGTTATTCTAAAGAAGAATAATGTGTTATGGATAATTTTTGTTTGATTTACTATACCTACATTTCCTCTTTTCGGTTCGAATGATTTTTGAATCTTTGAAGATTAACTACTGTATCAATAAGTGGTTCGACCTCATGGTGTACCAAAGTAGTCTCTGGAAAAAGACATAGGACGTCGTGTGAATCTTAGTACGACTTTATTTCCTCTAGCCAAATATTAATCAAAAGAGTCGTTCCGATAATTTTCTCATGAAGTATTTGTAGTATTCTAGTGAACTTTGTTCGTAACTCCAAGAATAATCCTGGAAGATTCAAATGATATAATCAAGTTTATGTAAAAAATCTTGAGGCTTTTAGCAAAATCCATGTCTAATTAAAATTGGATATTAAAACAGTTATCAAGGTTGTTCCAATAATCTTTTTGAAGCTATATTTGGTCACAAGTATTTTTCATTAGTAGTCAAATTCACAACTTGTTCCTCAACTTTTTATTTCATAAACATTACTTCGAATCATCTTTCTAGATGCAATCCAAGTTTGTAAAGATCCAGTTTATTCCGATCTTGGAAAGAACTGAATTTAGACTTCAAAAATAGAGGAACTCCGAAGAAAGAGAAAGCTTAGTATCGATTAGAGATTCCATCTGAATAAAATAAAATCAACATAGTTTTCAATGTTTTCATGTTCCGTAAGTATTGCTAGTATTCCGATCTAAACTATGAAAAGAACCAGTACAGATTTTAGTTATTGAAATCAAGAAACTAGCTAGTAAGAAGAAATCTTTAGTAAAGGTTTTATAGAGAAATCATAAGTATGAAGAAGCAGCATGGGAACCCGAAAATAAAATGAGAACTCGTATCCTCAGTTCTTCAAGTCAAGTAAAATTTGAGGACGGATTTTCTTAAAGGGAGAATTGTAACATCCCTAAAACTGATTCAGTAGATTTTTAATTTCCGGTGAACGAGATTTATTTATTTATTTTTATAAATAACTTATTCGTTGATAAAATTTGAATTGATTAATTATAGTTTAATAAGTTTAATTTCGAATTTAAGGAATAAGAAAAAATTTACTAGAATACGAAATATGGAGCTTGAACCGTAATTTAAGATGGATTTTAAATCAATTAAGTGACCATACTGTATGAAGTGGAAAACATAGTGATTTAAGTTTGCATTTAATCCAATTTCTATTAAGATGCTTTGTCATCTTTATATGTGTCAACGACACTTTTTATGAGGATTTTTCTATTTAAAATAAATATATGGAGCTTTAAACTCACCTTTGAAATCAAACTATGAACTAATGATAACGTTGGATAACAAGTTAACTTTAGGTACAATTGTCATGTTATAGAATTCATTGAGTTCATGTACGAGCATGGATTATGATCCTTTGGTGTTTAGAAGGGATGTTTGTGGTCACAGGCAACAATTGGGTGATTTTACCTTCTCCGTTTATTGGCGATAGCCGGTGGAAATCGTGTATCCACACTTTACTTGTAATCCAAGGAACTAAAAGTTATATTTCTATGCTTAAGCTTATAACTTTGTAATTATGAACCGATGGTTTAAACTATGACCATGGTAACATGATATTCATTCCATTCTAGTTTGTAACCTCTCATGTATAAATAACTTCTTACATACATTACATTCTTGCTATTGGTTAACTGCCTCACTAAGATATATAAGTTTACTGTGTTTTATTGCATGGATTTCAGGTAATCTGACTCCATAGTGTTGAGATCGTGCTTACGAGTTGCAAGTCATTTGTTGAGCCTTTCGGATAATTTACTTCCTTTTTTTAACTCTTAGTTGGTGGCATATGAACTAAGCATGTTATGTTGCATGGTAGCAAAATGTGTCATTAGTTGATATTATGACTTTGATTACGTGATATGTAATGAGTTTGGCAAGTACGAGTCTTGGTAAGGTGGTTTTATGTTATGTTTTATATGATTGAATGGGTTTGTTAATGAAGCAAAGCAAGGACTTAAATGGTAGGCATTGTAATAAATAGGCTTATAAATAGTTGGTACATGGTAGTTAATGAATATGGATTGGTTTTGTGTTTAAGTAAAATAATTGATTGAAGATGTATTTTTTTTTCTTGATTACGTGTTCATTTGATGATATCTTCATTGGTCAATGCATTGTAAGTTATTTTGATGCTTAAAATTATATTTTTGATATTGCTTATCGATAAAGGTGGCATTTAGGGGTCAAGTATGGCTTAAAATGACACTTTTAGTAAAATAAGGCTGAGGTCTCAAAATCTCCATAAAATATTTCGAAACCTTCAATACAAAATATTAAATTTTTGATTTTGTGACATAGGTTTTGAGATCTTCCCTAATGGTTTCGAAACCTTCCCTAAAATATTAAATTTTTTACATTTTGTTCACTATTTCATAACTTTGTCTTTTGAACTCCGATTCAATCGTTGTTTTTATATTAACTTTTGGAATGAAAAAGTGAATAAGAATATTATCTATAAATAAAATTAATTCTCTCAGTCCTTAAAACTTTTAGAAATTTACAAATAGGTCTTTAATGTTTGAAACCACATAATTTATTCCCTAAATGTTAAAACATTACCTATGTATTAAATAATTTTTTAATGTTTAAGTTATAAAAGGACCTAAATCTATAAGAGTATGAGTTTGATAGAAATGTACAGTTAAGCCCCCACACTTTTGCAAATTTACACTTTAGTCCCTAGACTTTTGAAACTTTGCAAATTGATCCTTAACGTTTAAATCGGAATTAAATAACTTCTAAGCTGTCAGTAATATCTATCTTGTTTAACTTATGCTTGATTTATGTTAATTTGATTCTAATTTTCTTTTTTGCCGATTCCGGTAATACCTTAGACTCGGTTCTCTTCTGGATCGGATAAGGGGTGTTACAATTTATTCCATTGGCTTACTAATACCTTGAATCAATAGTGGAAGCATGAAAGGTATGAGACATTATTTTCCTTAGGTCCCTAGAATCTTAAGGAAGAACATGTGATTATCATATATTGTCGGACTAAGACGATGAATACTCTTGCTAAATTTTGACATTCATGTTTCTTGTGAAAGTCTAGAGGGTACATAGTTCATGTGATTGGAATACCTAGAATTGATTATATTACTTCTGGGAACGTGAGTGTCATTGTAACACTCAGACCCAACGTAAAAGTTATGGTCGAAACCGGAATGTCAATGGCAATGTAACACCCTTCCCGTATACGTACATTGAACACGAGTTAGAGATGTCACAGACTTTTAAAAAAATCTTTTAACTTAAAAATTGGGGTAATTTAAAAATTTTAATATAACTTCCCAGGAGGTCACCCATCTTGAAATTTCTCTAATTTAAGCACGCTTAACTTTATCTAATTTATAAATAAAATAATAATTTAATTCCCGATAGTGAAACTTTTTACGTAAATATCATAGTCATATTTAAACATATAATAATAAGCAATAAATATGTTTATCAAATATGAAAGGTTATTAAAACTATTACATACCCGATTTAAATATTTTATCAGAAAGACAAGTTTAACCAGTACATGCCACTATTAAACACAAAAGCATGGATGTCATAAGTACTGAAATTAACATGTCGATTCGGTATTCCCCAAAAGAGGCAGTGATGTAAAGCTCCACTCCCACTTTCGTTTACTTACGTGTACAACAAAAGTACACGCTGAGTATAACTCAGTGAGGCATAAGGTGAGAACATATATAAAATATATGGTAATGCATGATACTTTCAAAAGAATGATAATCATTAAATCTTATCATCAGTAACGCAGGAATATCTGTGTAAGAAATCATATAGTTGCACTGTAAAAAAATATGTAGTTGTATCGTGAAATCTTATAGCCCAAGGTAAATATCAAATGACTAATAAACGAGTCGCGTACTTGAAAAGTACTATCATTTTCTGTAACTGTGGACACATTTAAGTGTCAGATAACTGTAGGACACAACTAAGTGTTAGATAACTGTAGGACAAAATGAAGTGTCAAATAACTGTAGGACACGTTTCAGACACATTGAAGTGTCAAATAACTGTATGGCTCCTAATGGTATACCATAATATTTTTCAACTTAATATTATACTACCAAGGGCAAACTTAAAACAATCCCTGCAATATGGCAAGCAACCCATATACAATTTACATCATGTAAAACATATCATATTAGAGCAATTTATACTTCAATATGCTCTATAACTTTCATGGTGTACTGCCATAAAAATAACTATATCAAATAACTTTGTCATATATATATCATGCTATAAATCATATGTGACCATAAAATATGTCACAATCTTTAAATCAATAAAATAAAGTACCATGCCAAAAATATATTATGTTGTTTACAATTTTTTTTTTACCTTTTTGGGTGACTTATCGCAAGTCTCCCTTTAGTATGTTAATAAACATACATTTAAAAACACGTATGCACTCATCTTAGCCTTGATAGAATTAACTTTGCTACTTGACTTTCACTTCCAATCCTTTCCTCTCTTTTTTCCTGCTGGAACGTCCTTTGTTTATATCGGAATCTACATCACAATGACATATACCGTTTCAAGTATATGTTAGTACATATTCACCTCATATAATAATGGAAAGTAATTAAATTTTAGTACAGATTATATGATTTAATGATAAATGTAACACCCTTTTCTCGTATCTGTACACCGAGTACGAGTCAGAAATGTTACAACTTCTTTAATCTAATGGCCAAGATTCATTCTTATCAAAAATCAATGACCATGATCTATTCCAAGTGTTATTCTCCTTCCAAAATTGCCCTCAAAGTTTTAAAATATTTCAAAAATGTCATCCATGGCAACTGTCCACTTTGCCCTCCAACTAGTCTTTATTTACAATAAGACTTAAAAATTGTCATTCCACTAAAATCGAACTAAATTAGTTTCTCTTCAACCAGCCACTATTCCATAAATATCATTTTATTATTTTCCATGAATTATGGAACAACCTCTGAAATTTCAATTCAATCTGATTTCCTGATATTCACAAAATACTTCTACTACGATTTTACCTTTATCGAGCTATCGGATCTATTCCGAAAATTCTATATTTCCATAATATTCCTTATATCATCATCCTTCATCCAATGACCTAAATTTAATCTGGAATTAGTAGTTTACCAACTTTGCCCTTATAATTTTCCAAATTTTCTTCCTACGAACTTTAAAGCTTTATAGCCACTAATAGACTAAAAATTCGAAGTCAACAGGTTAACGGAAGGTCATATTTGGGACAATAGTAACGGTTAACGGAAGGTCAACATGAAGGTCATATTTGGGACAATAGTAACGGTTAACGGAAAGTCAACATCTTAATATTACACACTACACATCAGTGTATATATGAGAATTAACAAGTTTTATAATGATTTTTTTAAGATGGTGTGTGATTTGTATATACTTATGGTTCGGGGATAAAATTTGAATGTTTAAAAGTTTGGTGACCAATTTAGAAAGAAGATCATATTTGGGTGATGAAATTGGAATGTTTAAAAGTATGAGGGACCAAACTTGAACGAGAGCTATAGTTTGAAGATAAAATTATAATATTTAAAAGACTTAGGACCAGTTTAGAATGAAAGTCATAGCTTGGGTCATGTAGTGTAATTAAAAAATTCCGTAACCACAAAATATGATAATAATCCTAATTAAAACATTAAAAATTGTTATTTTAAGGACTTACAAGCCCCCTTTTTTTTCATCTTTTGATATTAAGGACCTACAAGCCAAATGGAACTGATCCATTTTGATATTGCATTTTTAAAATGGTAATTTGAATTTTTTATAAATCTTTATACATTAGATAAGTCCCATAAAATTAGCAAAGGACGAGTTGTTATTTCTTTATAAATCTTTATGCATTTTTAACAAGATAATCGGACTTGGCCGCTTCCCACATAAATTAAATACTTCTCTTTTTTTTTTCTTTTTCTTTTTCTTTTTCTTTTTCTACTTTCGTTGTTTTCTCCAAGCAAGGGAATTGTTATTTCTTTCTTTTCGTTCTTTATTCAAACTCTAACTTATATGATGAAATCATCTACTTCATTCATTAAGCTGATCCTGGTTGGAAACTTGTTTTCAAGCGCCATGGTTCAATTTTTAAGTAAATATTTTAAAATTAAAATTGAATCATTATTATAAATTATGTAGAATATACTCAACATTGAGTTCGAGTTGATATTTTATGCTCAAGAGATTGTCAGATTGACGAAAAGGTATGATTAAAACAATAAAAATATTTTAATGACTCTTTGAGAATATTTTAAAAAATAGAAATTAATTTAGAATCTAAATATAATTTAAGAATATTTGAAGCAATTAACTCAAATAAAACCACTAAAAATAATCTTGCACAGGATTAGAGGTTTAAACTTGTGAGTTAAAAAAATTCCTTGAGGCACGCATGCCCTTGTCTAGAAATCTTATAACAAATGTCAACAATCTCTAGAGTAAGTAATTAAAGCTTTCAGTTGACATCATTCTTTATCTTTGTGTTCTAAACTCATTAGGAACAAAATTTTCCCTTCCCCTCCCCTACGTAGAAATTGTAATAAAAAAAAAAGGAAATCTTATGACAAATGCCCAAGTGTATCAATGTTGAAACACAAGTGACCAATTATATAAATTAAGCCTTATTTAAAATGGGGAAGTGGAAAATGGTTAGGCAGTCTTTGTATTGATTTGATTAATAAAGGATGATGATCAAATAATGCAATAACAATTATTAAAAGCCAAGAGGTTAGAATATGGGCGGGCAGTCTCTAAATTCCATTTCTTTGAGCCAATTAGCCGAAGTCAAGCAATCTGTACAAGCATTAACCATGTGGGTGGCCATGCCATTCAATTTTAAATGTTAGTAATCTTATATACAGAGAGTCTAAACTATCCAAAATTTTCTCAATTCATTTATCGAAGGATAATATATGTTTAAAAATACTTGAATCTATGATTTCTTAAGTATTATTAAAAAAACAATATCAAATGAATTAAGATTCAATGTCAACTGTCAAAGCAAGTTTATCTCTTTTTATAGGTTAAATAGTAAAAAAAAGTGCTCATACTATACCTTTTTTACATATAGGTTTTTAAAGTATTTTTCGGCCCATGTAAATGTCTAACGTTTTCACTATTATCATTTTAGGTGCATGGCCGTTAACGGTTGTTTAAAAAAATTCATTTAACCAATCAAAACATGACATGTGGCTTTGATTTTAATTTCTTTTTTTATTTCTTTTAACTTGATTTTAAAAAAATTCACAAAATAATCAAAATCTCAAGATCTCATAATCCGGCTACTGTCGTCGTCGTTCATCACGTTGCCGAAAACGAAATGAAGCCTCTTCCTCTTTCTACGAGACCCGCACGTCGTTTGTCGTCTGATCAGCCGTCATTTATCGCCTATAATTTCTTTTTTTCTCCATTTGTCATTCGGCTGTGTTTCGACGTTAGGCATGCCAGCCGTCGACTTTTAGTGACGAGAGGATAAGGGAAATGATCGTGAGGGTCCAGTGACGAAAGTGGTGGGAGCACCGTCGGCGATCGGCAGCGACAACAGCTAGAATTGGGATTTGGGACTTAGAGATTTGGGGACTATTTTGAGAATTTTAAGATATTTTTCAAAATTTTGAATTTTCTTTAAAAGAATATAATAAAGCGTGCTACGTGTCATATTCTTATTGGCTAACGAAAAGATTTAAACGACCGTTGACACCAAAGAACCTAAAATGGTAAAATTATTATATACTTATTTTAGCTAAAAAATACTTTAGACACCTATCTAAAAAAAAGTATAATTCGGACACTTTCTTTTACTATTAAGCCTTTTTTATAATAGCTACATCTCAACTCTCTTTCGTTCAAAAAGGTATCATTTAATTGAGGAGAATTTGGCCTTTATTTCTTTTTCTTTTTCTTCTATATATAAATAAAAAGAGATTTTGGTCCCAGTGGAAAAAGTAAAAAGTAAAGGCTGATGTTGTACCTCTAATGTGACCACTGAATAGGTTAAACGGGAATGGCCTTTGCCTAAATGCTTAAGACCCAAGAGTTAAATTGATGTAAAGCTTTTCACTAAAATTTGAAAAGTTAAGAGTTCTTGGCGTTCAAGTTATTTCATGTTAGTGCAACTTTTGGTTGGCTGCAACTAATATTTCTCCACAGGGACACTCTCATCTTTGGACAAAAATTATCTGTATTTTTTTATATCCAATACTGAAAAAAATTAAATTTTAAGCTTTAACCTTAAATTATAAACCTTAAACCCTCAAACTCTAAAAATACACACTACCCCAAATTTCCTAAACTCTAACCCTAAAATATAATCTTAATCTTAATCCTAATCCGTAAATCTATTTTTTTAGTATGAAAGCATAGAAAGAGGCACTGAAAAGTTTTCTATTCCTCCTCTTTCATGTTCATATACTTTATTAAAACTTTATTTATATGTGATCCGAGTACAATAATTTGTTTGAAAGATAATTGACACGACTTATATGGGGTTGTTTCAAAACCTAACAAGCAATTTTAATAAAAAAAAGATGATGATATTCATCCTAAAAAATTTAATTTTAAACAATTTTATTTATAAAGTATATGTATTATTAAAAGAGTTAAAAAAATTTAAATAAATACTGCTTTGTAATTACTTTAAAATTATTAAAATAAAATGAAGTTGTTTCAAAAATTTTAGCCGACTTTCCAAGTGCTTCAGCTCATATATTGGAAGCCTAGACGGTAGAAACCTAATCAATCGCTTGAAGCTCATTTTTTTTATTATTATTAAGGTAGGCTGGGTTCATGTCTTCCCCTTCGTATGACCATTCATTTGGTAAAGCTGGGCCTATGATGATCAGATTCGACAGAAAAAAGAGCCAGAGAAAGCTCCAAACAGCCAGTGAATGGGTCTATAATTATTATCTTAAATGAATATTTTAAGAACCCAACAACTAATATAAGTATAAAAGAGGATAATGTTTATTTTAAGAAATTTGAGTTTTAACAGTTTTATTTTTAAGGTGTGCGTGAATTATCAAAAAGTTAAAAAAATATGTACAAATATTACCTTATAATTACCTTAAGATTATTAAAAAACAATTCAATACTCAAATTAATCAATATAATTACAGTTTCCATGCATGTAATCTGGGGTGGAACTAAAAACTTTTTGTTAGGAGGCCATAATAAAAATATATTTTATTGGGGTTAAAGTAAGAAAACAATTATGCTAAAAAGACTAAAATGAAATGAACAACTTCAAGAGGGACCTAGAAAATATTTTTGACCATTTTATCCAAGGGGGCAAGTAGGAGATATGCTCACATGTAATTTTTTAAATTTAATCTGATATATCTATTACGTTGATTTAAAATATTGTCCATGTTAATATATTTGATGGAGAAAAGATTCAATTTCTCAATTTTTTTATTTAAAATTTGACCTATAACCTACTTGATGATTTGATTATAAAAAAAATACGGAATTACACAAAATATTAAATTAAAGTAAATATATAGAGACTAATGAAGTTAGTTCAAGTGGTAAGCAGTTTGGTATCATTTAAGCAATTTTTGACTTCAAAGTCGTGTATATAGAAAATTCTTGTTGAAAAATTCACCCACTAAAATTAAATATGCAACGCAAATCTGTCCAAATTAATCAAGACAAAATCTTAAAAAACTGGAAGGACAATCAAAAAATAAATAAATACATAGAGAGGAAATAGGTTCGTAATTAATTAGGAGTTACACTATGAGTTATAGCAACAGTTAATTATGGATATGATATTTTCCTTTAGATATTAAGAAAATATATATGACTTTAATTTAACGAATTGTCTGAGTTAAAAAATGATACTTATCTTAAAAAATCTAATTCGAATAACTTTGTTTATAAGATGTGTGCGTTATTAAATAATTAAAAAATATAAATATATATTATTTTGTAATCAACTTAATACTATTAAAAATATACTAGACTTAAATTAGGAATCTAAGTGTTTGGTGAGGTTGCTTTGCAAGGCAAAGCGGTGTCTTTCCAGACATGTTGAGTTGTACAATTTGGTAGGTTGTTGTTTGCCGAATTGAGTAGAGATTTTTTTTTTTTTTTTTGAGATGGTGGCAAAGGATCATTGTTTTTGTGGGTGAGCCTGTTGAGCTTGCTGTGTGATATGGTGTGAGAGCAACTCTATTTAGTGTCGTTAATATCTATAATTTCTTTTTTTTTTAAACTGTGTTCCTTATTAATAATATATTATATATATATATATATTTGCTGAGAAAAGAAATTAAAAATCTATGTAGGTTTTGCTCACTAGATTTTTTTTCTTTATTAATCAATTACTGTATTTTTTTAGTTATATAGGACTCAAAGATTAAATGTTGGATCCAGAGAATTCAATGATTCCCATGAAAGTATATTTTCTAATACACCATATATCAATGTGTAAAGTACATTAGATACGATTGTACCACTAAATTAAAAATCGATATTATTTTATTATTGAATCTTAGTTTAGGCTTTAATTATACCACTTGACCATTAAAATTAATGTCATGAACGAATCTTAATGGTATGCGACCATGCGTGCGATGATTCCATTAAAATCGATTTTTAGTTCAGTGGTATAATTGATATAATTGTACATAACTTTGTAAAAATTACAAAACAAACGCGAGGCCGAGATAATTCCATTGCAATTTTAACCATTTTTTGGACATATAAATATACCAAATCATCAACATTAGTAAGTACAGCAACAGCCTGGTGATGACAATCTCGTTTCATCATTCTAACAATCCTGATCTCTTAATTATAAGCGCCGTGATTTTTTTTTTTTGGTTTGGGGGTGTCTAAGTTGAAGCTTGAACAAGGGGAGAACCAGCTGCTGGCTGTGATTCCATGGGGAGTTCACATTGTCCCGAAGGAGCAGTACTAGGGAAAGTGAACAAATCATGCAAAGACAGACGATTATCCCAGCTTCCGTTGCCGGGGCTAGTCGATGCCGATCCATCGAATCCTATGTGTGTCACATGCTTTACCTCTGTTGGGAATCCGATTTCCATTTCAGTTTCTGACTCTTCTATCTCTTCTTTGCTGGCTGAAAATCAAAACAGCAATAGATATGAGAACAATTGATTACGAGGAGCTACTGAGTTTCGAACATAAAGATTTTAGTTTCATGAAATAAATGAGCTAATCTTAAGTTTATGATTGACGAGGTTTTTAAATTTTGCAAATGGTGTTGAAATTGCCAAATGAGCTTCTGTACGGCTATCTGAAAATCTAGCATGTTCATTTGCCGGATTATAGAATATTTGCTGAAAACAACTATTTGGTTACCAAGTATCATTATCCTCTTTTTAAAAGACATATATAATATTAATAGGATGTATAGCATTATGAAGGGCAAAACAAAGAAGGGCCTTGTGGAACCACGACCCACTCCCCAAAAATTTTAAAAATTATATTTTAATTCCTTAAAATTTTCAAAAATTTTAATTTGGCTTCCACAATTTTAGAAATTCATATTAAGCTTTTTTTTGAATAATTTTAAATGAATATCTCCCATAATTTTTAAAGTTTCTCTTTAAGCCTTCAAAATGTCAAAAATTTTAATTAGACTCCTTCCAAATTTCAAAAAATGTAAATTGAACCCTTCAAAAGTTTTGAAATTTTTTAATATTTTAATTTGGTTCCAAACTCTATTACCAAGTTCCGCTAATCACCGTCGTCCTTTACTTTCCGGCGTGGTAGTAATGTCCATAGCCACCGTCACGGTTGTTCACCCTGTCTACCCACTCACTTGGATGCTCGAAATGAAGTCAAATAATCAAAAAATTACTTTGATACCATTTATTTCATGATTATTACCTCTTTCCAAAATACGTGTCTTATATACGTACAACACTACCGTTTTTAGTTTTCAATATAAAATTAATGTCTCGCCTCTCTTAGACGGGACATTAGCTATTAACCATACGAGTTTGGTCTTTAGTATAAAAAGGAAGACACCGAGTAATTGAGAAATTGATTATCATCTCTCGACTTACCAAATAATTGAGATAAAGTCTTGACACTCTTGGTGAGCAGCCTGTTAAACCCAGTTGATATGTCAGGCTTTGGGAGAGGCAGTAATTTCAACGAATACTTCATGTTTTCACTCGATAAACTTTCTTCACCTACGAAACCAAGTATAGCAATCGAATTCAAAACCCGAATCATTCGAGAAAATTAAGAAAAAATAAAAGAAATGAAAGAAAGAGACTTTTGGCAGTTGAATTGGTGTCAGCAGGCTTAGATCTTCTAGGCTGGTGGTGCTGCCGCTGCACTGCAACAGCCACACTTGCATCAGAGACACAACCAACAGAGAAGGGAAGAATAACAAGTCTTTCCATTTTGTCTCTCATTTCCTCGTTAAACAATCAAGTGAAAAACCCAATTCCAAAGAGACCAGCCGGTTATTGTTGAAGGAAATGCAACTACTGGAAGTGTAATTGGTTTGGTTATATTGGGTGGCTATGGCTTTGTTATCAAGTCACAGTTATTCTTATGTATGAAACAAGGTCAACATTGATTTTGAGTGTAGTTTGGTAGAGAAAAAAGATGGGGTTTAAAATACCAACTGATCTGATAGGTATATTTGGACGTGTGTTAATTGATATTAACCGGATTAGAGTTGTGAAGCATAAGCCTAACAATAGGCCTATGTTCTAATAGTAGGTTAAATTCCTCTTTTTAAGATGCAAAAAGCCTCAGATTCAGAATCGACCCATTTCGAACCAACTTTCTGTCACTTTCCCTAGAAAACTTTTTAACCGTGCCAAGTCTCTACTATCTTCACTTAGCTCTCTTTTTCTATTGTTAATTTCCTTCTCTTGGGGATTCGTGTTACTCAACCGTTCAAGTAGTACATCACAAGCGAGCTTTTCTGTGTTGGAAATACCAAGCCCTTGGTAATGGGTTGGTGTTTCCTTGATTTTAAAGAAGAAAAAGATGGTTGAAAATGGATTAATCAAATTTGGTGAAAGTTTTATTGGAATTTCAGACGTAACATTTTTTTTATAATTTTAGCCTAAATATATGAGACTCTTGTATTCTATAGATTAAGGTGGAGGGTGGTCCAACATTGAATTGCATGATCTATTCTATTATGCCCTCATCATATCAACACACCAAACAAATAGATATATCATGGGCGTTATAAAATCACATTCACTTATTGCTATCATTTAATGATTAATTAATTATATACGCACAACTACTTCAGCTATCTCTATTGGCACCAATAAATTACTTTGCAAAATCAATAAGATTAAAGTGTTCTTTTAATGGCAAATGAAGTATTTTTTGCATCAATAAATTACTTGACTCTTGACTCTTGACTTGTTGGCATTCACTAAAGGGACTCTTGACTCTATTTTGGGTGTCAAAAAAGTTTTGGGAGAATTTTATAAGATGTCTGGCTTGCAAGTGAATGAGTCCAAGTGTGAGATGTTTGTGACAGGGGTAAACGAAGCTGGTTTGCAGTTATTGCAACATCACACTGGTTTCTAGATGGGAGAGCTACCAGTTATATACTTGGGCGTGCCATTGGTAACAAAAAATCTCTCAGCCAATGACTGTGAGAGGCTTGTAAGCAAAATTGTGAGGAAGATTCGAAACTGGCCCTCTAAATGCTTGTCATTTGCAAGAAGATTACAGCTTTTGCAGGCTGTTATATTTAGTTTGCAGAATTATTGGTGCAGGGTATTTCTGATTCCTTTGGCTGTTTTGAGGAAGATTTCCCAGGTGTGTAATGCGTTTTTATAGAAAGGCCTGGAATCAAATGCTAGAGGTGCCCGGGTAAGTTGGGAAGCTATATGCCACCCTAAGCGTGAGGGAGGCTTAGGGGTGAAAGATATTGTTGTGTGGAATAGAGCATGCATAATGAAGTGCCTTTGCTTCTGTTTACGCAAGCAGGGTCTCTGTGGGTTGCATGGGTTAATAGGTACTTATTAAAGGGTACATCGGTTTGGAATGCTCAGATTAAGGCACATCACAGTTGGGCGTGGAGGAAGCTTCTAAAGCTCAGAGATGAACTTCTTTTTGTTGGTAGCATTCAAGGGAGTTATAAGGCCAGAGTGGTCTGGGAGATCATCAGGCATAAGCAGCCCAAGGTCATGTGCCATCGTGTTGTCTGGGGTAACTCTATTCCAAGACGATCTTTCATTTTCTGGCTCGTTATTCTTGATAGGCTTCCAACAAAAGATAGAATGCTGCGATGGGGGTGTCAGGTGGATCCTCTTTGCTTATTATGTGGAACTGAGTTGGAGTCGAGAGATCATCGTTTTGGAGAATGTAGTTACTTGAGACAAGTTTGGAGCGTGGTTTTGAATGCTTGCGGAGTGCAGCTGGTTCATGGTACTTGGAGAGGGTTGCTTGACTGGATCCAAACTGCTGGGAAGGGTTGTTATTTGCGTGCTGCAGTCCTAAGACTTGCGTGGAATGGCCTTAACTACTACATCTGGCGAGAAAGGAACCTGAGACTACATGGTAAGGGGCCAAGCTTGGAAACGAGCATTTTTAGTTTGATAAAGCAAGACGTGAAGTGGAAACTAAGTGGCTGTAGGAAATTTAATTTTTCAGGAAACTGTATAGCTGATGTTTGGGACCTTCTTAGTTATCTTTATTTCTATTTTTTTTTTTTTTTTTTTTGTGCTTGTATAGTGTAGGCCAAAGTGGTCCTACTCATTTTTGAAGGTTTTGATTAATGGTTTCTTGGATGAATAAAGTGAAATTTATCCAAAAAGAATGGACTGGGTTATTTTCGAGCAAGCAGATATTTATCATGAAAGGACTAGTTTAAAGATAATGATTTAGAGTTTTTGTAAAGTAGAACCATACAGTATTAGACACGAGATAAATCTTCTAAAGAATAATTTTTCTTTGAATCAACGAATTCATTTGGGATCACGTAGATCCACTCATTTTCCTTTTAAAAAATCAGCCACTTTTCTTTATATTTTCAGTCTGGGAATTCTTTGCATATGAAGGAAGATATGTCAAAGGGGATTCTTACTTTCCAAACAAATCTTATTTATTAATAATAAAAAATTGAATGAAATAATTTGATTAAATTAAAGGTTTGTGATTTAAATGAAAGCTGTAGTTAAATATAGTTATTTAAAATGTAAATTACCCAAAATCTTATTTAATACGTGAAGTTCTAATTCTAATGGACATTGAAATCCAAATTAAAAGTACATCAAAATCTTATTTATTGCATAAAATTCCAATTATAATGGACACTCACAAATAACAAATATTATAACAAGTTCTCAATTTAGTGAATTTTTAAATCAAAATATGAGGGCCACAAACATAACTAAACGTGAAAGATGGGAGAAACAAAGGAAATGAAGATATTTGTGCAACCACCGCATGGACGTCAGAAAAGCAAAATTTGCTCCCAAAGACAATGCTCTTCTGAAACCCCCAAAATGGGCTATAATTTGCTGAAAAGCAAGCCAAGGTAACACTTGAAAGTAAAGTCCATGTGCAGTGAGGAGATGTTACACGATTGCTGCAGTTGCATTTCTTTTTCATTTCAAATTGCAAAATATTTTTTTAAAGAAAACTATGAATGTCTTGATATATGTCTGAAATCATTTTTTTAAAATAGCTTGGACGATTAATTTTGAAAATTAGGGACTTTCTTTTAAACTTAATTTTAGAAAATACTAGAGTCGACACCTGTCACTTTTGGTAGGCCAGAAACTTTAAAAAACAACAAGAGATTTTTTTTTAAATTAGGGTACGGAAGTCGATTACGTGAGGGGAATGATTAGCACCCACAAACGCACAAAATCAGTACCTTTTAATTTCGTGTTGCATTTTGGCATTTTAGAATAATAATTCAAATTGAATTTGATCATTAATTACTAATTGTGTTTATATTTAAAATGAAAATATTCCTTTATAATGAGATATTTTTGTTTCGAATATAAAATTAGAAATGCCCCTATATGCTCAGGACATCGCCTTTTATATTCCAAAAATATATTCCACTTATAAAAGGTTTTTTTTATGCATGTATTAGTTATTGAGTAGCTCATTTTAAGTACTATCTTAAAAAGGCACTAATTTAACTACGGGTTATTTATCTATGAATATTATTTAATTTCAAAATTTACATAGGATAACACCCCATTGCTTTAGGGTACCATCCCTAATTAAATTTCAAAAATATATATATAATATTCCTTACCAATAAATTTTTCTACTTATTAAAGTAATTAACCTTATCTAAGGCTCTATTTTGTTAATCTAGGTTATTTATTTATTTTCTATGGTTGAATAGACATTGTTTATTTAATTTAAAAATTTATGAAAATAGCATCCAAATACATGTGGACACCATTCAAATTTAAATTTCAAAATTGCCTAAACAATATCTATTAATTTGCTAAATTATCTAAGCCTACCCCAATTATTAAATCCCTAATAATAGAACCTAAATTTAAGGTTCTAAAATGATTAAATTTAATCTAAATGATTAAGGTCTCATAAAATAATACATGCTTTAATTTAACAATAATACAAGCAATAGGAATTTAAATTACATTAAATTAGAAATTAATATTGAAACTAATTGAAATTAGACTAAAATGCATAAATTAAAACTTAAAATAAAAGCAAGAAACCAAATTAAATTTATTAAAAATTGGATGCCCAGTTTATAATGACCCAAAAAAAGGCACGAGTCCAATAGCCCGACACGGATAAAATGAGTGAGTCTTTTAAACCGGCACCAAAACAGTGCGTATAGCACCTATTATAAAAAAGGCTTTTAGCCAAAAAAAACCTCATTTTCTTCATTTTTTGTCTTTTCTCTCTATCAAACCCTCTCTCCGATTCTCTCTACCCTCTATCTTCAACAACACCAACAAACCCAAAAAAGAACCCAAAACTCTATCACACAATACACTTTTTCGGTTGGTGTTCATCGATTGTTCTTCATTTTCATGAACAATGAACACCATGCTTGACCATTGTCTATTCCACCGTGATGATTTTTTCGGCAATCAACCCTAAATCTCCGGCTACCCTTCACCCGACTCCAACCATCGTTCACTTTCGGTGGCCACCGTGAGATGATTTTTAGTCACCGCGGGTCACCGTTTTCGAAACTAAAAACCCTAAAAAATCAATTTCTTCACCCTAAATCCTAAAACATAACCCAATTCAACCGAATCTCCCAACTTCCCCTCCTAAAAACTAATCTGCCTATTCTCGCATCCATTTTCGACTTATCCGTCCCTCAAAATTACTCCCCAGTCATATGCAACCCGCTTCAACCATCATGCAAACTGATTCGATCTCCATACATTAAAATCGAAGAAGGAATACGGCTCAAAAGCTTCTTCAATCTTCTTTTATTTTATTATTTTCTTTTTAAAAATAGACCTATCATATTTCTTATTTTTTGCTGATTTCAGATAGGGATTTGAGAGGAGTTACCTTCTTTCATGATGTGTCCGTCTAACTTCCCGATGTCGTTTTCCGTTTCCGGTGACGGTTTTGGTGACCGATGAACTCCAGATTGCGATTTGGCTTCCCAAGTATTTTCTTTCTTCCTTATTTTTTAATTATAGTAATTATTAGTTTATTAATTGTCATTAAATTTTTGACAATTCTTTCTCCTCCATTTATATATGTTTGACCAGCACTGACATCATCACAGATGTCATCTCAACGACGTCATTGCCAACTATTAATGAATCGGTGCCAACTAACCTTTAAAGAAACAAAATCCTTGGAATTTTGTTTTAGCCAATGGATGAATGCCACATGACATAATTTGGGCAGGAAAATAGGTTATTGGTTTTGTTGGTCTGGAAACATATTATTAAGGGTTGGGGATGAGTTGTAATTGAATGTAATGGGTCTGACTTGGGCTTTTAAATTGTAAATTTACTTTATTTATGTCATGGACTGTATTTTGGGCTTATTTATATTTATATATGCCTATACACTGATAAAATTTGAGTATTACAACTGCATTTCTTTGCTCATTGTTGTGGAACGAGAATTGGACAAAGACCGAAAAGATACAAATTATGTTCAAACCTGCCGACTATCTTCTGGGCTACAAGTTCTTCTGCAATATTGGTGAAGTTCAAAACAATCTAACTCTTCATTCTTCTAAAATGTTGGTGAAGTTTGAAAAATTAAAATATTTGTCATTCTGGAAATGTTGATGAAGTTTAAAAATTACACTATCCATTCTTTTGAAACATTGGCGAAGCCTGGAACAGTGAAACTCATTCTTTTGAAATGTTGACAAAGTTTTAAAAAGTTAAACTATTCATTATTATGAAATTCTAGCAAAGCCTAAAATAGTTACACTCTTCATTCTTCTGAAATGTTTGATAAGGTCTGAAAAAGTTAAACTATCAATTATTCTGAAACGCTAGCGAAGCCTAGAACCGTTACACTATTCTTTCCTTTGAAATGTTGACCAAGTTTAAAAAGTTAAACTATCCATTCTTCTAAAACGTTGGCTAATCATGGAACAGTTATACTATTCATTCTTAAATGTTTGATTATGTCTGAAAAGTTAAACTATCAGTTCTTCTAAAAAGCTGGCGAAGCCTAGAGCAGTTACACTTTTAATTCATTTGAAATGTTTACGAAGTTTGAAAAAGTTAAACTATCCATTTTTTGAAACGCTGGCGAAACCTGGAACAATGACACTTTTCATTCTTCTAAAATGTTTGATAAGGTCTAAAAAAGTTAAACTATCAATTCTTATGAATCGCTGGTGACGTCTGGAATCATTACACTCTTCATTCCTTTGAAATGTTGACGAAGTATGAAAAAATTTGAACTATCCACTATTCTAAAATGTTAGAGACTGGAACAATTACGCTCTTTATTCTTTTAAAATGTTGATCCACCTCTCTATAAAGGCGTTGAATAAGCGAGTTATTTTTATTAGGAACTCC
The DNA here is from genome assembly GCA_019671005.1 of Hibiscus mutabilis. NCBI lineage: Eukaryota > Viridiplantae > Streptophyta > Magnoliopsida > Malvales > Malvaceae > Hibiscus > Hibiscus mutabilis. The sequence continues at coordinate 14,291,502 of CM033737.1, read as the reverse complement.
TCATTCTTTGAAGGGCGAACTCTTCTCATTATGAGTTCTTCATTCTTTGCTGGATGAGTTCTTCTCATTATGAACTCTGTATTTTTTACTAGGCAAACTCTTCTCACTAGGAGTTATGTATTCTTTGCTAAGAATGTTGATTCAACTCTCCCTCTAGGGAAAAATTGAACCTACAAAAAGAAATATCATCAATTAATAAAAAAATCAACCTGAAGTAATATGAAATATCTTCAATTGCCCGCTTAAAGCACTGAAATCTTTAGTGTCACCGCTTTTTCTGCCTAAAGTGTCTTGATTTTTTAGTCTGAAGCTCACATGAGATCTTTTGTTTCTCTTCCTATGTTGATCGATCTCCGTCTATGCTTGTAACATATATGACTGGGGTCTACTCCTCCAATCTTGAAGTTGTAGATTGAAATCTTTTCTTGTTCCTTGTTGATTTGTAAATTCTTGCTGAAACATACAAAAATGCTTTGAATGTATGAGTTAGCATGCCCCTACTTATGTAACCTAACTATATATGATGAATGAATGGTGTCAATTGAGGACCACTTGGGTGAGCTTTCATCTTCAGGAAAGCTCAAAATTTCCTTGCTTTATTTTTTCATTGAAACTCCTTTTGCTGCCAAAGTAACCCATCTCACAATCAGGTTGAATATTCAGGATCTCTGCATTTTTTGCTCTAAAGCACCTTTCCAGGTTTTCTCTTTAGATTGCCTTTTCTCAAAGCGCCCTTTCGGGTTTTCACTTTGTTTTTTCTTTTCATTTTCTCAAGGCACCTTTTCAAGTTTTCAACTTGGTTTTCTTTCTTTTCTTATTCTTTTTTTTCTTTTTCTTTTCTTTTTTTGAAGTGCCCTTGTGGGTTTTCACCTCGTTTCTTTCTTTTCTTCTTTCTTTTTCTTTTTTTCCTTACAATGATGTTTTTCCTTTGTTCCAAATGAGGTTAATTTCAATTCTGATGGAACTCGTAATTGCCTTTCATGAATTTAACACATAAACCCTTCTTTTGTCATATTTCACCATGCACTTCACATCATAAAAAAGACTTAAGTACTGATGACAACTCTTTTCTTATGAAACCATTCTTGATATTTCTTCATTCAGCTTCTCTGCCATCATTTCTTTCATGATCCAAAAAGCGATCATTTACTTATATTTTTCTATCTTGAGGACTCTATTCACCAGCGTAAAACATATTCTCTTGTAATGTTCTTTTTTGTATCATTGCCCCACTCAACCTTGAATTCAACTATCATTTTGCTCACTTTAACAGTCACAAAGATGTCTTGTCTTGCAATGCCTTAGAAGTAATGATCTCTGCTTTTGAATATGATTAACCTTTAGTGAATTGATCTTGTTACAACTTTTACCCTAAAAGATGTTCCATGTTCTCTCTTTTCCCCAATATTATTTGTGTCGCTTTCCTACAGCTTTTGTTTAAATATTTCTAACACTCAAAATTGTATCCTTTTCTCGATACACCTTTCATTATTAAACAATTACAGAGGCTACCTCCTATTCTACCTGCATTTAAAGGATTAGTACGTCATAATAATACCCACAAAATCCTTTTACTTTTCTTGTGTCTAATTAATTTATTTGCAAGATGCTTGTTGAAATAATAACTAAAAGTCTCAAAATTCTATTTTACTAAATTTTGAGAAAATGGAACGATTTGATAAGTCATGGAAAATATGAGAAAACAAAATCAATGCAATGCCCAAAGGTAACCACTATAAGAAGGACGCGAGAGTGTATCAACGGAAATAGAGCTTCCAACTACAAAATTCCTCAAAACCATAGATTCTGAGAAGGTTTCTTGCTAGATGCCTAATCTCAAAATGTACTTGAGCTACCCTTTCAGGTTTTCAACTCAAATCCTCATTTGGTTTCAAGACGCCCTTTACGCATTTTTGACTTGAACCCCCTTCTTTTGATTTTTTTCCTTTTTCTTTTTATTGATACCTAAGGCACCTTTTTGGGTTTTCACCGTAAATATTTTCATTTTGCGAAGTGCCCTTTTTGGGTTTTCACTCTATTTTTCTTTTATTTTTCTTGTTTCAATTTATTTTTTTAATTATACGAGCATAACACTTCTTGACTGAGTCTGATTCCATTAGATTGCTTAACTCATATCCGATCATCACTGTTAAAATCAATGCTCCTCTAAAAAGATGCCTCCTTGATAATGTGTAGCCTTTCCCAACTAGGAATCCATTTCCCACAGAAATTTTTATGAATTGGCAAGATCTTTTTAAGCACTGGATCACCCTTTCAAATTCTCTTAGATGAATTTTCTTACCATGATCTTGCATCGTTCCCTTTTGGTATGTCTAGCCATAAAAAATTGCTTTCAGTCCCCTCTTTTCAATAAGATTCAACTGATCATACAAAGCTTGTACCCATTCTGCGTCATCCAATCTTACATCTATCAAAACCAGTGACGGAATCCCAACCTCAATTGGTAACACTGCTTTCATCCCATAGACCAAAGAATACAACATTGCCCCTATTAAAGTGCACATAGTGATTTAGTATACATACAAGACCAACAATAATTTCTCATGCCGTCTTTGCAGGTCTTTGAGATAATCTTTTTGATGTTTATATTTGCCGACTCTACTACCCCATTCATCTTTGAGCGGTAAGTCACATAATTATGGTGCTTTATCTTGAACTACTCACAAAATTTCTACTATCAGCTTGTTGTTCAATCTAGAGTCATTATCAATGATAATTCAGTATACATACAAGGCCAACAATAATTTCTCATGCCGCCTTTGCAGGTCTTTGAGATAATCTTTTTGATGTTTATATTTGCCGACTCTACTACCCCATTCATCTTTGAGCGGTAAGTCACATAATTATGGTGCTTTATCTTGAAATGCTCACAAAATTTCTACTATCAGGTTGTTGTTCAATCTAGAGTCATTATCAATGATAATTCTCTAGCAACTGTATTAAAATATAACCGCTCTCTTCAAGAGCTTGCAAACTGTTACTCTTGTAATATCGTATCGACAACTTTTACCCACTTGGTAAAGTTATCAATTACAACCAAGATAAAATGGTGTCTACTAGAGGCTTTTAGATAAATTCGTCTTATACAACACAAGACATTGTATGCTCTTTCAAGCATAAGCTTCTAGAGGTTTGTTTCATTTCACCTTTTGATATGCACATCGAATCCTCATCTAGAAAATTAAAGTTTAGTGACTCATGATCATCTGAAGCACGTCTCGCCAAGAAACACACTATTGCCCCTTCTTTGTTGCAACATCAAACCCTGAAGCCATTTTACAGTCAATGCTAGTGCTTCCATCAAGAATTTCAAGGGATCCAATCTTGAGATCAAATAAATAGTATGATACAACATATATTGTCTAAGCCTTCAAGTTACCCACACCAAAACAAAACAAACTTTTGAATTGGCGAGTACCGCATTTGTAATTGGTGAATCTTTGCTCAGATAATAAATGGCTCTTTCTTTCCTGTTTCATCATGTTGGCCTAGTACATGCCCCATTGTGTTTCCATAGACTGTTAAATAGGGGATCAATGACCTATATGGAACCTGTGCTTCCAGAATTAGGCATTTGATAAATGTTTATTGATCTTTCTATGGCTTATTGGCATTCTTTGTCCCACACCACCGGTTCATTCCTTTTTGGTAACTTGAACATTGGATCTCATTTGTTAGTCAACCACAATATATAATTCAATCTTCTTAGAAAACCCCGAGCTTATTCTTTTTTCTTATTTTTCTCATTTTCTTCTTTTTTTGTTTTTGCTTTTTTTCTTTTTTCATTTGCTTGCTTTTGTTTTGTTGTTGTCTTTTTTTGTGCCCGAAGGAGGAAGATTTTGAATAGCTGTCACTTTGTCAATGTTAATTTCAGTTCCACTTTTTTCTGACTACAAAATCGAGGAGTTTCCCAAATATGGCTCCAAAAGCATATTTTGACAGATCAATATTCAACCAACACTTTCTCAATCTTTGGGGATTTTTTTTGAATTTTACATCCGTCTTTATTTTGGTAACCATGGCCCTCTGATATGCTGCCCAATACTTTCAATCCAAATGGCATTAGCTTGTAGCAAAATGAGTCTCACATGATTGTAAATGTTGTTTTCTTTGTATCATTCAGATCAAAAGAAAATTGTCTTTTAGGCCCACTTTATTAAGTTCTCAGCCATCTTGAGGAATTCAACATCAAATTGATTTAGTACAATATTTCTAGTCCCATTCTTCTAAGCTTTTGCTGAACGGGCTTGCATCCAGGCCTCATAAGTAACCTCTGCATAACAATGTATGTATCTAACCCCGACATTTCCTGGTATGACTATTTGATGATCTCTTTGAATTCTTGCAGCAATTTACTCAAATCATGTTTGGTTTTAGCTGAGAAAGTTGCATCGATCTTTATTTCTCACTTTTTATCTTTAGTCCCCATATTCAGAATCTCAATTTCTTCCTTGGGAGGCAAAATCTGTTTTTCCTCTTTTTCAACCAATCTTGATAATTCCTCAAGGACATCAATTTCCTTTTCATCTTCGCATTCATTCACCTCCATATGGATTACTCTATTTCGTGATTAGAGTCTGATTCATTCATACAGTTAATAATAAGGGCCTTGCAAAGAAATAGAGAATATGTACATATATTTGAAAAGAATGAATATTTTAAGAATGCGTGAAAGTTTTCCATTTGAGAAAAACTATGTAGCAAACAAACATCAATTAGCAAATAAATTGACATAGGTTCCCTTTCAAAGGAACCCCAATTCTCGTGGGCAAAAACAATTGGGATGGTTCAAAGTATTACTCTATAATGATCCTAAAACTAAAGACATATCTCTTGTGGTTCAATTGTCTATCATTAATGAAGGAAAACATGAGCGAATTTCAGCCACTCTAATTCTATCGATAATTCTTTTCCTTTACCAACACAAAGACATACCTCTTCTTGTTTATGTTCTGATGCACTTATCGAATCTTGAATTAAAACTATCATGTCTATGAGTTTCTTTGTTTCTTAAATTAATTGCTCGTTTTTTCCATAAAATGATCATTCATTTTCTTGTGGAAATTAACAATATCTTCTGGCTGGCGAAAGAACAAATTCTACCTTATCAGACGTTGGCCAGATGTGTTGAAGGTTTTAATGGGCATGTCTATTCGAGGCTTCTTCTTAGATAATTGATGAGTCTCAATTAGTTTCACCTTGCTCTTCATTCTTTTCTTTTTCTTGGCGCCTTTATGCACTTGATTTCTACACAAGCCAATTGCGTTGGTTCTAATTATGTGACTACCTCTTGGGTTACATATCTTAATGGATTGACTCTCAGTGTCAACTTCCAGAATCCCATGGTTCAGAAAGTTTTGAACTTGCCTCTTGAAAGTGTAACAATTTTCAATGTCATGATCCTGAACCTCATTATGATATTCACAATGATTCCCAATATTGTGACAACTTGGATAACAGGGCTTTGTGTGTTTCAAATGATATGGTGAAGCTTCAAGCAATTTGTAGTACAACTCACAATAGAAAACATGAATAAAATCCAATTTAGACTTCGATTTTCCACTGGCAGTAATATCTTGAGCACCTAACTTTGGGATATTCTACAGTAAATGAAACTTTTAAGGGATAGATATCAAAACATTACTCTAATTCTGGTAGACCCCAAACTGTAGTGAATTTTCCATAAGTGCATGCTTTGTATTATGCCCTTTCTCTTTTATCTCAATTCCTCTACCAAATAATGATCTTTTATAGAATTGGGGTTCTCCATTCTCAAAACATAAATGCTCATTCCTAGTGAGATCACTGACTCCGTGTTTCAAACTATACAATCTTCTACAGAATGGCTGAAATCACCACAGTAATATCCACAAGCATTTTTAATGCCATAAAAAGACTTATAAAACTTCGGTGGGACTGTCATCAAAATTTGATTTTTCACGAGGTAGGGCAACAAATCTAAATATGGTATTGTGATAGGGAGAGCTTTCTACTCCTATTTTATTTTTGTGTTTTCTTACTAAACTCTTCGGCCTCTCTGTCTTGTATTTTTGTGCTTTCTGCTCATCTTTTCCTTAATGGAGTCAATTCTCTTGTGAGAAAAATTATATCTTCAACTGAATCCTTGGCTTTCATCACTTTAGGGAAATATTCTACAATCCCTCAACTTTGTTAGAATCACCGTGTCTTCTAACAATCACTTGACTTTGGCAGAAGCTTCAAACTTTTGACTTTTATTTGGTCATTCTATATTTTTCTACTAGATTACCTTCATCTCAGCATTTTCAAAACCTAACAGAGCATTAAGGTCAAGCACTTCATTATTTCCTTCATAATTCAAACTCAGATCTACTGGATTTCTTGTAGATGCCCCAATTATATTGATCTAAACTTTTTCTCTTTCTTTTGCATTTTTGTCTCTTTTTTTGCTTTTTTGTCTCTCTCTTTTTTTGCAGGAAGAATCTTTTTAGGTTGAACCCTCATGTAAGATGTGATACCTCATTTCTCATCAATATCGGTACTTCCATATGGAATATTCTATTTTCGGCTTGTCTAATTCCATGCAATGCGATAATTCAGGTTACAATCTCATTTTGGGACTGATCAATCCTTTGCTCAATGCTACCAAAGCGGTCCTCAATAACCTTCTGAGATTGCTCGACCCTAACAAGTCTATTACCCACGTTTCTCAAGATATTGGTTTCCATCTAATGCAATGTTATTTGAAAAAAATGCAATGGTTTGTCTTTGTTTTTTTTAAATGCAATGTTTAAGCAAAGCAATGCATGAATGCAAAGATGCAAAATAGGAATGAAAACAAAAACAAAAGAAATGAGTCAGTATGGTGAAATAATCATATAAGCAAAAATTAAATTGCTAAAAAATAAAATAATACATAACGGGCAAAAATAACCAGAGAAATGTATTTAAAACAACGACACCCTAGCAACATGTTGTCTAATTCTAAGGTTATCCACATGGCTCTAGTGGGGTGGACGATTCTCAGTATGTGGTTTATTTCAGACTCTAGGTACCCAAACTGTCATTACTGTCTACTAAAGCAGTAAGACATCGATTCAGAAGTATATGTTTCCTTATAGTGGAGGTGAATACCCCACGATGTATAAGGTTAGTATACCAGAAGAAAGACAAAATTTCCGCACGGAAGTGGAAAATCCCACGTAAGAAAATGGCTACCTCCCACTTAAAGGACAAAGCCCGGGTAGAAGGCTTATGTATGAATGACAGTTATATCACCAAATCACCCAAATAAAAAGAATTTTTTCATTTTCGTATAGACACAACCAATAATTAATAAAGAAATTAAATTCTAATTGTTATTTTAAAATGCCAAAATGTAACACAAAATTAATTAAGTCCCGACTCACGAAGTGATCCCCAATAGAGTCGCCAAGTTGTCGCAACCATTTTTTGAAAATAAAAATAGCTTGGACGATTAATTTTGGAAATTAGGGGCTTTCTTTTAGACATGGTTTTTGAAAAGGTTGAGTCACCACCGATTATTTTTGGTGGACCGGACACCGTAAAGAACAAAAATATATTCTTTTTTTAAAATTAGGGTTCAAAAGTCAATTACGTGTGGGAAAGGATTAGCACACCACATACACCCGAAATCGATACCTTTTAATTTCGTGTTGTATTTTGGCATTTTAGAATAATAATTTGAATTTGATTTGATCATTAATTACTAATTGTGTTTATATTTAAAATGAAAATATTCCTTTATAATGAGGTATATTTTTGTTTCTAATATAAAATTGGAAACACCCCTATACGCTCAAGACATCACCTTTTACATTCTAAAAATATATTCTACTTATAAAAGGTTTTTTATGCATGCATTAATTATTGAGTAACTCATTTTAAGTACTATCCTAAAAAGATACTAATTTAATTATGGGTTATTTATCCATGAATATTATTTAATTTCAAAATTTACATAGGATAACATCCCATTGCTTTAGGGTACCATCCCTAATTAAATTTCAAAAATATATATAATATTCCCTTCCAATTAATTTTTCTACTAATTAAAGTACTTAACCTTATCTAAGGCTTTATTTATTAATCTAGGCTATTTATCTTTTTCTATGGTTGAAATAGACATTGTTTATTTGATTTAAAAATTCATGTTGAATAGCATCCAATTACATGTGGACATCATTCAAATTTAAATTTCAAAATTGCCTAAACAATATCTATTAACTTGCTAAATTATCTAAGCCTACGCAATTATTAAATCCCTAATAATAAAACCTAAATTTAAGGCTCTAAAATGATTAAATCTAATCTAAATAATTATGGTCTCATAAAATACTACATACTTTAATTTGACGATAATACAAGCAATAGGAATTTAAATTGCATTAAATTAGAAATTAATATTGAAATTAATTGAAATTAATTGAAATTGGACTGAAATGCATAAATTAAAACTTAAAATAAAAGCAAGGGACCAAATTGAATTTATTGAAAATTGGATGCCCAGATTACAATGACTCAGAAAGAAAGGCACGAGTCCAATAGCCCGACCCAGTTAATATGTGCAGGTATTTTAAACCCGATACCAAAACGGTGCGTATAACACCTATTATAAAAAGGGCTTTTAGTTTTTCTTCAATTTTTGTCCTTTTTCTCTCTATCAAACCCTCTCTCAGATTCTCTCTACCCTCTCTTTTCAACAACACCAACAAACCCAAAAAAGAACCCAAAACTCGATCAAACAACAAACTTTTTCGTTGGAGTTCATCGACTGTTTTTCATTTTTATGAAGAATACGATGGACACTACCTTTGACCATCATCATTCCACCGTGATGATTTTTACGGGAACCAACCCTAAACCTCTAGCCACCCTTCATCTGACTCTGATCACCGTTTACCTTTGGCAGCCGTCGTGAGGCAATTTTCAGTCGCCGCGGGCCACCGTCTCTAAAATGAAAAACCCTAAAAAACCCTTTCTTCATCCTAACTTCCTCTCCTAAAAACTAATCTGCCCAATCTTGCATCTATTTTCGACTCATCTGTCTCTCAAAATCACTCCCTGACCACATACAACCCGCTTCAACCACCATGCAAACTGATTCGAAAGTTTCTTCAATCTCTTTTTATTTTATTATTTTCTTTTAAAAAATAGATCTAACATATTTCTTGTTTTTTGTAGATTTCAGACAAGGATCTGAGAGAAGGAGTTACCTTCATTCATGATAGTGTCTATCCAACTTTCCAGCGTTGTTTCCCCTTTTCGGTTGCAATTTTGGTGACCGATCAACTCCAAATGGTGGTTCGGCTTCCATAGTATTTTCTCTCTCCCTTGTTTTTTTTAATTATAGTAATTATTAGTTTATTAACCGTCGTTAAAATTCTGACAATTCTTTCTCCACTATTTATATATGTTTGACCAGCACTGATGTCTTCACAATGACGTCGGCGAAAATTGTTAATGAACTGGTGCCAGCTAACCTTTAAAGAAACACAATCCATGGCATTTTGTTTTAGCCAATGGATCAATGCCATATGGCATAATTTGGGCGTGAAAATAGGTTACTGGTTTTGTTGGGCTGGCAACATATTATAAAGGGTTGGGGTGAGTTGTAATTGAATGTAATGGTCTTGACTTGGGCTTTTGGATTGCAAATGAACTTTATATATGTAATGGACTGCATTTTAGGCTTATTTACATTTATATATACCCACACCCGGATAAAATTTGGGTATTACAGCTGCCCTTCTTTGCTCATTATTGTGGAACAAAAATTGAGAAAAGACAGAAAAGACATCAATTTTGTCTGAACCTGCCGACTATCTTTTAGGCTACAAGTACTTCTGCAATATTGGTGAAGTTCAAAACATTCTAACTCTCCATTCTTCTAAAATGTTGGTGAAGTTTGAAAAATTAAACTGTTCGTCCTTCTGGAAATGTTAATGAAGTTTGAACAAAAATTACACTATCCATTCTTCTGAAACGCTGGCGAAGCCTGGAATAGTGACACTTCTCATTCTTTTGAAATGTTGACTAATTTTGAAAAAAGTTAAACTATCCATTCTTCTAAAACGTTGGCGAAGCCTGGAACCTTTACACTTTTCATTCCTTTAAAATGTTGACGAGGTTTGAAAAAGTTAAACTATCCATTCTTCTGAAATGCTGGCGAAGCCTAGAACAATTTCACTCTTCATTCTTATGAAATGTTCGATTAGGTCTGAAAAAGTTAAACAATCAATTCTTCTAGAATGCTGGCGAAGCTTAGAGTAGTTACACTCTTCATCCCCTTGAAATATTGACGAAGTTTGAAAAAGTTAAATTGCCCATTCTTCTGAAACGCTGGAGAAGCTTGGAACAGTTACACTCTTCATTCTTCTGAAATCTTTGATAAGGTCTGAAAAAGTTAAACTATCCATTCTTTTGAAAATGCTGGCGAAGCCTAGAATTATTACATTCTTCATTCCTTTGAAATGTTGATGAAGTTTGAAAAAGTCAAACTATCCACTTTTCTGAAATGCTGGCGAAGACTAAAAGAGTTACTCTCTTTCTTCTTCAGAAATGTCGATCCACCTCTCTATAAAAGGTGTTGAATAAACGAGTTCTTCACATTGGGAACTCCTCATTCTTTGAAGGATGAACTCTTCTCATTATGAGTTCTTCATTCTTTGCTGGGCGAGTACTTCTCATTATGAACTCTGTATTCTTTGATGGGTGAACTCTTCTTATTAGGTACTCTGTATTCTTTGCTAAGAATGATGATTTAAATCCTCCTTTAGGGAAAATTGAACCTACAAAAAGAAATATCATCAATTAAAAAATTCAACTTGAAGTAATATGAAATATCTTCAATTTCCCGCTTGAAGCACTGAAAGCTTTAGTGTTACTACTCCTTCTGCCTAAAGTGTCTCAACCTTTTAGTCTGAAGCTCGCATGAGATCTTTTGTTTCCCATCTTCTATTGATCGATCTCCCTCTATGCTTGGAACGTATATGACTGGGTCTTCTCCTCCAATCTTGAAGTTGTAGATTGAAATATTTTCTTGTTCCTTGTTGATTTGTAAATTCCTTCCAAAACATACAAAAATGCTTTGAATGTATGAGCTAGCATCCCCTACTTATGGATGCCTAACTATATATGATGCATGAATGGTGTCAACTGAGGAACACGTGTGAGCTTTCATCTTTAGGAAACCTCAAAATTTCCTTGCTTCATTTTCTCATTGAAACTTCTTTGGCTGCCAAAGAAACCCACTCACACTCAAGTTCAATCTTCAGGATCTCTACATTTTTGGCTCTAAAGCGCCTTTTTAGGTTTCCATTTTAGATTGCCTTTTCTCAAAGTGCCTTTTCGGGTTTTCACTTTGGTTTTTCTTTTCATTTTTTGAAGGTGCCTTTTCAGGTTTTCACCTCGATTTTTTTCTTTTTTCTTTTTTGTAGTGCCCTTGCGGGTTTTCACCTCGTTTCTTTCTTTTCTTCTTTCCTTAAAATGATGTTTTTCCCTTTGTTCCAAATAAGGCTAGTTCTAATTCTGATGGAACTCGTAATTGCCTTTCATGAATTCAGCACATAGACCCTTCTTTTGCCATATTTCACCATGCACTTCACATCGAAAAAAAGACTCAAGTACTAATGACAACTCTTTTCTTGTAAAACCACTCTTGATACTTCTTCGTTCAGTTTCTTAGCCAACATTTCTTTCATGATTCAAAAAGAGATTATTTACTTCTATTGTTCTAGCTTGTGAACTCTATTCACCGGCTTAAAACATATTCTCCTATAATGTTTTTTTGTCACATTGCCCCGTTCCACCTTGAATTCAACTATCATCTTTGCTCACTTTAACATTCACAAAGCTTTCTTGTCTTGCAATGCCTCAGAAGTAATGATCTCTGCATTTGAATAGGATGGACCTTTTGTGAATTGATCTTGATGTAGATTTTGCCCCAAAAAATGGTCGTCCATGTTCTCTCTTTGCCCTAAGATTATTTGTCGTTTTCCTGCAGCTTTTGTTTAAATATTCCTGACACTCAGAATTGTATCATTTCCTCTTCATACCTTTCATCATTAAACAAGTACCGATGCTACCTCCTGTTCTAAGTGCCCTTAAAAGATTAGTACATCATAATAATACCCACAAAATCCTTTGCTTTTCTTGTGTCTAATTAATTTATCTGCAAGATGCTTGTTGAAACGATAACTGAAAGGCTAAAAATACTATTTTACTAAATTTTGAGAAAATGGAACAATTTGATAAGTAATGGCAAACATGAGAAAACAAAATCAATGCAATGCCCTAGGCATCCACTATATGAAGGACGCGAGAGCCTATCAACCGAAATAGAGCTTTTAACCATGAATTTCCTCAAAACCTTAGATTCTAAGAAGGTTTCTTGCCAAATGCCTAATCTCAAAAATGTACTTGAGCTGCCCTTAAGGTTTTCAACTCAACTCCTCATTTGGTTTCAAGACGCCCTTTACGGATTTTCATCTTGAACCCACATTTTTTTTATACCTAAGGCACATTTTTGGGTTTTCACCATTGATATTTTCATTTTACGAAGCGTCTTTTTTGGGTTTTCGCTCCACTTTTTTCTTTTATTTTCCATTTTTCAATATATTTTTTAATTCTTCGAGCGTAACACTTCTTGACCAAGTCTAAGTCCATTAGATTGCTTAACTCATCTCTGATCATCACTATTACATTTAACGCTCCTCCAGAAAGAGGTATCCTTGATAATGTGTAGCCCTTTCCAATTAGGCATCTAATTTCTCCAGAAATATTTATGAATTGGCAAGATCTTTTTAAGCACTAGATCACCCTCTTAGAATTCTCTTAGATGAATTTTCTTATCATGATCTCACATTGTTCACTTTTGGTACATCTAGGTGCTTTTAGTCTCATCTTTTCAATAAGATTCAACTGATCATACTAAGCTTGTACCCATTCCACGTCATCCAATCTTACATCTGTCAAAACCAGTGAAGGAATCTCAACCACATTTAGTAACACTGCTTCCATCCCATAGACCAAAGAATACAATATTTCCCCTATTGAAGTGCACATTGTGATTCAATATGCATATACGACCAACGATGATTTCTCATGCCGCCTTTGAAGGTCTTTGATATAACCTTTTTGATGTTTAAATTTGCCGAATCTACTGCTCTATTCATATATTATCGATAAGTCACATAATTATGGTGCTTTATCGTGAACTGCTCACAAAATTTTTGCTATCAGCTTATTGTTCAAACTAGAGGCATTAACAATGATGATTCTCTGACAACTGTATCGACAAATACTCTCTCTCTTCAAGAGGTTACAAACTGTTACTCTTGTAATACCGGCATAGGAAACAACTTTTACCCACTTGGTAAAGTAATCAATTATGACTAGGATAAAATTGTGTTTACTAGAGGCTTTTGGATAAATCCAGCTTATACAACAAAAGACATTGTATACTCTTCCAAACATAAGCTTCCAGAGGTTTGTTTCCTTTCACCTTCTGTTATGCACATCGAATCCTCATCTAAAAAATTAAAGTTCAGTGACTCATGATCATCTTGAGCACGTCTCACCAAGAAACCCACTATTGCCCCTCTTTTATTGCAACATCAAACTCTGATAATAACATTTGCCAACGAGCCGTTCTGCAGTCAACACTGGTGCTTCCATCAAGAATTTCAAGGGATCCAATCTTTAGATCAAATAAGTAGTATGATACAACATATACTATCTAAGCCTTCAAGTTACCCAAACCAATACCCAGCAAAGCTTTTGAATTCGCAGGTACCACATTTGTAATTGGTGAATCTTTGCTCAGATAATAAATGTCTATTTCTTTCATGTTTCATCATGGTGGCCTAGTACACGTCCCATTGAGTTTCCATAGACCGTTAAATAAAGGATCAACGACCTGTATGAAACTAGTGCTTCCAAAATTGGGCATTTGATAAATGTTTCTTGATCATTCTAGGGCTTTTTGGCATTCTTCGTCCACACCACTCGCTCATTCCTTTTCGGCAACTTGAACACTAGATCTCATTTTTTTCATTTAATTACGATATATAATTCAATCTTCCTAGAAAACCCCAAGCTTCTCATTTTTTCTCTTTTTTCTTCATTTTCCTTTTTTTCCTTTTTTATTTCTTTCTTTTTCCTTTGTTTTTTTGTCTTTTTTTGTGCCCGGATGAGGAAGATTTTGAATAGCTGTCACTTTGTCAGGGTCAATTTTAGTTATACTTTTGCTGACTACAAAACCTAGGAGTTTCCCAGATATGACTCCAAAAATATATTTTTGACGGATTAGGCTTCAACTAGTACTTTCTCAATCCTTAGAGAATCTTTCTTGAATTTTACATACGTCTTTATTTCCATTACCATGGCCCTCTGATATGCTGCCCAATACTTTCAATCCAAATGGCATTAGCTTGTAGCAAAATGAGTCTTACATGATTATAAATGTTGTTTTCGTTGCATCCTTCGGATCAAAAGAAAATTGTCTTTCGGGCCCACTTTATTAAGGTCTCGGACATCTTAGGGAATTCAACATCAAATTGCTTTTGTACAAAATTTCTAGTTCCATTCTTCTAAGCTTTTACTGAACGGGCTTGCATTCAGGCCTCATAAGTAACTTGTGCATAACAATGTCTGTATCTAACCCTGACATATCGTGGTATGACCATACGAAGATGTCTTTGAATTCTTGCACCAATTTACTCAAATCATGCTTGGTTTTAGCTGAGAAAGTTGCATTGATATTTATTTCTCACTTTTCATCTTCAGTCCTCGAATTCAGAATCTCAATTTCTTCCTTGTAAGGCAAAATATGTTTTTCCTCTTTTTCAACCAATCTTGATAATTCCTCTAGGACATAAATTTTCTCTTCGTCATTATTCATTCACCTTCATATGGATTGTCCTATTTTGGGATTAGAGTCTGATTCATTCATACATTTAATAATAGGGGCCCTACAAAGAAATTGAGAATATGTACATATATTTGAAAAGAATGAATATTTTAAGAATGCATGAATGTTTTCCATTTGAGAAAAATTATGTAGGAAACAAGAATCATTTAGCAAATAAAATGAAATAGGTTCCCTTACAAAGACCCCCAATGCTCACAGCAAAAGCGATTGAGATGGTTCAGGGTATTACTCTATAACGATCCTCAAACTATAGACAGATCTCCTGTGGTCCAATTGTCGATCATTAATCAAGGAAAACATGAGTGAATTCTAGACACACCAATTCTATTGATAATTCTTCATTCATTTGCTTTACCTGCAAAAAGACGTGACCATTATTATTTATGTTTTGATGCACTCATCGAATCTTGAATTAAAAATATCTTGTCTATGAGTTTCTTTGTTTCTTCAATCAATTGCTTGCTTTTTTCTATATAATGTTCAATCATTTTCATATGGAAATTAATAGTATCTTCTGGCTGGCGTATTAATAAATTTTACCTTATCATATGTGTTGGGTCATGCCGGTACACCCTATGGTACAGTGAAAAAATTATCCGGGGTTTACCACCAGAGGTCTATGTACGAGGAACGAATCAGGGTGAATAAGGGTGGAGAATTACCTATTTAAAATCTGGAATTATGAATTTGGAGAAGATATATATTCAATCACTATTCCACGATGTCGATTTCTAAGCCACAAAGATAACGCTCCGACCTCTTCTTAGTTCACCCAGTTAAAACGAGCATATAAAACCCTCTAAACTATTTAGAGGGTTTTTCGAAAAAGCATTAATGACTGCTAGATTTGTTATGCCTTTATACAACCTTTGTAATCCTAATTCAACTCATATTAGGATTTCAATATATATATATATATTAATGTATATAATCCTAATTTAACTTTAATTAGGATTTCAATATATATATATATTAAATATATATAATCTCAGTTCAACTTAATTAGGATTTATGTATATATATATATGCATATATATATTAAATATATATAATCTCAATTCAACTTAATTAGGATTTCAATATATATATATATATATAATTCCAATTCAACTTAATTAGGATTTTAATATATATTAATTTAAATCGAATTATATTATTTATATATTAAAAGAGCCATAAATAAATTATATATATATATTAATTTAACTAAATTCGTGTACAAAAAAATTGTAGATATATATTCTTTTAATATATGCTCATTTCAACCATGGGTGTGACCCTGTAGGTTCATGTAACGCTAGTAGTAAATATTAAAACATTTCTAATATTACAAACAACGAGTGACATCTAACAATATGTCATTGTCACCTAAGTTACAAACAATGAGTGACATTTAGCAATATGCATTTCATGTAGTGTAATTTCATTCTGTATCCCTGTCACTGCATTTACATTTATCATTGCAACGACATATAGCTGTAATTGCATTGCATTCATCATTGTAGCTGCATTATGTTATTGCATTTTGTCATTACACTCCTTCATTCCATTCTATTTTCTTTTGCATTGGGGACAATGCAACCTTTAAGTTTCGGGGTATACGCCTACGAGTTGAAATGCACCCTCATTTCAATTTTATTTAAAAAATTCTATACATGTAAGGTTCTTTTGCTTTGAAAATCATTCTGCTTGCATTCGAAGTATAAATCTTGAATTGTTCTAGTCTTTGATAAGTTTATGGGATATACATGATGGATAACTACATCTCTTAGCTATGCATTGATATATCTACTGGTTTGATTAAAGAATATATTGTATCATTGCAAAAGAGTATATTTTTTAGTGTAAAAGTATGCAAAATAGCAGTGCCAAGGTGAGTCTTATGCGTGCAAGTATACAAGGTCAACAAGTAATTCAGCAGTAAGCTGAGTACCGAATCCACAAGGATTGAACAAGAAATTATTTGCTCAACATTTACTTGTTCAAAAGTTTTAAAAGTGTTGGAAATGTTTTGGGATTTTGATTGAAAAGTTAACAAAACAAAGTAGTGAAAATAAGCAGTCTGGCAATGAGCTATTCAAAATGAATGATGAGCTTTGGCAAGGGATGTCGGATTTTATGCTACTTATGCTAACCTTCAATAATGATATGCCTTAGTTTATTGCCGAGTAGATTAAAGGTAGTATTGCCTCCGTCAATGGCAATACCCTAAGTTAACTATGATAAAACCCCTATATGTCTATAGTGAATGTTTTTCATGAATTAACTTGATTAAGCGACAATATTTACTCCTAAGGGGTAGACTCACTTCCGAAGTAAGTTCATCTACTTGAAAATCTTTTTTCGAAGCTTCTCACCTTAGTACCTAGCAATAGATCGTTACCCCTTAAGTTTGTTAAGATATTAAGGTGCAATAAGCATGCAATGCCAACTGTCGTATGGCAATGGATTTGTAAAAAGATTAAGTATATGCCATATAGAAAACAATGCCAAGGCATTTTCATTATTAAAAACTAAACATGAAATCAGCATCCATCCCAAACATCCCCCAACCAACTATAAAAGTTTAGTTCATGGTTGGGGTTTCCATCCAAAAAACATTATCGTATCTCCACATCATCATTTAAACAAAATAAATAAAAACTAAAAGAGAATGGGCAAGAAGGGGATCCATCGATGCAGCCCTTCAATGGCTCCAAGCTCTCGGTCTTCAGCTGGTCGGACCACGTCTTGGTTCACCACCGTTCAGCCTCTTCAATCCGATCTCTCCAAAAAATCCCCTTTCAAATGCTTGATCGATCTTTTTAAATAGGCTTGCGTGGGAAACCTTAGGATAAGGCCTTTGAATTTAAATTTTGAATGCACAAGGGATAAGATGATAGCGCATCTTATCCAGATTTGAATCCTAGGGTTGACGTGTACAAGGTCCAACAAAGACTTTGACCGGTTGGTTGACATCACTCATTTGCCAGCCTGGCTTGGCATTGATTGGTCCTTCTATGCCAATCTGCGCCTCAACAATTCTCTAGCTTCCTTTCCTGCATTCTCTGCCAAGCTTGCCTACCTTTGTCCTACATCAAAAACAGCAAAATAACCTTCACACTAGCAAACAAAATAGCTTATAAACTCCTTATGCAAATGCATGATTTTAATACCTAAATGCAACTAAATATACTAAAAGGGAAAGCAAAGGCATTGTAAAATAAGCATAAAAATAGTACTTTTGAGGAGTTAACACACCCCAAACCTAGCTCATTATTTGTCCTCAAGTAATGCAACTAAAAATAAAATAGAAAAACAAAAAGATACCTCGGCAAAAATTGTCATAGTCACCAACACCTGCCAACTAGCAAAATATGATTCTAGGTTTGTCCTCGGATATTCAGTATATCAATGCCAAGCAGATAAACAAATTCAAGTTCAGCAATATAGCTCTAGTATGAGGTCATCAAGTGTGCGTGAAGTGTGGGCAATATGCATCAAATTTACATTAGCCACTTTACTACCCAAACTCATAATCATTTTCATCATTTTTTTCTTTATTTTAGTTATTTGCCAAGGTTGTTTTTATGCTGGCATTAAATTAGGGTTGCATCATGCACTCTTTGGTGTGAGACATAATAGAGAGAGCAAACCATGAATATCCACGTTAATTTAGATTACATCACTAATCTAACCCATTACACTCATACCCTAAAGTTATGTTGGCTTGAGAACTAAGAAGGAGCAAACCACGAAGACCCAAGTTAATTATTTTCCCTAAGGCAGAGGAGTGTTCTAAAATATTTCAGCCTTTGGCAAAGCATTGTTGCCTTATTATTTCTAGCTTGGCATTGTTTTTTTTCTTTTTTTTGAGTTCAGTTTCAAGTGAACCTAAGTTTGTTATGCTGACTGGATATGTACCGCGTGTATAGTGAAACTAAAGTTCCTTAAACTAGAGTTCAATTGCCAAGATACTCGGCAATTCTACCCTACTGGCATAGAGGTTCTAAATTCCAGTTTCTTCATCGTACAGATAATCTATAACAAATTCAACGAGGCAATTTTTTTAGTGGTTTGGTATGCAAATTTAAATCCTACATGGTGAACTATTCTATATGGAAAACTGAAAATTAAACATGAATTTCATGGCAATAAAATGTAAGGCAACCCACACCCCTAAACCTAAGGTATGTTGTAACCCCCTCGACCCGGCCTAGTAGCAAGATCGAACTGAGTGAGCTATATTAGGTTTATCGAGGTAAACCGTGAAGAAGAAACTCAAAACACGTCCATTTTTTCTTTTATCTTATCTAGATGCAAGTTATTATCTTATGTGTTCATAAAGACCATAGGTGAAAACTCAACTCAATCGGGCATCGAATTGACATCCAATTGAGCACGATTGCAATTTAGGGACCAAATTTCAATTTCGGAAAACTACAAGAACTTAACCCCTTTTTACATTACCGAACATTGTTTAATCCAATTCCATGCATACATGTCAAAACTCAGCTCACAACGATCATCCATACTCATTCAATTTAATCCACAACAATCAGTGACTAAAACGCAAGGAAGGAGAACTTCAAAACATCCAAATAACTGAATTAACGGTAGCCGTATCGGTACACTCGCATGCATATCGGTACAGTGTTGCTATTTCAAAAACCCTAAAATCCAGTAGTCAAATCTCGTTTTGATACGCCCTTGCATACCGATACTCCCTACCAAATGCACATACCATGTACCATAACGGTTCCTCGCGTACCGAAACGCCATGCCTGAAAAGGTTCACCCATTCCGATACACTCAGCCCGTGTAACGAAACCCTGGCCACAAATGGCCTAAGCCCGTATCGGAACACCTACCCGCGTTTTGATACGCTAAGCCTGAAATGACTTGCTCGTACCAAAACAAGGACACGCGTACCGATATGCCTGGACCGGAAATGTTCTTTTTTGCTAGTTTAACATGCTTTCAAACATACCATAACACTCTAACATGCTTTTAACATGAATCCAACACATTCAAGAGTAAAACCACGGCAAAACATCACAGACTTAACGTCAATTTGTAGCATCATGCTTCAAATGGAAATCTAGAGGCATGCTTCCTAGATTCCAATCCAAGCAAACACAAAACCCAAAACCAAAACAACCAACAGTCCAAAATTGGCCATTTACAAACCAAGAGTAGCAAACAACTTTGCTAAAACAGGGAGTTAACAAACCATCTCCCAAAACAACAACGGAAACCCCATTGCCCTTATTACTTATAGTCTAATTCAAAACATACTTTTAGTATCAAGTCTTTGGCAATCCCTTGCTTCCTCGCTGCCACTAAATCTTTAATTCTCTGCATTGATGGACAAAGAGAGCGTAAGCACACTAGCCTTAGTGAGGAGTGCTCAAAAACAACACACCATCAATGCATTTAAAACTGTTTTTCATCAACACATTGAAATCTCATTTCAATCATCTTTTAGACATCACTTAAATCATCATTTGAAATATCATGCCTTGAAAACCATGCACTTAACACTTTCAAAAACCATCATATTAAACCATATCCAACATGTGTCGTTAGCCATCATCAAATCCCATTGCTAAACCTCAAATTAAGCCTTCACATGCATAACAAACCATACGCAAAGCTTAAAGAGTAAACATGTATAAATCAGATTATACAACATAAACCATTACATGAAACATCAACAATTATATTGGCTTACAAGTGATCATTAACCAAGTTCCATTAACAAAATAGTTCATTGGATACACGGATTCAACAAGTGTCCTCACAACAATTCAAGCCATCTCAACCGGAATAGTGATACAATCACAATCGCGGTATATTACAACCGGGTACACTTACAACCCACAGGGACACCAACCCTCAGTTAGATGCTTAATCCACTAACGAGAGTTTATGGTACCATATAACCCCTCGACCGTTAGGGTACTTGGATGGAGTATTTGGTATACCGTAAAAAACCCCTCGACATCCAAGGCGACACTTTATAGTGCACTATCAAACTTATGGTCGGCCAACTATATCCGATAACATTTTTAAACCACATCACTTGCCAATATAATTCATAATTTACCACATACCTCATTGTTTTATATGCATTAAACCAAACCATTTTCCAAAGAAAAAACTATGCTTTAAACCACAAGTATAAACCATACACTTACAAGGATCACTTACCATGTGCATCCTTCATAATTTCATGCTTAAAAATAGTATCTCAATCATTTTACACTAGTACGAACGAGAGAGAAAACCACATTTTACTTACTTCTGAGTTTAAACCAGCTTTTCAAGCTCAGTTTAAACTCCCATAAACCACCTTTAAAACATTCCAAAACTGGAATCCACGTTCTCACTCAATGATACGCGAAACCTCGATTTACCGACGCGAAATCAAGCTTCTGAAGCCTCCAAAGCTTCACCGATCACTTTTGGATCAACCTCCCTTGTTTTAACCACATTACAACAGAGGATTAATGCATCTTAGTGTATTCAAACCACTACAACAACAATTCCTCACAGACTTCCACAATCCTCTCAAAATTACCCAACCATAACAACCAAAATCATCACCTAATCCTTTCCAAACCCAACCCAGCCACAATCTAACAATCTAAAACTTCCATAATCATCAAAACTCAAAAACATGATTAATTCATCCTAATACTTCCAGCATTTAAACAGCCACCACAACTTCACAAAAACACAAATCTAACAACCTAAACAACTAGGGATTCAAGAGTTTCAGGATTCTATTGTTAAAAACAACTTATCAAAATAATAATACATCCAAAATATGATTAAAATCAATCTTCATCACTAGAAAATAGATCCAATGCGGATCTTTCACTATTTCATCAAATTCACCCAATTAAATCAATTAATTCAACATAAAAACACAAAAATTAGATTTTAAACCATAAATCAATGATCAAACTCTTGGTAATATCAATAAAGAACCATTCAATAGAGGAGATCATGGACCTTACCCTATTGTGTGATTTATCCCTCAATTGGCTTGTTTAAAGCTAAGAAAACACAAGATTTCAATGAGGTTTTGTAAATCAAAGTTTAAGAATCAATTGCAAATCAATAATCTGAGTGAAATGATCTCTCACCTCTGATTTTTAATGAAAAATTGAGTGTTTGGCAGAAAAGATGTGGAGAGAAAAGTTACGTCAATTTTCTTGAAAATGATAACTAACTTTTTAATAACCAAATCCCTTTTAATTAACTTTTAAAAACATGTTAAAAAGGTTTAATTGATAGGAGAAATCAGCAGCAAATACTTGGTAAAATAGCTCCTTAAGGATTCTAACAGTTTGACCCCTTTCATTTTAGTCACCTTTAAAAACTAGTTTTCAAAAATTGCATTTTGGTCACTAACCAAAATGTCACTATTCCAAAACCCATTTTCTAAAATTGTTTTCCCCAATATTAACCACGTATTAAAATATGATTTTAACTATTTCCCCACATTTTTATCTTACAGAAAAATATTTACTCCCAAATCTGACTCGAATCCCTAACCTGATCCACTGGACCGTCTAACAAGCCACAAAACTGCTAGGCCCAAAATCGGGGCGTTACATCAAGATTGGTTTTGATGCGGTTGTGGATGTTTCAAGGTCGTGGAGAACTTCCTCAACAACCTTCACCGGCTTAGAGGCAGTTGGGACATCAGTGGCAGCAGATGTTGCAGGTGCAATAGACGTTGCATCAGGTTTTGTTTCTTCTCTAGAGTCAGATGGCGTGACTATGCTGGCATTCTCAACTTAAAAAGGGATATTAGAACAGTGGCATCTGATGGAGTATGGAATGAAGGAGGACTGGCTGGCATAGCAGTGCTGGCAAATAGGTCAGCAGGGAACTCTGAGAAGGCTAGCAAAACACTTGGGGACATATTCTCAAGAGTTTATTTGATTGCACAGTCCTTGGTGTTAGTGTAATGCCAGAGCTTGATATTTTTCTCCTCTGCTTTATCTAACTTTTGGAGAATAGTCTCATGGCGTTGGAAAATTTGGGAAAGCATTGCCACTGAGCTGGCTGGCCTAGGAGTGCCAGGCTCTACCTTGGGCAGCTTGGCCTTGGTTATTGGCTCTGTTGCCTTTCCCTTGCCCTTGTCTTTGGACTCAGTGGCAGTGAGTTGCCTCCACAGGGTAAGCATAATTGTTGTTCCCTTAGTCTCGTGGACCTTGTCCGAATCAATCTTTGGCACACCATGCTTCATACAAATATTAAAAATCAACAGAGGGAAAAACAAACTCCCACTGCTCTTACCGGCGCATTTATAAGTTTCATCGATAATGATATAACCTATATTCATCTTCTAGCCCATAATGATTGAATGCAATATGGCCATCCTCTCCTCTGAGACAGTCTCGTTATTTATTAGCATCAGGTTTGCCCTCAGGAAGTGGTTCCACCCTTTTGGCTGTAGCTTCAATGTCAGTCGCTTCACCGTGCGGTGACCCTTGGATGACACGCTCCACTTGGTGCCAGGCTCACATAAATCCTTTAGTAGCTGTTGCCTCTTGGTAGTGTCTAACGAGTCGGTAAACTCAGAGTGCTCCTCCTATACACCATCCAGTTCAAACATATTATTAACATACCCATCATTAAATCTGACACAAGTACCTCATGAGCAAGAAAGGCAAATTTTTAGTCGTGATGTGGGCATAAAACTCTTGGACAATATTAGAGTAGACTTCCCCCTTTTGTTGGAAAAACAACTCCCACTTGTGCTTTTTGATCACCTTCATGAACTCTGATGAATAACCCAAGTTGGGTTCATTCTTGAACTCAAAATTCTTCTCATAGCAAAATGTTCGTGTGAAAAAGTTCTCCTCGTATTTCTTGTGAATTTCTTCATTAAAAAATATCTTGAAGGGTGTCGAAGAAGATGCCATGGAAAGAAGTTGGAGAACTTGAAGGATTTTTATCGAGAAATAGAGAAAGGATTCTTGATGTTCTTGTTGATAAAGCAACTAGGGTAAAAAGGTGAAAGGTTTTAAGGTTTTAAGGCTTGGATCAGTTAGGGTTTTAAGGAGATAAAAAAGGTTGAGTGTTTAATTAGAGTTGTTTAATGTGGCAGGTTAAGGAGGGTAATGATGGGCTTTTATGTGTTTAAGGGAAAAGAAAAAGTTGATGTGGTAAAGGTGAATTAATAGGATAAGGCGTGCAAAAGGTGGAGGGATAAGTGAATCGAGTTGAAATTTGAATTTCATCTCATCATTCTTTGGGCGACTAGGGTAATTTTACGCAAAAAAGATCCATCTTTTTCTTTTTGGGCTGAACTTCATCAAGCCTTTAGCGTCTAGGGTAAAAACTTTTTCTCTAATCTTCTTATCTATGCCAAGATACCCTGGCAGTCTGCCTGGCATACAAACCTACACTTACTCAAAGGAAAACCTTTTAACGCAGCAAGGAAAAATAAAAACTAAAAGAAAGAAAGAAAGAAAATAAACAAATAAGAGGGATAAAAAAGAAAAAAAACATCTATCTTACTATATACAAAAATCAAACCCTAATGATGATGTTCACGGAATCTCTAGCAGGAGCACAACCTCCTTGGCATCCTTTTGAGTACCTTTCCAATAGTGTTTCAAGCGTTGGTCGTTCACCTTGAAAATTGTTCATGTTTTCAAATCTTTGATATCTACTTCTCCACGAGCATATGGCTTCATAACTTCAAAGGGACCTGACCATTTAGACTTGAGCTTTCCTAGAAACAACTACAGCCTTGAGTTAAATAACAAAACTTGCTGACCTACCTTAAAGTGCCTTAGCAATATTTTATTGTGAGGCCATCATTTTTTTCTTTCCTTGTAGAGCTGGCATTCTCGTAGGCTTATGTTATGAATTCCTCTAACTCGTTCAAATCTAGTAGCCTCTTCTCACTAGCAGCTCTCCATTTCATGTCAAGCATTTTGATTGCCCAGTATGCTCGATGCTCCAATTTTAATAGCAGATGGCATGTTTTTCCAAAAATGAGCATGAGTGGGGATGTTCCCAAAAGAGTTTTAAAGGTTGTTCTGTAAGCCCACAAAGAATCATCTAGTCTTAAGGACCAATCCTTCCTCGATGGATTCACAGTCTTCTCTAGAATATTCTTGATCTCCTTATTTGATATCTCCGATTGGCCATTCATCCGGGGATAGTAGGTTATGGCAATGCGTTGCTGGATTCCATAGCTGCACAGAGCTCTAGAGATTAAATTGCACTTAAAATAGGTACCTTCATCATGAATGATGGCTCTAGGAGCACCGAATCTAGCGAAGATATGCTTGTGCAAGAACTTGGCAACAACCTTGGCATTATTTGTTAGCAAAGCTACTCCCTCTACCCATTTTGAAACGTAGTCCAAAACTACAAGGATATGCAGGTTCCCAAATGATAGGGGAAATGGACCCACGAAGTCTATTCACCATACGTTAAGCAACTCTGCTGGCATGATATTTTGGAGCGACAATTGATGTCTGCCAGAGATGTTACCCGGCTGCTGGCATCGATCACAAGACTTGGCAAAGTAATGAGCGTCTTTAAACAACATAGGCCAAAATAATCCAGACTGTAATACCTTGGCAGCGGTCTTCATTATAGCAAAGTATCCTCCATACGGTGCTGCATGGCATAAATGCAAAATTTTGTATTGCTCCCCCTGTAGCACACATCGGTGAATTACTTGGTCGGTACAGTGTTTAAATAGAATGAGTTCATCCCAATAGTACTGCCGCACATCTCACAGAAAATGCTTCTTGGAATTGCTTGCCAGATCCGGTGGCGTGATATTATTACTTACCAGATAGTCGACTATGCCAGCATACTATGGCATAGAACTGACTGCAAGCAGGTGATCATTAGGGAATTCATCTCTAATGGTAGTGGCTCTACCTTCTTTAAGGTGATGTTCTAACCGAGATAAATGGTCAACATATAAGTTCTCACTCCCCTTCTTATCTCGAATCTCGAGATCAAACTCTTGCAATAATAGTGTCCATCAGATCAATCTGGGTTTGGCATCTTTTTTGTCAATAGGAATTTCAGTACCGAGTGATCTGTATACACAACAACTTTGTTACTAACTAAATAAGATCTGAATTTATCAAATGCAAATACAAAAACAAGAAATTCCTTCTCTGTTGTTGTGTAGTTAAGTTAGGCTTCGCTCAATGTCCGATCGGCATAGTATATGGCAAGAAAAATCTTGCCACGCCTTTGGCCCAATACAACTCCAACGACATAGTCGATGGCATCACACATGAGCTCGAAGGGCTTGCTCCAGTCCGGTGCCATGACTATTAGGGCATTAATCAATCTTTCCTTAAGTTCCTGAAACGCTTTTAAAAAAGAATCATTAAATGCAAAAGTGGCATTTTGTTCTAAAAGCAAGCATAATGGTTTAGAAATTTTTGAGAGATCTTTAATGAACCGACGGTAAAAACCTGCATGGCCTAAAAAACTCCTGATACCTATTACACTTGTAGGAGGTGGCAACTGTTTGATTACCTCCACTTTCTCTTTTTCTACTTCCAAGCTTCTCTTGGTTACTCTTTCACCGAGAAAGATGCCTTCCTTCACCATGAAATGGCATTTTCCCAGTTTAGGACTAGGTTGGTCTCAACACATCTTCTTAATACAAGCTCTAGACTCTGTAAGCATTCCTCGAATGTTTTTCCACACACCGAGAAGTCATCCATGAAAACTTCTAGGTTATTTTCAATCATATCTGAAAAGATAGACATCATGCATTGTTGGAATGTTGCCGGCACATTACACAGTCCAAAGGCATTCTTCAAAAGGTAAATGTCCCGTAAGAACAAGTGAATGTGTTTTTCTCCTGATCTTTAGGAGCGATGGCAATCTGATTATATCCTGAATAACTGTCTACGAAGTAATAGTATGCTTTGCCTGCTAGCCTATCCAACATCTGGTCGATAAAGGGTAGGGGAAATAATCTTTCTTGGTAGCATTGTTCAGCTTCCTATAGTCCATGCACACTCTCCATTCGGTGATGGTTCTAGAGGGAATCAATTCATCCTTGCTATTTTGAACCACGGTCATGCCACCTTTCTTTGGCACGCATTGCACTGGGCTGATCAATTAGCTATCAGAAATGAAATAGATTATCCCGGCATCCAACCACTTGATAATTTCTTTTTTACTATCTCTTTTATGCTCGGATTCAATCTTTTCTGGCCTTCAATTGTTTTGCCATGATATTCCTCCAAAATTATTTTGTGCATGTTGTAATCACTCATTTTTGTCTACGTTGTAAATATTATAGTAATATTAAGTATTTATTATATATGTTAATATGTATGTTTGAATGTACGTATGGTAATATGCATGTATAAGTATGTATGTTTATGTGTGATATATATGTGTATATATACATATAAGTATTATTTTGAATACGTGCATATTATATGTAATGCATGATTGTATATATTATATGTATGCATGTATTTAGTATTATTAATATATGAATGTATGTATGTATGTATGTATGGATATTGCATGTATTATCTATTATATGTACGTATGTATGTGTATGTGTATTATTATTATTATTATTATTAATGTTATGGTTATTTATTATTATTTTTATTAGTTATTATGGGCTGAAATATTAATAATAAATAGATATAATATCATAAAGCCATTTTTTATTTCAAAGTCCAGTTCATTATTACAATTTAAACCCAAAAACCAATTAAAATAATTACAAGCCCAATCGGCCCAAGCTTTAATAGCCTAGAAAATGCCTAAAATATAAAACCCTAATCTAATATCCTCTTTTTATTATTGCAGCCGCCTGATATAGACCTTTGGATCGAGCCCAATCTGACGGTCACGATCAATTCAAAGATACCCATCAGCTGGCCGTGTGTGATACACACTCAGGTTCCTCACCTTCTACGCGCGCGTGGCGTGCACAGGCGAGACCGTCTGCCTTCCTTGTGCCATGTGCCTCGATTCAGCACTTCCAGATCACCCTTCATGATCGTATCTAGGTTGTTCGATCTTCAAGTAATCCTAACCATTGGATCAGATCTGATCTAACGACCAAGAATAAATCTGGCCAAGAGACCCTCCATCTTCTCTATCACGTGGTTGCATGACTGGGATTTCTGTTTCCTTCGTACAATCTCTATCGGCCCTCAACCACCGAGCATGCACAATACAATAAAAAAATCATCATCAAAATCAGATTTCAGATCAAAAAAATATAGGCAAACATCACCCATAGTTCAAGCATTAAAAGTTTCCTTATGCTTGTAAACAAAGATTAGATCAAAAAATGGCATATATATGTAAGAGATCCAACCATTTATGTACTCAGATTCCAGAAGTTAATAAAAAAATTCCAAAAAAGGTATCATATTTTCTATTTTTTTGCATGCATTCAAACTATAAAGAATAATAATAAAAATAAAAAAGAAGCGTGAGGATATACCTGAACTGTTTGGTTCCTTCTCCATTGAGAAGCACTTGTATGGGTGAATCAGAGTAGGATACCAGTGTTTTATGGGGAAGGAAATGTTTTGGTTTCTTAAAAAGGGGGTTTAAAATGATTTTGGGTCTCAGTCTTCCTAAGATATAAACTAAATGGGGTTTTGTTTTCTAAATCAGAGGACAAATTTGGTGTTAGACAACGGCCGATGCGGCGACACCTGGTCGGTTTCTGGTACACATTTAACCTACAAGACTCGTATGCATCATAGTAGTAATGAAAGTGTTTTACCATGCACAAAACACCCCAAACATGGCTTCTTTATCCCCTCTTTAAGCTTTCTCCTTGCCTATGCTTTTGGAAGACTCTCCTCCTTCGTTGACTATTTAACAATCATTATAGAAATACATAAGGATTAATGGAAGGTTTAAAGACAAAACTATTTCTCAAATCTCAATAACACTTATATATGTGTAGCAACTTAAAAAAATTTATATACAAGTTTCCCACTTTTCTCAAAAAAATTTGGAAAATGTTTGAAGGGAGAAATTTTGAAAAAGTTTGTATTTTGAAATAAATGGGGGAATGAATAAAAAGGGGTGTTAAAAGTAATAAATGGGGAGTCACCACCGACCATTTTAAAAGGGGTAGACAAGACACCTTAAAAAACAAAACCAGAGATTCAAAAACTTAGGTCCGAGAGTCGGTTACGGATGGGGAAGGATTACCACCCCTACACTACCCAAAAATTGGTACCAAAAAAATATAATTATCGCTTTATTAATATTGAATTTTACAAATTAAAGTGACATTTAAATTAAGACTTGGTTATACATGCGAGTAAATTTTAAGGGTTTCGGTGTTCGAAGAGTAAACGAAAACCATCATCTACTTCTTAGACCGGTAGCCAAGTTTACCCTCGAAAAAGGGAGCAATGCATTGAACATTTAATATATCCGATATGCAAACTTAATAAAAATATGATAATTAATGAATATAAATATAAATATAAATAATAATAAGTAAATGTGCATCAATAACATAAATATAAACTTATATCTAGAAATAAATAAAATATGTGCTATAATATACAATATATATACTAACATATAAAACGTATAAAAATCAACACATAAAAAAGTAATATATGTTACATATAAAATACATATATAAATGAAAGACATTATAAAACACATATATATTTAATATAATATAAAATATAAATGGTATATAATAAATCATACATATATAAGACATATATAATATACATATATGAAAATCTATATACGATTAAAAATAGGTCAGGCATTTACATATATATAACACCTATAATATACGTAAATAATATAATATATCATATATTATACAACACACATAATATATATAATATGATACATAATATGAATAATATATAAAAAACATATGTTACATAATATAAAATACGTATAATATATATACATATGCAAAGAAAAAAGGGTGTAAAACTATATGTTAGAATATATACATATAATACATATACATATCATACCTATAATATATAAAATATATACTTAATATACAAAAAACATGTAAGGATATACAGAAGCAATTAAACCAACAAAAATAAGGATTAAAGGGTAATTTATCCACTGGTCTCGGGATCGAAATGAATAAAAATAAAAATTTTGAAGGCTAAATTAAAAGATAAGTTGATTTGGAAAATAATGACTGAAATGTAAGAAATGAAAACAAAAGGTTTGGCGGAGTGAAAACGTTTGGAGCGGAGGGGTTTATTAAGCAAATATACCATTTTGCTAAACCAAACCAGTATAAATGATAAGTTTTTTTAACCTTCATTTTAGACCTTTATCCAAAAAAATCAAAAAAACTGTAAAATTTTAGGATAAACACCCATCGGTGTTCATCTTAACCGCCGTACGCCGGCTGGAAATTTCTAGATTTTGGTCGTGCACCGCCGTATATCGGCGCCAAAATCTGGAAAACTCAGATTTTTTTAAATGCCCACCGTATTTTTTAACAAAATCTTCATTCTTTTCATTAAATCCCTTTCAAAACCTAACCAAAATCGAAAAAACAAAACTAACACTAGGTTTAAAAACTTAAAAGGGAAGACGAAGCGGTGTCGTTCATCAGAGCACCCCCCTCGGACGTTTGAGACAACGGGGGCTCCGAGACCCGAAGGTATAAACCATAACCCCACTTTTTATTATTTTAGTTTATTTATTAGATTCAAAATAAAAATAATAAAAATTTTACCTCGAAAGATTGAGGGTTTGGGGTTTTTTTATTTCATTTGCTCATAATTAGTGTTACAATGGTTTTTTCCTTTGGATTTATAGATTCGATTGTAGTACAAATAATAATGAAAAATAAAACCTAATCTAACTTTGATTTGATGGGATCTGATATTTGATTCTTTTGTTGATTGATTGCATGTCTGATGGTTGAGAGCTAGTGAAGGAGCAGCGCGGTATCCGACGGCGTGGCCACGTGGTCGGGGAGGCGAGCAGTTGGGCTCGTGGGCGTGTGGCGGAGTTGAACAGCCATGGCAGTGGTCGGCATGCGCTCGTGGAAGCTCTGAATAGTTTTCTTGGCTCGATCTAGACCGTTGGATCATATCCGATCCAACGGTTAGATCTTTAGGCGGGTTAGATAAATAGGTTATTAATTATTAGGTTTTAGGGTTTTTTATTATTTAGGGTTTGGGCCTATCGGGCTAATGGTTCCTTGTATTAAATTGTATTAGATTGTAATTTAAATGGACATATTTGAATTTACATGGGCCATTACTAGATTGATAATAATAATAATAACTAATAATAGTAATAATATCCGAATATAAATAACAAACCCAGACAAAATTAGTGATTACAACTGCCCCTCTTTGCTCATTCTTGTAACACAAGAATAGAGCAAAGACAAAAAAAACACTAATTTTGTCCTACTTCCATATTTCGATACCGAATCATCACGCACTGAAGGTCCTATTGTTGGCTCAGAAATCTTGGAGTTATGCACTGGAAGTATTGTTAATTGCCCGAATTACCACGCACTGAGGGTCTTACTGATGTCCGGGCGATATTAATTTCCCAAAATCACCAAGCACTGAAGGTCTTACTGATGGTCTGAAGGTCATAATACCATACATTGAAGGTCTTAATGGTTGCTCAAATCACCCTGCACTGGAGGTCTTACAGATGCTCGAACTATATTAAATCCATATACTGAAGGTCTTTCTGGTTGCTCGAAGCTTGAAGCTATTCTTCTCATTTGAAATTCTTCAATCTTGTGTTAAAGTTTGGGTGTCTAAACCTATTCTTCTCATATTCTTCATTCCTCAATTGATGTTGCTGAAGGTTGAAGCTGTTCTTCTCATTTGAAATTCTTCAATGTTCTGCCAAAGTTTAGAGTCTAAATTTGTTCTTCCCATTCGAAATTCTTCATTCTCCGAGGTTTGAAGTTGTTCTTCTCATTTGAAATTCTTTATTCCTCAATTGATGTTGCTAAAGATTGAAGTTGTTCTTCTCATTTGAAATTTTTCATTTCTCAATTGATGTCTTCAATTATTTTTCTGAAAATAGACAGAATAAATTAATGATATGGGTTAGCATGCCCCTAACTTAAGGATATCTAACTACTCATGATGCAAACTAAAGAACACTTGGGGTGAGCTCGTCTTCGAGGAAGCTCAAGGTTTCTTTTATTAAAGCTCTTTCTGTAGCTAATATAACCTATCTTAAAGTTAGGTTGCATCTCTTTTTCTCCAAAGCTTTTTTAGGTTCTCACTCCAGATTGTTGTTCATATCTTGCTCAACTTAATGTATGTGAGTTATGGTTCTGAAATGTCTCTGCCATTAAATGGATTGGCCATCTTCTTGCCCCAACAAAATTTGCCCCAAATTTTTTTTGTTCACCTTTGTTTTCTAAGAACCAATTTTTAGCTTGCTCAATAGTAAAAAATTCTAGGCTCTGTACGCTCTTTGGTCCATACTGATTTAGACTCCTATGTACAAATAATCTCATTATGTGGACAATGGCGTTCCACTAATTTTTCTTATTCTTGAATCTGTGATGTAAAGCTTTTCCCTTCTCTTGGTACTTAAGGCGAGGAAATTCTTTTAACTCATTTTAATGCAAAAACTTATAATGAGTTTAAACATCTTATATTATGCAAAAAATTATAATGTAAAGTCAGCCCTATTTCAAAATTTAGGGTAAAAAATGCTTAGATCTCATTTCAATTCAAAAACTTATAATGATGAGCTAGAGAAAATAATTAATTTTTGAAAAGAAACTTTTTTAAAGAATGAGATAAAAATTAGACACTCGAATATTAAGTGCAAGAGTGCTTTTGTTTCAAATTAACAAAGGTCAACCCAAGTAGAGCTTATATTTAAAGGACCACGAGGGTTGCGGTGACATATGCACATGTGAAGTCTCTTCTGGGTTATAAGGCTTCTGAAAGAAACACTTACCATACCTAATTTCTATCCTATTTAAGTGTCTCTCTTGACCTCACTAACTCACCATGCCCCATCCTTCTCTCGTTTAGGTGTCGATCAGGCACTCGAAGTTTGACGTTCCAGAAGAAATGTTAACCCTTATAGGCAGAATGTGGTCTGAAGACAAAATTATCCAACTCAAATAACCACGTATGATCTAAATGGTATTTGTAGGCTTGTAATGTAGGCTATGGCTCACGGTTACGAAAAAAGGATATAAAGGCCCAAATAAGTGTTTAAGGGTGATGAAATCAATGATCATTTCTTCTTGGTGGAATATCCTCTCTGCACTTGTTGAGCGGAATGTGCTCAAATGAAAACTTCTTTGATTTATTTCTTGGATAGCTCTAGACTACCCATTTCTGGTTTTTCACCCTAGAGTTCATTTCCTTGTCCGTAGCTTTGAAATGTGAAGCTTAGGACCGATTTGCGTCTTTGGTTTGGCATTGGCGTGCATTTCGAAGGTGATAGATCCACCAAAGTTCGTATAAATTTCCAATCAAAACCTTATTCATGTATTGCTTGAATTGGGGTATACTCTCATAGAGTAATGTATTCATTGGATCACTCTAGACTGCCCATTTCTGAGTTTTCACCCCTAGAGTTCATTTCCTCTTCTCGTGTAGCTTGCATCTTGAATGAATGTTAATGCGCTTCAAATTCAAATGTAATTACATCTTTAAGGCTTTTAATGTCTTTTATTGCACTTTCTGACTTGGTGCTTTAATTCTTGACTGGGTCAACCTTCTTATTGGCAAACTTTCAATTTGGTTTAGCTAGTCATTTTGAGCAATAATTTCTCTTACCGGCTTATTCTGATATTTCTCTGGCCTTTGTGTCCAGTACGTTGATTCTCATTTCTTGTGCTTATTCATGAAGCACTATCTTTGTAATGTGATCAAAATTGGACGACTTTAATTTGCGAACAAAATCCTCGTCATCCTTGCCCCTAATGTGGGGGTGATCCTTGGTTTGGGTTCAAATGAAAAGAAACGATCAGACTTAAAGGGGGCAACAAATGGATATTTTTTATTTGTTAAGAGAAGTGATGGAATGCCACTCGTCATCCCATACATGGATATCAAAATAGTCTTCAGGGGGTAGAAGTTTAGAGTCAACACTTGATTCAAGGACCTTAAATGAAAAATGCCTGAGAGGGGAATTCAGTCAATGGGATCTGCCCATTACCTGGACACTTGTTTTGTTCTTCTCGTCTACCTAAAGAGAACATAAGATGTTCACACTTGTAGTATCCTTGCGACATTCACTTTCCAATAAACATAAGCTGCTCGGGATTGATCGTTGGATTCGAATCCATTTTACTCTTGCAATTAATATTTGGGTTTATAATAATGTATGTATATGCATTGGAATATAAAAACTATCCCATAGTAATGAATGAAATGTTTAAATAATCAAAGAATATAAATTATTTGCCCAAAACGCAACATCAAACATCATTTGATTGAAATGAAAAAATATACATATGCCATTTACAAAAGACTTCCACTGCTTTGGGCCCAAAAGCGGAAAAGTTAATTTCAAACATTGCTTCAAAAGAAAGCACAAAAAGAAGAGGAAACCCCAAATAGCTAGGTACACGAACATGATGCATCACGCTTCAGCCAACTGGTATTGGTCTTCCATCCAACCAAATTATTCTAACCTCTATCCTCCTCAAAAAACTTGAATTTCCTTATTGTTTATCACGACTAGGCAGAGGGTTGGTTGATGCATCTGGAGAATCGACTTTCAAAACTCCTGTATCAATCAAGTTTTGAACCAACCTCTTAAATGCTTTACATTCATCGATGTGGTGTCCACTAACTCCTGCATGGTATACACATTGTGCTTCAGAGTTATACCACTTCGGGTAAGGAGGTTGCAAGAGAGCAACGTAGTATGGCCGAACCAAATCCTTCTTGAGCAACTGGGAGTATACTTCAGTGTATGTTACTAGTAGAGGAGTGAAACGTGTGTCCTCATTCACTTTCCTTGGAGCTCTATTTTCTCTCTTACTCGAGCTTCATATATTTTTGGTCAGAGCTTGTGGCAACTTGGATATCGATGCAGCTGATGTCTTTATTCTCTTGCTCTAATTTACGCATTTTCCTTCTTGCTATCTATTTTTACTTGAACTTTTGTTTTCAGTAGAAGACAAGATTTTCAAAAGAGCAACTTCAACCTTATCCAATATCAAGTTGGTGGGACATTCTAAAGTGGTGTGAACTACCTCATACTGGTTAATGATACCTTTATCTTTATCATGCAGGGTCTCTTTTGCTATGGGGTTGTGACTTTGATCCTTGCTTGCTTTCTCAATCTCTCTTTGCATAGAGGAGTCTTCTATCGAACTTTTTCCTTTGGTGGCCATCATACCCATCAATTCACTGACTTGTCCCATTGTTTCATCTCGAAACTCTTTCATATATGTTATTATCTCGTGTTGATTATGGATCAAATGTTTTTGGAGTTCATCAAGTCTATTTACTCTAGCCAATAGATCATCCATGGTCCTAAGACTACTGACGGGGATTTGTTTTCTTAGACTAACTCTGAAAAATGAAGATTTTCAATAGTTAATTTAACTTCTTTACTAATGAATGCAATGTATAATGTGCACAAGATAAATAAAGAAACTAAAGCAATAAAATGAATGAATGCAAATGAGTTGTTGATTCTCAAACAGTCCATAAAGAGACTTTCATTTAACGGACAAGATGCTTAATTGCAAGAAGCTAAAAATGAATTACAGATAACAATTAACTTATTTCCTATCTCGAATGTCTTCTAAATTTGATCATTCTAGAATCAACACCATCTTATTGTAACACCCTCAACGTATATTCGATATTCGAATACACATTAAAGGTGTTACTAACTGATTTTCAGACTTGTAATTTTTTTAAAAACTAATTTGATTAAACAATCCCTTTTTTGATTTTCACTAAATTACAAATCTGTCTAGAGTCACCTAGTTTTGACCCTGAATTGGTTTATAAAATACTTTAAGCAGTTATTAAAATTAAAATATAATTCAAGGTGAAAACTATGTGTGCTGCCTAGACCCTTTCTTGATTTTAAAATTGATACGCGATAAACAACCAAGTTTAAAATCTTTTGAAGCATCTTTTCTAATATTCTTAATTTCTCAAACTTAGTTATGTTTCTAGATCATATATCCACATTAACTTATAAGTAGCATACGAAAATTTAGAGGTACAAATATAGCTACTTATTTAAAATCTACAGATGCCCCACTAGACTAGGATGTGGTGATACTTACTGATAATGCAGGCTAACTTGATCCAACAATGTGCAGCTCCTCCTCTGCTATCTCATCCAAAGTAACTACGTGTGATACGAAACACACGCCAAGTATAACTTAGTAAGGCATAATCATAACAATGTAAAACAATGATTATAATAACTCAACCCTGCAAAATGGCAAGCGATTTCCAATTGCAGTTGATAACATTTTATCATGCATATAACTACCTTACATGTATAGTTCATTAAACCAATATAATATTTAAATCATAGGATTCGATCTGTCTTACCAGTCTTGTATACATTAAGCTTTTTAGCTTAACTACTTGCATAAATGCATTTCAAGTATTATAGCCAAAAGTATAAATTCATGTAATCTATAATGCAGGAATAATCATGTAAGAAATTTGTATTGCAATAATTTTGTACTGTAAAGTCATGTAACTATACTGTAAAATCTTATGGCCCAAGGTAAATATCAAGTCATTCCTCTTTCATATAACAGTGCAATACAGTTCCTGCAAAATGGCAAGCGTGTCCTAATTGCAGTTTATATCATATCATCAAACCTTTATTTTATCAATCAAATATACGTTAAGCTTTTTAACTTAACTGCCTGCATAAATATATTTCATGTAATATAACCCAAAGTACAAAATCATGTGATGCCATGGTACGTAAGTCATCACGACACCGTAGTGTCTATGATGTCGTAGTGTCTGCATCACCGAAGTGACTGAGATGAGTGCGTACTCGATGACGCTCTTTGCTCCTCATATAATCAAGGACGCTCTTTGCTCCTTATAATCACACATTTTGTACTAACAACACCGAAGTGTCTGAACAACGCCATAGTGTCTAAGTCGACACCGAAGTGTCTAAACATCACCAAAATGACCGAAACGCACCGTAGTGCTAGGACGCAGCTGCTAAGACGCTATGGATATCCAACTATACCAAAGATTCTCATGCAATTTCATGTGAACCTATGGTATACGAGTCATCATAACGACACTGTAGTGTCTGGAACGCCGTAGCGTCTGATGGTGAGTACGTACTCGAGGACACCTTTTGCTCCTCATTATCGCACCTTTTGTGCTAGTCGACACCGAAGTTTCTAAACATCACCGAAGTGACTGCAACACCGTAGCGTCTGATGTCAACACCGAAGTGTCTGGAACGCACCGTAATGCTAGAATGCAGCTGCTATAACTCTATGGATATCTAATTATACCAAAGATTCTCACACTAGTACTTGAGCATAGCAGTGTAATAATTTGTTATTCAATATTCAATCCATGAGTAATATCATGCATAATTCAATAATGGGCAGTTCATACCCAAATATCTAAAATTTGATTTACCTTGGATAAATCATTATGCTACAATCATTGTATCAATATGCCATTTAATATTTCACGCCATTTACATAACTTTGATCAACATAAATTTTCTTTAATATTAGGACTGACTTCACGCAAATCTCTCTCGTGTCATATATAAAATAAATAAAAATGCATTCACTCATATCACATATGTAATAAATAAGTAAAAATGCGCTCACCTGGGCCATGCATGATATTAGCCTCACTAAGCTATTTCAATACTTTTTCCTTACTTTTCTTTGATCTGGTGCCTTTAGCCTCGTCAATAGTTGTACAGTACCATTTGAACATACATAACAATATTTATGTTAGATTTTTAATCTAGCATTGCTTAACTATAATATACTAGTATAATTATCTGAATATAAAATATTTCCAAAAATTTTCACTTTTTCCTTTAATAATGCTGGATTGTTCATTATGGTCTCTAGTGACCATTTTGCACATTTTGCAATTTATTCACACTCGAATCACAATTATTCAATAATTCCATCATTTTCACTAACTTTATTCAATACCCTTCATCCACTAACTTTTACCAAAGTGACATTTTAGTCACTAATTTTACACATAAACTTGCAAACTTGTATCGAATAATTAATCCAACATTTCTATAATTTTTCTCACATTTTCCCCTTACTTTTAGACCAAAGATGAATTGGTCCTTGAACTAATCAAGACTGTCAAAATGGACCCTTTTCATTTTCTTTCTTGTCAATTTAATCCCTTGGATTCTAATTTCATTCCTAACTTCATACAACATATTCAAATCATTAAATCTCATAATCATAATTTTCATAAAATTTTCCCATTATTCTTCCATGTGACCGAATTGGTCACAAAACCTTCCCATTATTGCTTTCGTTCAGACAACATTCTAATATGCTCAAAATAATTTTTCCAACATATATTCTTCATTTCTAAGAATTAACACTTAAAACCCCAAATTATTCCTACATGCCAAATTTGGTGTCTAAGCTTTTCAAGGACTTTATTTTATTCCTAATTGTAACATCCCAACTTTTTGACTAGTGACCAAAATGTAATTTTTGAAAGTTTAGGGGTTAAAGTGTAAACTTTGAAAAAGTTTAGGGACCAAAGTGTAATTTTAAAAAGTTATAATTGGTGTTACAGCGGGGGCTCCGAGACCCGAAGGTATAAACCATAATCCCACTTTTTATTATTTTAGTTTATTTATTAGATTCAAAATAAAAAAGAATAAAAATTTTACCTCGAAAGATTGAGGCTTTGGGGTTTTTTTATTTCATTTGCTCATAATTGGTGTTACAATGGTTTTTTCCTTTGGATTTATAGATTCTATTGTAGTACAAATAATAATGAAAAATAAAACCTAATCTAAGTTTGATTTGATTGGATCTGATATTTGATTTTTTTTGTTCATTGATTGCATGTCCGATAGTTGAGAGCTAGTGAAGGAGCAGCGCGGTATCCAACGGCATGGCCACGTGGTCGGGGAGGCGAGCAGTCGGGCGCGTGGCGGAGTTGAACAGCCATGGCAGTGGTCGGCACGCGCTCGTGGAAGCTCTGGATAGTTCTCTTGGCTTGATCTAGACCGTTGGATCATATCTGATCCAACGGTTAGATCATATCTGATCCAACGGTTAGATCTTTAGGCGGGTTACATAAATAGGTTATTAATGATTAGGTTTTAGGGCTTGGGCCTATCGGGCTAATGGTTCCTTGTATTAAATTGTATTAGATTGTAATTTAAATGGACATATTTTAATTTACATGGGCCATTACTAGATTGATAATAATAATAATAATAACTAATAATAGTAATAATATCCTAATATAAATAACAAACCCAGACAAAATTAGTGATTACAACTGTCCCTCTTTGCTCATTCTTGTAACACAAGAATAGAGCAAAGACAAAAAACACTAATTTTGTCCTACTTCCATGTTTCGATACCGAATCATCACGCACTGAAGGTCATATTGTTGGCTCAGAAATCTTGGAGTTATGCACTGGAAGCATTGTTAATTGCCTGAATTACCACGCATTGAGGGTCTTACTGATGTCCGGGCGATATTAATTTCCCAAAATCACCAAGCACTGAAGGTCTTACTGATGGTCTGAAGGTCATAATACCATACACTGAAGGTCTTACTGGTTGCTCAAATCACCCTGCACTGGAGGTCTTACAGATGCTCGAACTATATTAAATTTATATATTAAAGGTCTTCCTGGTTGCCCGAAGCTTGAAGCTATTCTTCTCATTTGAAATTCTTCAATCTTGTGTTAAAGTTTGGGAGTCTGAACTTGTTCTTCTCATTTAAAACTCTTTATTCTCTGAGGTCTGAAGTTTTTCTTCTCATTTGAAATTCTTCATTCCTCAATTGATGTTGCTGAAGGTTGAAGCTGTTCTTCTCATTTGAAATTCTTCAATCTTCTGCCAAAGTTTAGAGTCTAAATTTGTTCTTCCCATTCGAAATTCTTCATTCTCCGAGGTTTGAAGTTGTTCTTCTCATTTGAAATTCTTCATTTCACAATTGATGTCTTCAATTATTTTTCTAAAAATAGACAGAATAAATTAATGATATGGGTTAGCATGCCCCTAACTTAAGGATATCTAACTACTCATGATGCAAGAATGATGCAAACTAAAGAACACTTGGGGTGAGCTCGTCTTCGAGGAAGCTCAAGGTTTCTTTTATTAAATCTCTTTTTTTAGCTAATATAACTTATCTTAAAGTTAGGTTGCATCTCTTTTTCTCCAAAGCTTTTTTAGGTTCTCACTCCAGATTGTTGTTCATATCTTGCTCAACTTAATGTATGTGAGTTTTGGTCAGAGCTTGTGGCAACTTGGATATCGATGCAGCTGATGTCTTTATTCCCTTGCTCTAATTTACGCATTTTCCTTCTTGCGATCTATTTTTTCTTGAACTTTTGTTTTTAGTAGAAGACAAGATTTTCAAAAGAGCAACTTCAACCTTATCCAATATCAAGTTGGTGGGACATTCTAAAGTAGTGTGAACTACCTCATACTGGTTAATGATAGCTTGATCTTTATCATCCAGGGTCTCTTCTGCTATGGGGTTATGACTTTGATCCTTGCTTGCTTTCTCAATCTCTCTTTGCATAGATGAGTCTTCTATCAAACTTTTTCCTTTGGTGGCCATCATACCCATCAATTCACTGACTTGTCCCATTGTTTCTTCTCGAAACTCTTTCATATATGTTATTATCTCGTGTTGATTATGGATCAAATGTTTTTGGAGTTCTTCAAGTCTATTTACTCTGGCCAATAGATCATCCATGGTTCTAAGACTACTGACGGGGATTTGTTTTCTTAGACTAACTCTGAAAAATGAAGATTTTCAATAGTTAATTTAACTTCTTTACTAATGAATGCAATGTGCAATGTGCACAAGATAAATAAAGAAACTAAAGCAATAAAATGAATGAATGCAAATGAGTTGTTGATTCTTAAACAGTCTATAAAGAGACTTTCATTTAACGGACAAGATGTTTGATTGCAAGAAGCTAAAAATGAATTATAGATAACAATTGACTTATTTTCTATCTCTAATATCTTCTAAATTGGATCGTTCTCGAATCAACACCATGTTATTGTAACACCCTCAACGTATATTCGATATTCGAATACACATTAAATATGTTACTAACTGATTTTCAGACTTGTAATTTTTTTAAAAACTAATTTGATTAAACAATCCTTTTCGGTATTCACTAAATTACAAATCTGTCTAGAGTCACCTAGTTTTGACCCTGAATTGGTTTATAAAATACTTTAAGCAATTATTAAAATTAAAATATAATTCAGGGTGAAAACTATGTGTGCTGCCTAGACCCTTTCTTGATTTTAAAATTGATACGCGATAAACAACCAACTAAGTTTAAAATCATTTGAAGCATCTTTTCTAATATTCTTAATTTCTCAAACTTAGTTATGTTTCTAGATCATATATCCACATTAACTTATAAGTAGCGTACAAAAATTTAGACGTACAAATATAGCTACTTATTTAAAATCTACAGATGCCCCACTAGACTAGGATGTGGTGATACTTACTGATAATGCAGGCTAACTTGATCCAACAATGTGCAGCTCCTCCTCTGCTATCTCATCCAAAGTACCTACGTGTGATACGAAACACATACTAAGTATAACTTAGTAAGGCATAATCATAACAATGTAAAACAATGATTATAATAACTCAGCCCTGCGAAATGGCAAGCGATTTCCAATTGCAGTTGATAACATTTTATCATGCATAGAACTACCTTACATGTATAGTTCATTAAACCAATATAATATTTAAATCATAGGATTCGATCTGTCTTACCAGTCTTGTGTACGTTAAGCTTTTTAGCTTAACTACTTGCATAAATGCATTTCAAGTATTATAGCCAAAAGTATAAAATCATGTAATCTATAATGCAGGAATAATCATGTAAGAAATTTGTATTGCAATAATTTTGTACTGTAAAGTCATGTAACTATACTGTAAAATCTTATGGCCCAAGGTAAATATCAAGTCATTCCTCTTTCATATAACAGTGCAATACAGTTCCTGCAAAATGGCAAGCGTGTCCTAATTGCAGTTTATATCACATCATCAAACCTTTATTTTATCAATCAAATATACGTTAAGTTTTTTAACTTAACTGCCTGCATAAATATATTTCATGTAATATAGCATAAAGTACAAAATCATGTAATGCCATGGTACGCAGATGTTTAGTCGACATCCGTTTCGCTCGATAATTTATCTGATGCCAACATGTTCACCTTATGGAGTAATTATGCATTTAGGCAAGATAAAAGGAAAAAGACCTTGCTTTAAGTAATCGTTCGGGTTTGTCTCGGCAAACCCAATGTAGCTCGCTCGGTTCGGTCTGGTGTCTAAGCTGGGTCAAGAGGGTTGCAATAATTATATGAA
This sequence comes from Hibiscus mutabilis, assembly GCA_019671005.1. Lineage (NCBI taxonomy): Eukaryota > Viridiplantae > Streptophyta > Magnoliopsida > Malvales > Malvaceae > Hibiscus > Hibiscus mutabilis. The sequence continues at coordinate 14,248,989 of CM033737.1, read as the reverse complement.
ATATTTTTAAAGTTTAATTTTATATAATATATATTTAAAAACTACTTGATTATAGATTTTTAAAATATTTTTTTCATATTTTTATCAGTAATTAATTTTAAATAATTATGAGTCAAAGTTGAAAATAAAATTGACCAAAAAAGTCAATAATGAACAATCTTCATGGGACAAATGGAGTATCTTTTATTTGCCCCTGACCCATTCTTGGTGTTTCATATGCCCTTACTAGAGTAGTCAAGGTTATTCCCTAACTTTATAATCCCATCTTTAAATGATATTCTTATGAAAAAAATAAGGGTGAACTACTGAAATTGTCACTTACGTTTAGTAAGTATACACCTCTGGTCACCGATTTCAAACATTGAACGTTATAGTCACTTAAGTTTTCGTTGTGTAAACTTATGGTCACTCGAACGTTAGTTTTCGTTAAGTGTCGTTGAATGGGTGATGTGGTAGTTACGAAATTTTGTATATAGCACATTTGACCATCCATATTTACACATTCAATCAATTTTGTATAATGGCTAAAGTCTATTGCATGATTCAATTGTCAACAAATATATTATATATTCTACACTATTATATATGATGCACACGATTCAATCACTAGGCTAAAGCCGATTACACGATATATAATATATTGCTTCTAATCGAATCATATAATAGGATTTAGCCTAGTGGTTGAGAGCTTGTGCTTTAATCACTCACACCTAGGTTTGATTCACCATAAACTCAACATCTTATTGGAGGAAAAATTAAATTATTTCTAATATAAAATATGGTCAAATTGAAAAAATGTCTAAATAATGATGCTAAAAATATTAATGATTTATTTTAAATTAGGACTAAATTGATTGAATGTGTAAATATGGACGGTCAAATGTGCTATTATATAAAGTTTCGTAACTGTCATGTCACCCATTCAATGGCACATAATAGAAACCAACGTTCGAGTGACCATAACATTCAATTTTTGAAATCAATGACCAAAAGTGTACACTTACTAAACGTAAGTGCCCATTTTAGTAGTTTACCCTAAAACTAATTTGTTTAACTTATTAAAATACAAAAAATATTTATTTCACATTATCCTAACAAAAGCAATAAATGTTTCTTTAATTCCAAAATTAGTGGAATCAATATTGCAATCACAAGTTTAAATATATTTTTTAATTTCAATTATTTTCCTAATTTTTTTAATATTAGTTAAGACAGTGTTATTGTCTATCTAAAACAAAATTCGAACATAGAAAAGAACAAGGGTTTACATCAAAGGCCAACTAACTATAGATAAGTTATTTTTTTGTCACTCAACTATAAAAAGTTTCTTTTTTCACTCAACTAATCGGTTTTTTTGTCACTTGCGGTTAACTTTAGATGAGAAGATGTTGTGGCTGGGAATAAAACTGTAATAATAATAAATTTAGCCCTTAATATGTACACATTACATCAATTTGGTTTAAATTCTAAAAATTTAACCATCAACCTTTACATTTTTGTGTTAATTTGATCATAATTCTACAAAATTTTACCATCAACCTTTACATATCTTAACAATTTGATTAACAATTTTAAAGGATTATAACCAAATTGTTACAATGTGCAAAGGTTGAGAGTTGAATCTTTAGAATTAGATTAAATTGATACAATGTATAAAGGTTTAGGGTTAATTTTAAAATTCTGACCAAATTGATGTGATGTATAAAAATTAAAGGTTAAATTTGTTATTATATTAATTTTATAATCAACCATGTCATCCTTCCACCTAAAGTTTATCGCAAGTGATGAAAAATTGACTAGTTGAGTAACAATTATTTTTTATATAAGTTGGTGATAAAAGAACTTCGCTTAAGCGGTATTCTTTTTATGAGTTTGTACCAACTAATTTGTCGAGTCCTTCTGCGAAAAACACATTTAATTTGGCGCTCAAACTAGCAAATTGTATTAATTTTTCCATTTGACTAACGTTATCGTTAATGTGTTGATGTGGCCGTTAATAATGTTGACGTAACAACATGCATGTAAATGATGACAAACAAAGGAGTAACATTTGATTTTTTAGGGAGTTTGATGGCAAATTTGATTTTTGGGAAGTTTGAGAGTTAAATTATTTTTATGTAATATTTAAAATATAATAATAATTTAAGAAATTAAAATATTCAAATATTAGTAAATTAAAAAGCAATATTACAACATTTAAAAAATAAATACTAAAAATAAAAATATTATTAAAATTTCATAAAATTTGTAAAATTATGAAATTAAAAATATTAGAATTTATAAAGTGATTTGCTTTTTTTATTTTACTTTTACCCTAAAAAGAAAATCCAAATATTTTCCCCTCCTAACCTTAATGAGAGAGAAAGACGGTGGTGATCTCTATGTACAAGGAGTTGGATGTCGTGAGGGACCAATTTATGGTGATGTAGGGGTTAGGCGTCGGTATAGAATGAAAGAGCAAAACCGACAAGGGTGTTTGACGAGTGTGTAAAGGATCTATTTTGTATGCCCTTTTTACTTGTCTTTTGCATAATTTCAAGCTCATATAGACTGCATTTAGGTTAGATTGTACATAATTGCATGTAGATGAGGAGTTACATCGCCTGCGCTTTAATGTTATATATATTGGTGCATTTTATGGGAAAAGTGGTGTTTCGTGGTACATGTGCAGGATGCTGAAGGAGTGCTGGAGCGAAAGAGTAGCAGTTCTCATGGCTAGAGCTGACGAGGCATAAAGAGTTGGAGATGAATCTACTTTTACCTACGTGGACTTTCTCCTAGATAAGGAACATTAAATATAGCAAGAAATTAATGGCTTTCTTTAATGAAGTCGTGTGTACTTTAGGGTTCTTAAAACCCTAGTTCACAGCCTATATAAGGGAGACTTGGACACTACTTCGAGGGGAGAGAGCGATTATAGACAACAATCATAGTCTGAAGCTTACGGAGAACCACCGGGTGGAAGCTAGAGAATTCTCCTCATGACAGAGGCCATCGAGAAAGGCTGACGGAGTGGAAGACCTGCAGCAATAGTTAGACGGCACAAATGGAATTTGTCGATGACGCTTGACTCTTTTCTTTTCCTTGCTTGATAAATTGTCGTACTTTATAGTTTTTGTTGTGGATGTTTTAGGCTCAACATAAGCTAAATACTTTAGTTGGGATTATTGCTTCCCAGGATTTTATGTTTTGATTACTTTATTATAATACTATATTGTTTTTCCTTTATCTATTATGTCCATCGTCCTTCATGCGTAGTTATTGTAAGAGCTATCGAGAGAGGCCTTTTAACTATTGATCTGTGGCTTAATATCGAGAGAGTTAGGTTATACAAACATGAATAGTGAGGCTAAGCTATTAACTTAGTCCTAATCTGGCTTAGACATAAGTTTAGGGTTTTAACGACTAAAAAAGAGTTCTTAAACAAATAATAGAGTTGTTAGGGTTCACTCAGACATGTATTACCTTGACATCAATGTTATTAACTTCTAGGCACCGAGAGAGTCAAAAGTTCATTAGAAAATCCTGTCGAGTAGATAAAGATCTTAAAAGTTTACGCAAACATGTATTGCCTATCGCTATAGCATTCTAATATGTATTCAAGCATATATCCTTAGCAATAATCTCAACCTCCATAATTATCTATTATTTGCTGTAGTTGTTCGTCTTAATCATAGCTATTTTTAGTTTAATTGTTTTAGTTTAATTAAATCAACAACCATCATTACTTGCAAACACATTCTTGAGTTCGATAACTTTGTAGTTATTAATCCAATCCTCATGGGTTCAACACTCTACTCATCACTTTATTACTTGATTTGACAAGTATACTTGCTCTAAAGTGCATCACTATTCGACAAGCATCAGTGTTATACTTTGTTTGTTTTAATATATCAACACGGGTGAGATGACAACGTTTGAAGGAGTATTTTGGTGGCTTTAGACCGGTGGTTGACATTTTTATTTCGATGAAGCAAAATATGGATGGGAGACATTTTGGCTTTGTTCGACTGACCACCTCAAGGGATACTTAGAGATGCTTGGAGCGGCTAGATGGTTCATGGTTCTTTGGTGCACAACTACAAGTCTCTTGGGCAAAATACAAGGCCATAGATAGCTTTTGTCGTCGGAAGAATACATTGTCTGGGGATATGATGGGTCAACAGCTTTCAATGTTTGAGAAACACTAGCCTCCAATGGTTGAGGATCAACAACAACGACTGTGCATATCTTCTATAGTGGTTTCTAATAGGAAGGATGTCTTGGAGACGTGTTTGGTGGGATGAAGTACGTGACCAGCCAACTTGAGTTTGTTGGATGCAGAGATAAACATGGCTGGGTTACATAGTTTTCACATGATGCGTCTGTCGGGTAAGATCATTTTACTTTTGCTGGTTAATGTTGAATATTGTAGAGAAATATTAGAGTCGAGAAACTTGGAGAAGTGGTTTAGTAGAGTTGAATTATAGTCTGAGTCGGTTCAAGTAAACTCTAGACGTGCTTATTTGGCTATTTATGGTGTCTCGATTCATGCATGGTCGGGTGTGACATTTTTAAAGATTGTGTCGATTTGGGGAGAGTTGGAAAGTGTCGATGAAGCGACCTTAGAGCCTCTTTCATTTGAAAGGGGAATTGTTAAGGTGATGATGGATTCTCTGTCTAGGATTGATGAGGTGATTAAATTAGAAGTTGAGGGAAAAGTTTATAAGGTTCAAGTGCGAGAGTCAGACCCGATAATCTTTTCGCGAGTGTGTTGTAGTTGTGAGGATATGGTGGACTCAGGAAATAGTGCAGGTATGTCTTTGGCGAATAAAATGGGTGACATTTTGGTGAGGCATGATTAGGATAAGTTGGTTGTAGATGATGGTATGGATTCTGTGAGGGATATAGTTTTAGTTCAAGATGGTGGTGACTCGAGGCTGCAATCGGATGTAATAGATGGATAGGTTCGGTGGCAACATAATGAATTGTGGAAAGAGAATATGACATTTCAACTAGTTGTTAAGCCTGTTGGGTTTTCATAGGAAATAGACTAATCTAATCAGGCATATAAATGCAGCGGAAAAATATCCTATGAAAAATTTCCAGGATCTCATGCAATCATATTAATGTATGAAGAGGAAGTCAAAATTACCTTAATTTATGATTCAAGAATCCGGTTGTGTTGAGGCGCTGCCTTTCTGAAAGATGACCGCCCTCTACAAGTATCCACATGCGAATGGACGACGAACGGCTATCAGAATGCTAGTTCCAATCAAGATTTCGAAAATCTAGTTTTTGTAGTTTTGGTGGCTATTTCAAAAATCCCTAGATCCCCTAAAAAAATCCTTGGCATACATATATATAGGACTTGAACAAGGTTAGGTTGAGTTCACTATTATAATTTAATTAAAACTCTTTTTAAATTAATTATAATTTAAAATGAATTATTTTATCTTATAAAGAATTCAAATTCAACCAACTCTAGATAAAGTGATTTATTTAATAATATTATTTATTTAAAATAAATAAATAATATATTCTAAAATAGATTCCTTATCTGATAAGGAATTTAAATTCAATCAAATCTAGATAATGAGATTATTTGATAATATTATTTACTTATATTATTTTTGAAAAATAATAAAACAAATAAGATATTCTATTACGAACTTAACCTTTTAAATTTGAATAAATAATCTCTAATAATATAATTTAAAATAATCGCATTATCTTAAATTTATTATTGAGAGTAATAACCACAACCATTCTTAGTGTGCGACCCTATATGTTCATTTAACGTTGGTAGTAGATAAAATCACATTTTATTCTACAAGTCATAAGTGGCCTTTAGTAAGACATTATGACTACCCAAGTTAAATGAAAAGCTCATAATTAGAGACAACATTAATTCAGTTTATGTCATAATCTTTTTATCTCACGATATCTTGATAGAATATAAGGCATGGAAAATGTTAATCTTATATCGTTCTATCTTTAGTTTCTCGATGCCCAATTGAACTGACTAAACAAATGACATTGATCTCTATCAACTCATTTGAGCACGATCATGCATTTCTCAATCTCAATCATCAAGGGGCCCAAAGATATCTCTCTTATGTTAAGAGGGATAAATTTCATCTTAATCACTCACATCTCACTGCATAATTCCTTATTATGTTCAAGCATAACCTTTATAATCGTCCGATTAAAATGATGTTTGACTATGTCAAAACATAATAGTTATCGTGTTGAGAACCGTAGCAATTTCAAGACTAAGGATTCAATGTCACAACTGTATAAGATTAATATATAACTTTAATCCATGTATTAATCTTAAGACGGGTCGATCATAATATTTGTTCTCAACAAATACATATATGAATTTAATTTGAATCTCATTCAGATATTCATCTTATGAATATCTATCAAACTTCATACTAATCTTATCTTATTATTGTTCCCACAATAATAACTGATTAGGGATATTTAGAATAATAATATTCAAGGATACAAAAGCATGCAAATTTATCATAATAATAAATTCAAAAATCAAAATATCATGTCCATACAATAAGCCTTAGGGCACTATCACTAACAGATCCTTTAGTGTTGGATGGGACTGTTGGATTGATTGATCATGCGGAGGAAGAAGGTTGATTGTATCTTTCTACGAAAGAAATAATGGTAGGCATGATGGGTGTGTCTTCAGACGGGGATGGGGATATGTTAGTGCACGCATCTCAAGATGTAGTTGAGATGGATTTAGCGCTTCCTTCAATTGAGACGGTGCTGAAAGCTGAGTTAGTACCTATTAATAGGGTCTTACATAAAGGTAGGAGTGTTTCAAATGTGTTAAATAGTGTGTTTTTTCCATAACAAAGAGAAATTGTGACAAGTCCATTCGAGCCATTAGCAGTGGAACTTCCCGACGGGGGTGAGATTATTGATTTTTTTATTTTTTTTTTCAACCCTAAAGAGTGAATGATTGCCGCACAACGTATGAAGAAGAAAAGTCGTGGTCGATCAAAATTGCAGAAGAGTAATATACTTGCTGATTTGTTTTGCTAAGTTGGGATTTTTTTGTTATGGCATTCCTTAAAGTAATTAAGGGATTGAGGTGCAATGTGACACTCCTAGGAGGTTATTGGTGTGGTAATTCTTCCAGTCGGGGCGTGAATGTTTGATTGGTATAATGTATGCTATTGCTTGTGTATGAGGGTGGTGAGCGTGAAAACTGCTACTTGGAATGTTGGTGTTCATAGAGTATATGGATGTTTGTGAGCTAGACTCGGTGCTTTGTCCCTGTGCTTTTTGGCAGTATGTTTTGCCCCCTAGATATTATCATGTTGTACTACTTTCCTCCATCATAGGCTTAGAGAGATTTTTGATGAGGCACATGATAATTTTTTATGTATGATTTTCCACTATAATAAAATCGTACTTGCTGATAAAAAATTAAAATTTCAAAATATTTATAAATTATTAAAATTATAATAAAATATTGAAAAAATATTAAATTTTTTATTTAAAAGTAATTGGCATTATAAAAAGAAAAATTAAAAAAAAGAGATATTCAAAAAAAAATTAAAACAATTATATTATTTTATTCTAGATTTTGCAGGGCAACAATGAAGTTGACAAACTAACTAAGGAAAGTATTTGTAGATCGTGTAATATGTTCTGAGTGGCTTGATATCATGTCTCTTCCAATGAAGTGATAACTCGGATGCTTGTTTATAGTTGTTAAATGCTTCGAAGTCTTATTTTGTTGAATCCGTGTGGTATTTCTCATTGTCTTTGAGTTTTATTATGTTGCAATAGCTTTTCACATCATCAATGGTTATAACAACTTTGATCCATGGATGCATTGTTTTGTTTTAATCTACTTGTTATTGTAATTTTACATCGTGGCTCTTGGCCCTGGTCTTTTTACACGCATTGACAAATATTTGAGTGGACGATCGCGTCGCTGATAATCTCTTAAGGGATCACTTGTCGAGTTGGTTAAGTGTGTGCTCAACTGCTTTACTTATTGTGTGTTTATGATCGTATAAGGTATTGTTTATTATGACCTGTCATAATACATGTGCTCGATAAATACTTTCATTAGCTAGTTTGTCCGCTTCACCATTTCTCTCTGCCGGAGAATTGGAAGCCCTGCAAAATCTAAAACATAGTAATACAAATATTTTTAAAATTTTTAAATAAATATTTTTTGAATATTTATTATAAACGAGCTTTTAATATAATTTTATTAAAATTTATAATTTTAACACTTTATAAATATTTTAAAATTTTATTTTTAATTATATTTTTATTTTTTCACTTTTTTGAGAATTTGAATAATATTTTTATTTTAACATTTTAATTTCTTTATTTTTGTTTAAACGTTACATAAAAAAATTAGTTAAGTTCTCTAAATTATTAAAAAAAATAATTTTGCACTCGAACTTCTTAGAAAAATAATCAAAAGTTCTCCCTATGATACATAATCATTCATATTGGGTTGTGAAGTCAATATCGTTAACGATTAGGTAAGGGCGGTTCAAAGATTTTGAGGGCCCTGTGTAATTTATTAAGGGGCCCTTAATTTATAATCAATAAGAGATATAAGTTTTTTTCAAAAAAAATTATCTTAATAAAAAATATTATTAGATTATCCTCTTGATGAACAAAAAATTGACTTATAAACATATAAAAATCAAACATTTTCACTTAAAAAGTATCATTCCTTTTGCATGTTTTAAGTTTTAGATTATTGTTATATACACACACATAATTATATATATAAATTTATAATTTTTTATAAATATTTAATTTAATTTAATTTCTCTATTTTTTTGCCCCTCTCTTTTTAGGGCCCTGTACGGTCGCTCCTATAGCGCCTGTCCAAAATCCCACTGCGATTAGGCCAACACATCTACAACCAGCATTAATCAAAATACTAAATTGATGTAAATCTAAATTCGATGAGAAGATTTTAGCTTTTAGATACTTTTTTACAAAAAAGATTATTTTTTTTAACGATAAGACTAAACTTATTATTAATCGGTAAGAACCAGGGATTTAAATCTCGGCCGAGATCGCGCTTTTGGTCGCATCGCGGTTATCGCATTTTCGGATATAACGGAGGCTATTGTGGTCATTGCGGGTGTCACGGTCGTGATTTTTTTAAAAATTTTGCACAATTTATTGTAAAACACACTAATTGTAATTATAATTATAAAAAATCGATTTCAATGATTTTTAGAGTATTTTTTAACACTTATGAACTTTTATTAATATGAATTTGAAAGTGAGTGATATTGTTTAAAGAATTCTAGATTGTAGTGTGATTTTGTTTAGTTTAGTTTGGATAATAAAATCATATGAATATTCTAAATTAATAATTTGTACCAATAAAAAGACTAAACATGTGATAAACCTAAACAAAAAATAAAAAAAATATTAATATTAATATAATAAAAATAATTAATAATATTAATAAATAATAAAAATTAAATAAACATATTATAAACAAATAAATAATTATAATATTATTAATAAACAATTATACCACATTAAATATAAGTATTTATTCTCATTTATTTGATTTTCTTTTCTAACGCTTATATTTAATATATACTCTAATTTTATTATTAAGTAAAAGGGAAATGAAATTAATATAATGTTTAAGGATTAGATTTAACAAAAAATCAAATCTTTAAGGACTTAGTTGAGATAAAATATAAATTTAAAGGCTTAATCAAGAAGTTTTGAAAGTGTAAATGATCAATTTGAATACGGCTTAAAGTATTGAGGTCAAACTGAGAACTTTAAAAAGTTCAATGTCACTACACGTAATTAACCCATTTATTTCAGAATTTCCAACAACGGCGTTCTTCTTTTCCTTCCTCTTTCGGCAAAAACGCAACTGCTCAGAACTCGAAATTGCGTCCCGTTATAACTGCTATAAAAGCTATCGCTCAAAATCGCGTCCCCGACAGAACGCTATCGGCATGAATCTGATACCCACCACAAAATTCTTTAAAAATAATTTCGGAAGATAGCGCGATCGCGAAACAATCGTATTAGCGTCCGCTATTTGAATCTCTAGTAAGAACTCAAAAACAAAAATAGCGCTTGAACCAAAAAAAAACTTAATAATAATTGGATGACTCGTTGTAGTTAAAATATAAAACAATTTAAAAAGACTCCACTACACCACTCTACTCACTCCAGTGACAGAACTTCCACTCGCTTTAACATGGTGACACCTGCCCTAAAGCAATATAAACAACGAGCAAAAGAAAATCCGAAAGCAAAGACAAATTGACGACTCATGACATGGCGATGCGAAAAGAGAGAATAGAAAAGTGATTTCATACTCGCGCGAGTAGGGAAAAACGGTGATCGTCAGTTTGTGTAAACGCGAATGAGAAAAAGGAAAAGAAGAGTTGGTGGGATTTGGATGGTTGGTTTTTTATTATTTTTTCCTCCTTTTAATTTTAATTTATTTTTTTTTGTGGAGAAGAGAAAAGAACGTTCTTTTTTCTTTCATTCTTTCTTATTTTGGTTTTCCTTTAGGGGGGGAGAACGTATTGGTAAGAGTGACAGCGTGGGGGTTGTGAGTGGGGAATGAGAATTCCGACATGGAGGCTCTGCTAACGTGACAGTCGTGGTGATGGAGGAAGACGACTGCTGAATGGAATTCTCGTTCGGTGCCGGAATTCCGATGTCCCGACCTCCAGCCGTGGGGCTTGAAGGAACCTCGTTTTCACCCTCCTTGAATCAAGGCCTCTCTCTGTCTTTCTTTTCCAGTTTCATTTCATTATTTCTCGTTTTTAATTTTTGAAACTGTACGAAATAAATGCCGTTTAGATGTTTTCGTTGGTTATTTTCCAGTTTTCCTATTGTGAATTGTCCCTTTTGCCCGTTTTTGTGGTGAATTCTGGTTTGATCATTGTTAAAAATAGTCATTTGGTTATGAATTTTGATAAAGAAAATGTTTTATGTAGAATTTTAATGATAAATCTTAAATTCTTAATTGCGTTTCAGAAGGAAAAAGAAAAGTAATTTTGCGGTGGTTATGAATTGTTGCAACTTTCCTTATGGTGGCGTTAACGAAATGTGAAAGATTCCACCTTCCTTATTTGTTTAAATCAAATTCGGGTTCCAGGAAATAAAAGGAAATTAATTTTCTTTACATTTTCGTACTGTTTATTATTATTATCGGAAACGCAAATAGATAGAAAGCATAATAATGGTTGAAAAATAAAAATTAGATTAAAATGCTATATATATTGTATTGTTTATTGAAAAATATTGTCTCTGATCTTTCAATGCATTTGATTTGATCATGACAACATCTGAACTGCATTAATTTTCTATTTATGATATGATGAACTGTTATGTTCATCAATGCAGTTGAGTGGATATGGTTGTTCTAGTTGGTCTCTGTTTTTTAAATCACTGTACATTGGGGGTTATATAATTTATATGGTTTGTCTCCATTTTTTCCCCGACTGCTTGTGGAAATGCAATTGGGCGCTATAGTGTCAACATGTTCAGACTAAATCATAAGTTTTCTCTTTTTTGTGCTGAAATTTACAAGTAAAGTTTAGTGTTTTTGCATGATGTTTTGTCATAAAATCAGAGTGGGTAAGGTTTCTTTTGCTTGGATTTCTTAAAAAACTATAGAAAGTGAAGGAACGAATAGGTCCGCATAGTAACGATGAAACGAAATGATGGCTTATAATGTTTCTTTAACTACTGCATCATTTACATGTTAAAATGGAAATGTAGCTATGAACTTTGTCTGTTCAAAGAAATACTTTTGATGGTGAATATTTTGAGTGTGTATGTTCTAGGAAATTTGTTTACCAACTGAAGATTCCAATATTCTTTTGTTGTTATTTGACTCCATTTTATGATGTATTTTCTGAGCCTATTAATTTAATATTATTTCAGATGCTATGTGGCAAATAAACTTGAGATCCAGTGAAACAATGGAACCTGGCCCCTACCCTGAGCGTCCCGGAGAACTAGATTGTTCATACTATATCAGGACAGGCCTTTGTAGATTTGGGGCAACATGTTGTTTTAATCATCCTCCTAACAGAAAGCTGGTATAAAGCCATGGCTTGCTTGGGAAATTCTTATTAATTCGGAGTTAATGCTTTATGAGTGAGATATTATCGTTACGATGTGAAAGAGCTTCTTAATTTTTATTCTTTTTTATTTTTCAAGTCTTCAAATATTATCATTGACATGATACTGGATGTTGAAGTTGTAGACATGTCAAACCTTTAAGCATGGTCATGCTTTATCTGCTTCTTTCATTTCATTTAACTTTTTCCTACTACGAATTTTGAGTTTTAAAAAAAAGCAACTTTCATTCGAAATGTTTATTTCGTTTATATCGAATTCCAGGCTATTGCTGCTGCAAGGATGAAAGGAGATTTTCCAGAAAGAGTAGGACAACCAGAATGTCAGGCATGCATTTCTTCCTTGGTTTCCTATATAACAACAATGTTTCTGCTTTTACTTGTGCTTTACAATTTTCGATTTATGATATTATGATTAACAAAGCAAACAATTTAATATTTTAGTGAATACCATAATTCTCGATTGATGGAGACATTTCTCTATAAATTCAATATGCTGTTTTGGTGAATTCTTATGGATTTGACTGTTGGATCTATTTGTACTGCTGCTGAGAATTGGTTCACGTCTATATGGATGATGCACTAGAACTAAATGAATGTTCTCTCTTATTTTAAAGTCGTTCATAATGAAACAAGGATTACTTTCTGGTTTAGAAAGAACCCTGCTGGATTTTGAACAAAGTGACACTTGTGATTGTAGGCTGAATGAAAATTTATTAAAACTAATCATGCAAGCAGCGCAGATTATTGATCATAGAAGTTTCTACTACTTTGTAAATGGCCTTTTCCTCCCCTGTCCCCACTTTTCCTCTACGTTTTCTTCTCATAGGCAATTCATAAGACTGTCCAGTCTTGTTTTGATCCTAGTTTAAGAAAATAAACAAATAAAGGATCTAAGTAAATTGAAATCTCACAGAAGCTACTCTTCTGGTTTAACTGCCTCATATCAGATGTGAGACTCTATATTCTCATTTTCATGTATGTTTGGATCGGACAACTGACATTTTGCTGACTGCTCTGCAGTACTACCTGAAAACAGGAACTTGCAAATTTGGAGCTACATGCAAGTTTCATCATCCTAGAGACAAAGCTGGGATAGCTGGGAGAGTTTCCTTAAATTTTTTGGGTTATCCTCTTCGCCCGGTACAAATTTTGTATTTTTCACAATACAATTTATAATATGCGAATTTAAGTCAATATTCAAGTCACTTCCTATATCATGTTTTTTTGTTACTTTGTTTTTCTCAAAACAAAAAATTATGATTTTGAATTTGATTTAGCTAAAGCCTAAATGTGAATTTCATAGCATAGAGTTAAGCTTATCCAATTGTATAGTTCGGCTGAATGTTATATCATTTAGTTCCAATATGAAAAATACACACATGTAGATAATTCGGATCATAAAGTAAAATCTTTCTTGGTTGCTATGACTCATAAGGGAAACATATTCTCTTCTTAGCTTCATGTTATGATTTTTTTTTGTTTTACTTTCAATATGGATTCCATGGACAAAAATACTGCTGAATTTTGTACCATTGCTTGCCTCAAGGTTGAGGTTGAATTGTTGTGTAAGTTTGGACCTCATTAAGGCAGCTGTATTTCTTCAATGATTAGTTTATTACAGGTTTGTTTTTGGTTAGTAGAGTGTTTCATAGGATTAATGTAACTTGCTTTTTTTTTTTACTTTTTTTTTAATACAGAATGAGACTGAGTGTGCATATTATCTAAGAACTGAAAAATGCAAGTTTGGGAGCACTTGTAAATTCCACCATCCTCAGCCAACTAATATGATGGTTTCCTTGCGTGACTCTCCTATTTATCCGACTGTCCCATCTCCAACCACTCATGGTCAGCAGTCATTTCTAGGAGGGCTTACAAACTGGTCAAGAGCTTCTTTCATTCCCAGCCTTCGCTGGCAAGGTCCTCTGAGTTATGCACCTTTGATTTTACCCCAAGGGATGGTATCAGTTCCAAATTGGAATGCTTACAATGTATGCTTTTCTTTTGCTTATCACTAATGATGTATTCACTAAGCATGCGTATTTAGCATTTACAGGTGATTGGACAGTATTAGAGGTGAAAAGTGACTGGTGGGGCAACTTATGACCCTTTTTTGGCCCTGAAAGAAGCATCTATTTCTTAGCTTGACTATTGTTGCATAATACTAATAGTTGCGTGCTTTACTTGATGGAGCTAATTTCAAACCACAGAAACAGTAGTTTTGCGATGATTGTCATTAACATGAAATTAGACAGGATTGGTTAAGGGAGCCTAAAATTTAGTCTGACAGAGATTGGATAAAGTCTTGGAGATCACAAGTCAACAGTACTGGTGCTATTACCAGTGGTGGTGGAGTTGTATTGCTTTTTGTTGTTTTTGATCTCGTGGCAGGCTGATGATGTGGTCGGGCAAGTACGGCCTGCTGCAGATTTGGTTGAATTCTAAAGGAAAGTACATAGTCATAGAATTTAAACATGCCCATCTATTTCTTATCATGCATAGTAGTAGGTTTTATGGTGTAGAATCAAATAATCATATCAAATTCTGGATCACTAGAACCGAGTCTTTGCAGGTGGTTTGGCGCAAATGCCTTGATGGCATATCTAACATTAGAACTGCATCAAAATGCCCGAACTCGATTTTCTACTTAAATTGGAAGCATCTGTGCTTTTGTAACTTGCGTTTGTTGAGAAGTGCTAACATTTATTATCCCAACTAAAGGAGAAATCGCTACCATATTTCTAACTCTTCATTTCTCCAGGGTCAATTGGCTTCGGTATCTTCTTCAGAGAACCTGCAGCAGACAAATGGAAATAATCAAATCTATGGGACTTCACGCTCGAATGAATCGGTGACTGCAGGATCTCAAGCATCCTTTTCCCAATTTTGTTCTGGCTCTGCCCCTGCAGGTTTTTATGCATTGCAGAGGGAGAATGTATTTCCCGAGAGACCTGGCCAGCCAGAGTGCCAATTTTACATGAAGAGTGGAGATTGTAAATTTGGTGCAGTTTGTAGGTTTCATCATCCAAGAGAAAGAGTTCTCCCTGCTCCTGATTGCATGTTGAGTCCTATAGGCCTTCCTTTACGACCGGTGAGTTACATAACCTACCATTTACTTGCATGACCTTTACTTCATGAAAACCTTGGCTTCCTAATTGTTGGGTTGTATTTGTAGCCCAAGCTAATAATGCTTTTTATGTTAAAAAAATGGATATTTTCGTTGATACACTTTCTGGGAAATTGATCATTTTGTTGTTTCTACACATTTTTTTAATAGTTAGAGTAGAAGGAATTAACATAAATGCAAATTGTATACGTAGGACAAAGGATGACCTCCTTGCATGTTTATTGGGTATAGCATAAAAGGATTTTAGGAGTTATGTTATGGATAAAATAGTCAAAGGATATCTGGTTGAGTCTTGATTGTGGAAGGTGCTGCAATCTAGAATTAGGTCACTGCAATTTATGCTGCTAGTGTACTAATAAGAGTGTATTGGCATATTGAAGATAGCGTTTTTTCCATGAATTCTAGGAGTTTATGGTTTAGAGGAGCAGCAGAATCATTCTAGCACTGCAGAGTTATGAGAGAAACATGAGGACTCCGCCCTGATTCATGTAAAATAAATAAAATCTTACCGTGTTAAGCTCTTTTGAATTAAATTTTTATGATGCAGGAAAGAGTTATGAGAGATTAAATTCTCTTTATCTGGTTTCCTTTTTCCCTCCCCCTCTCTTTTTGTTATCCTGCATCAATAATCATCTTGTACCATTTGAAAATTTTGTATTACTTCGTAATAAATCTGTTAAGTGTTTTATCTCACATCTGTTAAATCTTGTTTTTTTGTGTTGACTTATATTCAAGTTGATCTCTTCCATCTATTACCATTTTTTTTGGTAATATGCATGTCCGTCTTATGGTCCATGTTCGGAGTGCGATTACCAATTTATTTTAGGTTGGAAGCTTAACTTTGTATTAGATCCCTGGTGTGTTTTGTTATTCTTGCTTTTTACCCCATTTGAGGTTGCCACAAGGAAGCCTTTTGTTGAGCTACTTATGAGGAGAGTGTTAAGTAGTATTAACTCATTTCTATTAAATATTGGATTTCCTGTGATCTTGCATTGAAGTTAAGTCTCTACTTTCGTTCCAATTGATTTTAGGTCGGATGTTTACCAAAGTCACGATCAGTATATGTATGTATATGACTAGTTTAATCTAACTATTTTAAATAAGTTTTCTTTTAGCAGCTACCAAAGCAAACTAAATGGATTGTTTTATTTAAAAAAAAGTTAGGTAAAAGGGCAACAAAAGCTAACTACATGCACTTGTGTCTTACCTAGATTCTTCTTGCATTTCAGTCTTCTTTCTTTGAGAAAAGGCACAAAAATATGTCCAAATCAAGAATATTGCCCTTTTTTCTTTGTCTGAAACCAATAAAGAATAGCTAAAAGAAGGGTGCAGCGTCCAAAAACAACAAATAGGGTTACAATATGGATGATTTCAAATCTGTTTAGTCTTCATTATTATTTCTCTCCCCCCCCCCCCCCCTTTTGTCTTTGATCCTCTCTTTTTCTTCTGAGACCGAAGTGCCTCCCTCTTATACCTCATTTATGATGGCCTCCTCTACTTGTCAAAGTTTTAGGTTAAATGGTTAAGGTTTGATGTTCACCATGTTGTCTGATCCAAGGTACATTTGTTCTTTTAGTTTGCTGCCCCTTTTGATGTTTTGTAAAGGCCCTTGTTGAGCCACATATGAGGGTAGTGTTAAGTGGGGTTATCCTTGATCTATTAGATCTTCGATTTCGCATGGTCTTATATTCAAGTTGGGCTCTTCCAGTTATTGTCTAATGGTTTTAGGTTAATGCTTAATATTCTTAAATTGGAAAATTCATCTCAACTAGGTAACATGGACTCAGGTATTCATATTGGAATGTGTCCACGTGTCTGACTCATCTTTTGCTTAGAGTTGGGCCAAAAAGAATCCAGAAATTAGATAGGGATATGTAGATACGTGTTATAACTATATTTAAATAGAGATATATAAATGCAAATTATGTAACAGCATATATAAATCTTTATTTATTTCTATTTATTATATATATACATATAGTTTTATATAAATTATGTAACACTAAAATGCTGAATTTTGTGGTGAAGTATTCACTTTTATAATGAAGTTTCAGACACATTCTTTGTTCTATCCTACTGATGTTTGACATCAGTATGACAACCATTATTGAGGGGTCCATGTAACAGTGTGTACAAGTTTTCGGAATTTCAACTTTTGTAATTTGTTGTAAAATGTATTCATGCATCATCCATTTTTCAAACCCTTCTTAGCCTACTCTGCTTGTCAGAAATTTGGATGAAAGGGGATTCAAGCCCTTGGATACATATTTATACTAGATACCCCTATGAGTTCTTACATATGGTACAAGGTTATGTTTCAAGTGAACTTCATCATTTCATCCATAATTATCGTGTCCTGCTTTTTTATGGAGGGTTTTATCGTGCGCACACATTTTCAAGCTTTCATGTTGTTTAGATTGTATGTTCACTTGTAGATTGTTACTATTCTGACTTTCTTTTTTTTTTTATTTACCAAGAAAATGTTTTGCTTATCCATTTTTCATTTCACATATTCATTCTGGTCTGAGTTTTGTTTTAGTTCTTGTCAGTTTGTCTTGCAATATTCCCATTGATTTTATGGTCCACGTGGGTAATTTACAATGACAGGTTCCCTACTATGTGCAGATGTGCTTTTATGGTGTTGCTAGTTGTATTCTTTTTGTTACTTGATACTTTTTACATTATTGATTGCTACTTTTGCATTTTAACAGGGAGAACCTCTATGCATTTTCTATTCTAGATATGGAATTTGCAAGTTTGGTCCAAGTTGCAAGTTTAACCATCCTATGGGAGTTTTCACATTCAGTTACTCTCCATCATCTCAATATGATGCCCCAGTTCGCCGTTTCTTGGGGTCTTCTTCGGGAACTGCTGGGTTAACCCTTTCATCAGAGGGGCTTGTTGAAGCAGGCTCTACAAAGCCCATGCGACTTTCACTGTCAGAGAAAAGACAATTGTCTTCCAGTGATGACAGTATTGATACAGAGGGATAAGCACCGCAACAAGATATGGCTGATTAGATTTGACAATCTTTTGGTGGAGGAAAAGTCATCTGTAAATTCATTTCCCGTTGTTGGAGATGTACAGAGTTCATGTCAAGTTGATGCTGTTCTTTTAAAATATATGCAATTCAGTTGACAGTTGCATCTTCTGAATTTCATATTTCTGCATTGTATAAATCTAAAACCGATGTCACATTCCGTAAAACCCATTGCGAACAGTTCATCTGTCCGAAAGCTTTTTCCTTTTGATTGTCGTGCTATTTTTCTTTTGCAGTGTTTATACGAGGGATTTCTTTTGCAACTTTTAAGCCTCTGGCTAATTTTCTTGTCAATCTTCATCTAGCTACTCTTTTTAAGATTTCCAGTCTAGACCCAGGCATTCAGTTCAAATACCGGTTGAGTAATTTTCTGCCACCCTGTTTCGTTTTTACATCGGTAGCTTCACCATTCACATCACATTTCTTCACCATGTCTCCTTTTCTTCTTTGACCTCGCATTTGCAGACATTTCTTAATACATCAGCCTTGTTCCATGAGGTAGCAGTCACTATATTCCCCCAATATTGAACAATGTCGAGTGATTTTCTGAGTTGTTTCTGAAATTATTCACCGAAGATGAATCGGTAAGTCAATCTGACCGAACTTCTTGTTATATTGGATTAGTTTGTATTGACCAAGCACCATACTCTTTTCCTTGCAGGAGGCTTTTGAGAATGATAAGAGCCATCTTCAGAATATTGCTCAATAAAATGTTCCAGATATCCATTGAATATCTTTGACAAAGATCGTATCAGGTACAAAATATCAAACATTGAAGGAATGTCGTGTTTTTAACCTTCTCTTCTTTTTGTCTTATTTTTTTTCTAGTTAAGGAGAAATAAGTTGTGTAATTAGTGAATAGTTTTAAGATGTAAGAAGGTTTTCCATCTTATTAGGGTCAGGGAATAGGGACCTTACATTTGAGTTGATGAAGATGAAAATAATGATGATGAAATATAAGTTGATGAAAAGATACTGAATGTTTTAGGTGTTTGTTTTTATATAATAATGCAGTTGAGAAATCAAAATCTTTTTCCATCAGTGCGTGGAAACCCGTCTTTCTTTATTTTAGTTATTCCTCCAGTATATTGGATTTCTAAAGCCTTCCCCAATATTATAAAATTTATTCTATATTAATTTTTCATAACTAAATTGTTTAACAGGTTAAAGACTCCTGTTGACATCTAATCCCTTCCCCTAAGTTCTGGATTCTAGTCTCAGTAAGAGCAATCCTCCCTTTCCCTAGGTAGAAATTGTTTAAAAAGAATTAATGCTTAGTTTAAATTTAGGGTGAATTGGATGAATAGAATTCGTTTGCTGCTTTTTTGTGTCCTAACGAATGATTTTATGTCATGTGTAAAATCATTGGAGGAACGTATATAAGGGCATAGAAAAGGATCAGATGAATTTTGTTTGGATTGGATTGACTCATGGTACAATTATTTTGTCTAAATCCAACCTAAACTGAAATCTACTAGGCTGAGCTTATATGAATATAGTTTCCATTTTTATTTTGGTCGCATTTTTTTATTTTTTCTTTTTAAAATATTTACAAAAACAAAACATTGAGGATAAATAACTACCATTGATGCAAAAGGGAATAAAATGAGCAACCATGTTTATGTTGTACAAAAATTGAGGTTAAAGTTTAGTACAGGCCGTTGTACTAACAAAAAAAAATCCATTTTAGTTCTTTAACGTAGAAATGGATATTTTAGTTATGTATGTCTTGAAAAAACTTAATAAATTGTTGACATAAGGTCAATAAATACTCCTAACGTTTAATTAAATTGTCATTTTGACTCTTATCAATTTTTGATATTTTATTTTGCGTCAAAATGTTCTCTGCGGATGAAAACTGTTAGTCAACTAATGATAAACAGTTAACAGAATGACATGAGCAGAAAAAATAATTTTGTATTTTATATAATTTTATAAAAAAATTGTCTGATGTGACATTTTTTAAGTCAACACCTTTATCTACATGATAATGTCATGTCAGCTGCACTGTCATGTAAATTTGTCATGTCATTTCAAACCATTTATCGTTAGTTAACTAATAATTTTCATCCGCAAAGAGACTATTTTAACTCAAAATAAAATAATTTAAGTTAAATTAATTAAAAAAGAGAGTCAAAATAATTATTTAATCAAATATTAGTATTATTTTTTTGGGGGCGGGGGGGGGGCTTTATGCCTAAATTGATTAAATGGTTGAGTTTGCCGTCAAATGTACGAGGTGACCTTACGAAACACACGATTTACGGATGTTGAGTTTATTGGATTGGAAGAGCCAATCTATCAAATATACACTTAAACGACTAAACTAGTCGAAAAAAACCTTAAAATCGTGCAGAAGGATTGTGAAACCCACGACTTTTCCTCAACTTCTTCTCCATTAACAACAAGCTATCTTGTGGGGTTGGAGTCATTTAAGTTAGGAAATTATGAAAATATACAAAATTGTCGAATACTCTAATTTTGAATGTGTTCTGAATATATCGATTGCTTTTAAAGAATGAAAATTTCAAAGTGACCATATAAAAGAAAGTAGTAATAACATACTTTGATACTGTAATCAACTTGATGAAATTTTAACCATATGACTTATTTGCAGGGGCGAAACCTTAAGGAACTAGGGTTCATGGTCCCTAAAATTTTGAATATTACCTCTAAAATTTTTAAATATTTTAATTTGATCTCTCAAGATTTTAAAAATTTATATTAGGCTTCCAAATTTTAAATATTTTATAATTAAATTCTCTCTAAAAAGTTTTAAAAATTCTGATTAAATCTCTCAAAATTATTAAAAATTTTAGTTAAACCTCCAAATTTTTGAAAATTCCCTTAAATTTTTTAAAATTTAAGTTAATTCCCAAACTTTTACTCCAAATTTCAACATTACTTTTTGTTCTGATTATAATGTCATGAACGTACAATAAGTGATTCAAAAGCAACATTTTATAGGAAGTCTTCAAATGGGATTGGGCAATATGAGACATGTCTAAAGCATACCCAACAGCTATAGTGACTTTCAGGGACGGAAACATAGGGTGCTGGTGACAGCCGCATCCTTTAAAAATTTTAAATTCTCCTATATTTTATATATTTTTATGTATTTTTTTTGTATTTTCTATTGATCATCTAATTTCCCACCCCTTAAAATTTTGTAATTTCGCACATTCTATATTTTTAATATAGATTCTTGATAATTCGTAACCTCTTAGTAAAATCCTACGTCCGTCCTAGTGACTTTGCCATACTATTATAAGTAGTAGTACCAGCGTGAAGTCGAGAGTTACACGGCGTGTTGCACCAGGATTTAGAATTACTGATGGGATGAACTAACAGTTAAAAATTTATTTTCAAGATACGAAAATTCAAGGACTCAGAAAATATAAATCGAAATTGACTTTAAAAATTCTGATTTTCACTTTCAATCAATTCATCTTCTCCACTATTCTTCTAGACTATAAAATGAATGAGAATCATTCTACTCATGAATAAAACTAATTAATTGAAATCCATAAAAAATTCTTTTGAGTTTTTTATTTTAAGATTTGGTGTTGTTTTATTTTTATTTCATGATCTATGAAAATTTTTATCATATCAATAGGACAACCAATAAATTTTATTGAAGTGGCATCAAAAGTCGGCATGAAGTCTGGCCGAGTTCCCCTTTATTTGCTTGAAGTTGGTATGCAGTCTGATCGAAAAGTACCATAGATCCGAAAATGAAAAAAAGAATGTAATAGATTCAAAAATATTTTTTCAACAACAATATAAAAAATAATCCTTTTCTGCTCTTATATTTTATAAAGATAAATAAAAACCCTACCTCTAAAAAAATGATTCCCTTTAATATTGCAGAGTTACAAAAGAAAGATTTTTGTTAGTATCAGGTGTTTTTAGCCCTAGACCTTACAAGGCCTTTGTGATCCAAACTATATACTTGTGTTTGTATCAAGTTTCAAGCCTAGAACACTTTTAATGAAGGTCCCAAATTAATTATAATAAAATTAAATTTTGTAATTAAATATTTTTATGTAATGTAATGTTAATTCCGTTAAAACAATCATGATAATTTTATCATATTAAAATATATGTAAAAAGTAATTAATTATAATTTATTTTTTATCTCCATAATAATTAACAATAACAATCTTATAATTTTTTTGGTGAAAAAGAGGACTACTACCGAGAGCCTCATTAAAAATCCTTAAACCTAGTCGGAAGAAAAGAATACTCATAATAATAGTAACAAATGGACTTACAGGATAAATCTACTCAACAAACAAACATTAAAACAAGAACCTAGCCAAGTAACAACTATGTACCAGACATCAAGTCCTCATGCATAAGCTGAACTAAACTAGTAGGAGGCTGATCAACATATACGGCTGTCAAACTGTCAGTCTCAGCAAGCTTGATGATCGCATCCGCTACCTTATTTTCATCTCTACACACGTGTTGCAAACGAACAACGCAGTCCCGTGTTTTAAGCTCATTCAAATGCATAACTAATGAAGAAGACCCAACATGGACAAATTCCATCTTGAGCATCCTGAAAGCATCCAAACTATCCACTTCAAGGATGAATCACCGGAAACCTAACTCCCATGCATATTTGACGCCAACATACACTCCCCATAGTTCAGCCTCCAAAATCAAGCATACTCCGATACATTTGGCGAAGCCTCCCTTCCACGCGCCAAACTGATCGCGCAACACGCCATCACATGACGCCAATCCATCGACACTACATTGCACACCATTTGTGTTCAGCTTGAACCACCCGACCTTTGGTAGTGTCCAAGAAACCATATCACTATGCACAACAGTGGCATCGGCATTGGAAGCACCGACAGGAGCCAATGCATCCTCCACACGGGCTTGCAACGGACGGCTGCGATCAAGAATGAACCCCCACTCGAATAACAATCTTATAATTTAATTTCACTTCAGACTCAATTATTTAATTTATTCATCAAATTAATTAATAATTTGAAGCAATTAAATTAATCTTATCTCATTCATGATTTCGTTAAAGTGTTCAAATTAAATCAAGATTTATATTGAACCAATGAAACGATGAAATAAACAAATATAATTTGAGAAATAATAACATGTATTTAAGTTTTGAAAGTTCGTCTATTAATTACATCGTTATTAATCAAAGAGTCATACCACAGTACCAAGATTGAACTCACAATCATATATCATTAAGAAAGCTAACAAATAAAGCTTCATATAATGATCTTGTCATATGTAACTCTCTCGCGATCCTTTAAAGTTATATTTATTCCCCTAGTTTGATCAGTTTTCTTAAAGTTTTATTATATACATATCTCGTTATGTAAACCATCATTCACCTAATGAATGTTTCCAATCACTATGGGATATCATTAACTCTTTTAACGAGCTCTGATTCTAATATATATGCAACATCATGTATGAGTTACATACACAATATATCAACCTTCTGCTTATTACTCTTGAGGCACGTTGGTTTTTGATATGTCAAAGTATGAAAATTATACATGTGTAGTCATTTATTTACCCAGAATTATGGTAAACATACAATATACTTCGCAAGTGAATTAATTGATAAACAAATTTAAGATTAATTGATCTTAAGTCTTGGTCTAATGTGTTTTCGGTCAAAACTAGCACATCTATGTCTTTACTTGGGAGTCAACCTTGCTCCGATAGCCAAGATAAGTTGTCTCTCTTTCTTGGACTTTAGGTAACAAAACAATTATGACAGAGTTAGTTGCTCCACGTGGCCTCATGAATTACAAGTTATACATTAGATTACCGACTAATAGAAGTTCTCTTCTACATAAAAAATCCCTACAACGCAATTTTTTTTATCGGTTTAACACATGAAACTAACGAGTCGTAATGTTTATAACGTTTGCATATGTATGCAAAAATCCATTGAAGACATAATAACACAGTGTTAATGAATGATTTATTCCATGAATAATAAGCTTAATTATTCTATTAATTGAAATTACAACAATTAAGACACAAAAGCATAATAATCACTTACTTATACCAGTAGAGTAAATGAACCATATTTCACATCCATTCTTTTTACATGACTTATTTAAGTTCAATCTTTAGAATCTTAGTAAAGACAATCATCACATTATCCTCTAATGCAAAATAATTGTTTATTAGCACTCTTATTGGCAACACTATAATCTAAATAATTTACATAAGCTTAGATTCTAATCTGATTGACAATTTTATTAGAATTCACAGGTAATTCTTATTTAATTTATGATATATGTAATCTTTGTTTGGTTTCATTTTGGGAAACCAAATAGTGAATAACTAGATATTTCTCTACAAATATATTGTCCAGTATTAGTTTCCTCGAACTTTTATAAGTTTAAAAATCGAAACATGTATATTCAATTAGTGTTATGCCCATTTTATAATATACTTACATATAATATCTCAATGATACTTGAATATTTGCTCCACAACTTTCTAGGTCTGGATATTAGAATTCACTTTAAACCAGTTCAATAATTCTAATGTTTATCAAATAATTGAGAAATATGTTAATTTCAAATGAAACAAGACAATAATTTGTGTAACACCCATAATAAATATGCTAAGGCAAAAAGGAAAATAATGAAAATAATGGTTGTCTAGGGTTTGATCCAATGACCCATGCTCAGTGAACCCAACCTTAACCGTTTGGGCTAAGGACCAATATTGGTTAACTGCTACACCAGTCTTTTATTAACCTATGTTTTATCGGTCTGTGCCAATAATAATTAATGTCTGAACCACTCACCTACCGTATTCAATGCCTCATTTTTGAATTAGGTCAAAATATCTGAGACAGAAAAATTCTTAGACTCCTCACCTTTCCCCAATCTCGCCCACCTCCGATCTTCGTTATCGTCTGACCGTGGTCGTCACTATCCCCGTTTTTCTCGTCGTACCCTGAGCGAACCGTTGTAAGCTACTCGCCGTTTGACACAGTCGTCCGATGCGGAGATCATCTTGAAGGTTAGATTGAGCCCAAGTTTTCATCGTTGTTGTTTATCGGTTTTCCACCGCCGTGCGACGCTAGAGCTAAGGGTGTTCACTAATCGGTTAAAACTGAATTAACCAACCGAACCGAAATTTCGGTCGGTTAATTAGATGTTAGATTAGTTAACGGTTATTTTTTTTAAAAGTTTGGTTATCAGTTAATTCGGTTCGAAATAGGTTAATTAACCGATATTAAGCGAAAATTAATCGAATATATATATATATAAAGTGAAAATTAACCAAATATATATATAAACCAAAAATTTAGGTGTTCCATAGTTATTTCGGTTAATTCAAAAATTAACCAAAGGTTTGATTAATTTTTTTTTTATAAAAAGTACGAATCGGTTAACGGTTAAAGGGTTAAAAATTTTGGTTAATGATGTTTAGCTAGTTTGGTTCGTTTGATTAACTGAATTAACCGATTGAACACCCCTAGTCGGAGCGAGTCATCACCTTCATCAACGGACTCCTCATGCAGTGGCGAGCAAAACCCCTTCCCCCGATAACCGTGCCATCGCCGTCTCGTGGCTCGTCGGAGGAATCGAGAAACATTTTAGTTTCCCTTTTTTTTCACCGCAATTTCTGCTTTTCTGAGCTTGATAAGCTTTTGAAACCCATGTAATTAAACCTTACTCTTAGTTTTGATGCTGTTTCAGAGAGTTTTAAGCGATTTTGGGCCGCACGTGGCGAGCACTCGCAGTCCAAAGGAAAATTTCAGCCACTGTAGTTGGTTCTTCGTTGAATCGAGCCGGTTCAGCCCTGAACCGCTTTGGACAAAAATGGTTTGGCCCAACGAACCAGGACATGCCTATTAATTATAGAGTGTGGGCCGGCTTGTTTAAGGCCCAATGGCATTTGGCCTGCTTAACCCTATAACGAAGCCCACCTAGTTTGTGCCCAGAACCCGACCTGAGTCCAACCCGACCTGACCCGAGCCTAAACCTGTCTGACTTGTCTCAAACTCTTCTGACCTGAATTAAACAATCTAATCCGACCCGTTGACCGTTGACCGTTGACCTGACCATTGATCGTTGACTTTGACCAAAAGTTAACTTTTTTGAAAACTCTTATTTTAGGTTTTTTGACATCCTGAGTTTGGTTTTGAAGTTTGTTTTGTGAAATTCTAACCCTAAAAGCTTTCAAATCTAATCTAGAACTCGAGAATGCATATGTATTTAATTATTCAGTTTAAGAGCAACGTAATTGAGTAAAAAACTGATTTTAGAGTATGTTTAATTGAAGGTATTCACATTTCTTTGTATCTGAGTTTTTTAGGGCGTCGAGTTTGAATTAATGAGTTATCGTAGGGAATTTCAAGGGTTGACCGATGTGGCTCAGAGTAGAGGTAATACTAAATCTCCTCGACTTGCCACTTTTAACAATAATACATGTACATCCCAAGGTGAACCGCTCGGTGACGACACCCACGATCGACCTATTTTTTAAAAAAAAAAAGTCGTCACTCTTGAAGTTCAATCGGTGCCATACTATAGGGCAATGGACATCGTTGTCGAACTCGACATTACCTCCATCATGGATTCTAACTTACAATTAGAGGTAAGCCCAATTATTTATTGAAAGACACATCAATGACTCTTTATTCTTTCGCAAGCTCTAAAGCTTCAAAATCTCAACCTTCAGACATACTACATGGGATAAGAATGTCTCGTAACTTACCAAACCATCCTTGAACTAACATCACCATATCATGGTAATTACACCAGGAAGATAATGGTCCCTCATGTCCATTACCAACAAACTGGTCCTTTCAGAACCACAAAGCTTCGAGACTCTCACTCGAAACTAAGTCATACGTCTTGCTCAAACAACCGATTTATGCACAAGATAACATCCACTAATGAGAGAGGATGAATCTACTGATCCCACCGGAATAATTACTCCCAAATCCCAACTGACATCTACGGTAAATCATATATATTAGCACTTATTTTCTAATGAATTAATCAATCAGACTTCTACCACTATGTTCTTACTGCAACACTTAACTGACAAAAAAAAAATCAATTCAAATGTATGCACGAGTAACCAAATTTCCATCAATGCAACAACTAAAACTAAAACGAAATAAAGATACTTGATATATCTTTAGTGGAAATGCAGTCATCTCTGGCTTGAACGACAAACTATCTTGTAGAGGCTCGATTGTCAGCTTTGGAGGTAGATCTTATGGTACCTCTACCCTAGTATCCAGTCAGTGCGCTAGCACCACCTCTAGCAAAACACTAATCACGCTTAGAAGGAGTCAACCTCTAAGAATGGGCTAGAGCAGTATCATCCAAGTTCAGACAGTCTTTCACTATGCAACCTGGTACCCTGCATCTGTAGTAAACTTTACGTAGCAAGAAGCACACTCCGAAATGTTGTCGGCCACAATGTTCATAAACTGGTGGAAGCAACTATTCCGTAGAACCATCAGTACTCCCTTCAAGAGTAGAAGTCAAAGATCATCTACAAAACCTCAGTCTATACCCCATTCGACTCTCGATGACTAATTTAAAGTAATTTTTTGAACCTCTCGAAACACAAAACCCTATAGTTGGATTTTAACAAGGACATATGATATCCTGAGTTCCCAAAGTCTGACCCCCTAGAGCCCCCAGTCTGACTCGGTGTCATACCCTGAAGTTGTTCAAGTGTCTTAGCATTAGCGGTTAACTCCGAGAATGTTCCAAGAGGACCCATAGTCATATGCATCTGAAGGTAAAATGGTAATCCATGTCTAAACCTCTTACACCTCAACTACTCAGTGGCATTTAACTTTGGGGCATATCTGCTCAACCGTAGAAAATCTTTCCCGTACTCAAATTCTGATATGTCTCTCTAAACTAGGTACATAAATTGGTCTCTTATTTCATCTGTGTGAACCTCACTAATGTATTTTCCTGAACTCGTCCAGGAAGTATTCCTCGATTGGAAGTATGGGTTTGTAGCGACCATTTTTTTTAATTCAAAATGGTTAAAGTTTCGAATTTAAGATCGCTAAAAAGGAATTTTTTTTTTTTGCAAAAACTGGGGAAGAATTGATTTTAAGGATTTTTTTATAAAAAAATTGTTTTTATTTTGAAAATGAAGAGTTGGAGTCGCCACCGGCCACTAAGGTAGGTCGAGCACCATAAAAACTAGAGATTCTTTAAAAACGAGTTCGGGAGTTGGTTACGTGTGGAGAATGATTAGCACCCCTATCACGCCCGGAAATCGATACCAAAACAGACGTTGCTTTTGATCGAAGGAAATTATTGAAATTCAAAATTAGATTTAATTAAATGTTCTTAATCGACTATAGGCTTTAATTGAATGGGCTTTAACAATTTAATGGGTTCAAATTAATTATTCGTTTAATTAATAAGGCTGACTATACATCGGACTGTAGATTAAGCCGACATTGAATAAGCCTGATTGCCGTGTTAATTTACAGTTCGACTGAAGTACGTCACCTTTATGCATGATGCAAACAATTAATAATGATGATATGAATTATCAAAATTTTATTTCGAGTTAAAGTTTACCTTCAGAAGGTAAGAATTAATTTAAATATTTGGTCAACATCTAATGAAACATGACTGTTACAACACAAATACTGGAATTAATAAATACCTCTTTTTTAGAAGTTAAATTAATTAATTAACAATGTAAAATTAAATAGATTAAAAGTTAAATGAATGACAAATTAATGCATGTCACGAAATAAGCAAATAAATAAATAAAGACAATAAAGAATAAAGCGAAAATAAATATTCGAACAGAATAAATGTGATCATTTAAGGAATCTGAAAAGGGACCGGATCAAACAAAAGAGCATGAAAAGAAAATTCCAGAATAAGGACCGGATCGAATATAAAAGGCATAAATAAAATACGAGAAATAAAACAATCCGGAATAAGGACCGGATCGAATATAAAAGGCATAAATAAAATGCGGAAAATAAAACAATCCGGAATGACCAGATTGAATATAGAAGGCAAAAAATGCGGAAAATAAAACAATTCGGAAGAAAGACCGTATCGAACTTAAAAGAAATCCAGAAAAGGACTGGATCGAACAATTAAAAGAAATCCGAAAGAGGACCGGATCGAATATAAAAAATAAAAGCGGAAGAAAATTGCAGAAAGTAAATGCAAAATAAAAAAGTGAGAAAAATTAAATGTTAGAAGTTAGTGGGTTAAATTTAACGTGCCATGAATAATACGGGTCATCCTCGTTGCGGGTCACCGTAAGGCCGATTTGAACACGAATTAAATAAACAGTATAAATAAATAATTATCTAACATACATACATATAATAAGATGAAGTACCACATATACATATAATAGATACTACATAATATAATAATATATAACATAAATAATAAAAAATATAATAAAAAGATATATATATATATATATATATATATATATATATACGTAACCTACTCATAATAATATATAATATAATAATATAGAAGTAATATATGAAAAAGGGCAGAAATTAGAGAAACTAAAAACAGTACGGAAATGTAAAAACAGGAATTAAAGTGCAAGAATTTAAATAGCAGGGAATAAAATAAATTTCTGGAAAAGGACCCGATTGCATAAAAAGAAGAAAAGAAGATTAAAATGAAATAGATGAAACATCAAAGGGGCATCATACATTTAACCCATAGAGCTGAAATGTGTGAGCTGGGGAGAAAAGACGGGCATTTTTTAATAATAAAAGAGAAAAATAAATGCTTAAAATGAAAGAAAGACAAAAGGGATTCTTTTCAATAATTTCAAAACTCAAATATCCAGAAAACAAAGCCTATTCTTCTACCTCTTCTCTCGTCAAAAGCAAAACACCAATCATCGGTGGTGTATCCTCGGACCGCAACGGCGATCAACGATCGGGGAGTAAAACAACAACCTCCGGCGACCCTCTTTCTTAAAAAAGGTATATTTTCTGAACCTAAAGATCTTTGTTTTTCTTAGATCGAGTAAGAGTAAAAGAGCTCTTGATTTTTTTTTTTTAAATTATATAAATCCCGTTTCGTTTTGAAAATTACGTTTGACCCTTTTTCTGAAATTCTTTTTAGTTTTTGGCTTCGAAAATCCTAAGAAACAAGACCTGATTTTTTTGTTTTGAAAAACCACGATGAAGAACAAAACTTCCCCCCTTTTTGTAATACTGAGAAAAAGGAACCTTGATTTTTATTTCGAAATGAAAAAAAAAAAACTAAACTCCTAATTTCTATGCGAAAACTATAAAAAGATCTCTAGGAATGGCTTCATCTTTTTGTATTTCTGAAATTGTGTCTCGAGTCCCTCTTACAATACTCTTTGATTCTGGCTTTATAGCCGTTTTACACTGAAAAGAAATAAAAAAATGGGTGTCTTTGTTATACTGCTGCTGTTGTTGTTGTTGGCCCTTTTGCAGGTTCTGGTGGCTGTTCGTACTGGGAGGGGATCAGTGGTCCTTGGCCTCATGAGGAGAGGGCTGTTGGAGAAAGCCCGTGATGGTAGCTTACATGGAGGCCAACGGTGACATGGCGTGCCGTGACTGGTGCTGCCGACGTGGTGTTGATGACTGGGCGGCTGGTGTGGCTCGGATTATCAAGGGTCACGGGGAAGCTTCCAGAAGCTTTGCGGCAACCAAGGCATGTGAGGGGTGAGGGAAGCTGAGTGGTTCAGGAATTAGGGTTTCATTTAAGTTATCTGGGTCTGGGTGAACCGGGTTACGGATCCGGGTTTGGGTGATTTGGGCTGGTAACCGGTTTAGGTTTAGGGTAGATGGGTCTGGTATTGGGTTGGGTAAGTTGGTGTAATTGGGCTTGTTGTAAATGGACATTTAATGGACTGAATATTGGATTTTTTGAACTTTATAATTACAAGTTGGGCTTTTTATTTATTAATATATATGTATTATTTATTTTTTTGTTTTGTTTAACAATAATTATATAATAATACTAATAAAATAACATAGTAATAATCTGATATAATAATATAATAATGGTGATAATAATAATAGTGATAGTAAAATAAAAAAACTAATAATATGTAATATATTGGTAACAAAAATAATGATAACATATAGTAACAATGTAAAAAAGACAATAATAATGTAGTAATATTAACATAGTAATATAACTAAAAAAAGATGATAATAAATATGATGCAATTTTTAGTTTTGGTTTTGATTTGATTTTTTTTGAACATTTTTAATAACTATAATAAATATATAATATATAAGCCCAAGTTAGAAAAATAAAGTTCGGACAAAATTAGTGATTATAGGGTTGCATTCCCAACTCAATAGTCTTCCACAACTTGTGGGTATTGCACTTAAAAATGGCGACAATACAATCAAGGTTATCATCTGGACTACATCCTATCTGCCTTAGAATCCTCAATGTATCCCTCAACCACTAGTAAGCTTTAATCGGGTCATCCTCACAAGAACTTTCAAAGTCTCTCCACAGGGGTTTTGCGAAGCGTGTCAAAAGACCTTAGAATAGATTGCACAAATTGAAAAAGGGTGGAGTTCAAGTTAAGGAAGTAGTTCCCCCTCTCACATCTATCGGAAGGCTCGTATCCCCAACATCTAGAACAAAACTCTTTTGCTTTAAAGACATGGCTCTCCTCATGGCTTACATGTTCATGTCCGACATCACCTGCCATATCGAATTTTAAAAATAAAAAAGAAACAAGGTAACGCCATCATGATTTCAGTATTGTAAGAGTACAACTTAAATTTAGGGACTTGAATTCACTAGGTACCTTACTAAAACACCTATACCACATTGGGCTTTTCTAGAACTAGCTAAACCTAGGCTATGATACCACTAAATGAAATACTCTAATACAGATCCAGATCCAACGTGCTATATTGGGGTCCCCAAATATTTGACACAAAAAATTTCCATTTAAAAACCATAGATTTAGCCATTAGTAAAACATTAAACCATTCACAATTAAATAAGCAATATAAATTTGTTTGCAAAATATGAGCTTCGAGTTTATACATTGTATATCAAAATAGTATTTCAAAATAAAGTTACAGACTCAACAATTGTAAGGTCTTATTAATACAAAAGCTCAAGACTAAACAATAAGTACTATACTCTGAAGCGATGTAGTGTTGGGAAATCCTTTGATGATATGTTCCTTGATCACGATCAACCTACTAACCTGCGACAAAAACAACGATTCCTAACGCTGGGCTTACAAAGCTCAGTTGTAATTTTCTACTCTACCATAATTCTTGATTATCTTAAAACAAGCATGCAAGATAAATATAGTGTTAAACCTATATTTGATTTTGATATATAAGGACTATTTTGTAAAAAGGAATAAAATTTTAAAGTACTCAATTTACTCAGTAAATTGACAGACATTCAAACTTAAATACTTTCTAAGTCAAAACCTTAAACCCCAAATATTTTCTTAGTGTTTTTGTAATATCCCAAATTTTAGCTAGTGACCAAAATGTAAATTTTGAAAGTCTAGGGTTAAAGTATAAACTTTGGAAAAGTTTGGGGACTAAAGTGTAAATTTCCCCAACAAGTGATTTTATTCAGTATAAGAGTGAATCAGATAGAAATAGGTACCTTGATATCGGTTTTAAGAATTAAGATGCAGAAAAAGGTCACGAATTTGGATGAAATGAAATTGTTAAGTGTGCTCAAGCCAGAGAAATACAAGGATGGGTGACCTTCAGGAAGGTCCCATAAAAGTATTTCCGATCGATATTTTGGACTCATTAAGAGTAAAGAATATACGTATGGATTTACGATAAAGGATTTCTAAGAGAAATTTTACTTTTTGAAGATTTTCGATAATTATCGGGATAATAGACTGAGTTAAAAAAATTCAGTCTAAGTCATTAAGGAAGGAAGTTTTTATGAGATGATAATGTTTATTTCCCGAATATGGAAATATAAAATTTTTGGAATAAATCTGATAGTTCAGAAAAGGTAAAATTGCAGTAGAAGTATTTTACGAATATCGGGATATCAGATCTAATTGAAATTTTGAAGACAGTTCCAAAGATTATGAGAAATTTATAAAATATTATTTTATGAATATTTTATTGTTGGATGGATTCTAACTAGATTTAGTTAGACTATGATAGAGTGGCTATAAACCTTTAAAGTTCGTAGGAAGAAAATTTAGAAATCGTATTGAGTAAGATTCGAATATTTGGATCAAATAAAATGTCATAAATAAATATCTAAGATATTTATGAAGGAGGATGGTTGGATTGGAACCAAATTGGTTCAATTTTAATGGAATGACAATTTTCAAGACTTGTTGAAATAAAGACTAGTTGGAGGGCAAATTGGACATTTTCCATGGATGTCATTTTTGAAATATTTTGAAACATTGAGGGCAATTTTTAAAGGTGAATAACACTTGGATTTGATCATGGCTATTGATTTTTGATAAGATTAAATCTTGGCATTTGGATCACAATAAACCCTCATTTTTTCACTTTCTTCTTTCACCTTTTCACCATTTTCTTGAATCTCTTGAGCTTTCTTGTTTCCTTATTTTTCTTTCTTTTTCGAACCAAACACCATGGCCAAGAAATCTATGCCCAAAGCCAGATCGTCCAAGGCTGCCACTTTACTGTCTGTCTGCTGTTTTTCCACACCGACCACTGAGAAAAGATTCACATCGATGTTCGCCAAGCACAAGGTTTGAGAGGAACAAGGCTTTGTGTATGACATGGAAAAGTCCGATTTCGGTCTTGAGAAGACTTTGTTTGAGATTTTTGATAACCATCAATGAGCTATCTTTTACGAATAATAGGGAGAAATCAATTGTTTATGGGTAATATAATTTTATACTCACGTTTTGGATCCTAACAATTCCTTGGTTTTTGTACGTGGCAGGGATGTCTTTCTTGATGCAAATGCCATTAACGCCCACTATGGAGTATTTGTGGAGAACCATGAACATGAAGAGTTTGTCGAGAATATAACCTCAGACGAGTTGGAGCAGGTTTTTTGAGACCTCACTATCGAAGGAGCTGCGTGGAATGACGGGAGTATGAAGGGAATAATAAATTGGGTTTTGCTTAAGCTCGAGGCGAATTTGTGGAATAAAATTGCCAAAACTCGCTTGATGTCGACTACCCACAACACCATAGTTTCCTCTTCTCGTTTACTTTTACTATATTCTATTTTGCATAAGCGTACTATTAATATTGGTTGTATAATTGTTGATGAAATTTTTTCATGCAACAAAAAGAATGTGGGCTTTATTTCACTAATTTGACCAAGTCTCTTTGCAAGGCGGTGAAAGTGCCGTCGGATGCAACGAATGAGAAGTTGTAGTTGAAGGAAGGTTGGTCCAAAAGCCATTACATGAGGATAATGCAACAAGGACCGACATGATTGTCTATGGCAATAAAAGGAGAGCAGGCTACTAGACCTACCATGTCAAGTGCAACTACTGCAACAACTTCCAAGTGCTAATTGATCTTCTTCGTCCGTTGTTGCAACGATTCAAGCAATATGAAGCCAAACAACAGCTGCTATGTCGTTAAATGATGCCTTTGAAAATGCCATTTTAGAGATCAATCCCAAGAGAACTGTGCTTTTTTTTATTTTTTCTGCTGAGTTACTTGCCCCGACAATTGATATTGGGCCAGCTGCAAGTGACATTGTCGTGGCCACTGTTGCACTGTGCAAAGGTAAAAAACTAATTCAAGAGCTAGAATATACTGAATCTTGTCATGATTTTTCAAATTTCGAAGAACCACCTTTACACCGTTGAAGTCCCCACCTCTGGATGTGCCATTAAAGAAAGCTTTGAAGCGTAAAGCTTCTCTACAAGAAGAAGCCAAGAAGAAGGGTGAGCTGGTTGAGGAGGTCAAGGAAAATGAGGTTCATGGCCCTGCACCATCTTCACAATAGAAACCAAGGCGAGGCAACAAATTCCTCAAGCAAATGACCAAAAGGACTCTACAAATTTGAGGTGACGACATCTCTGATTAACTCATTTGCATTTCATTTTTTATGTTTGTTTTTTTAGCACGCATTGAGGAAAATGTTTCTCTCGAGTTTGGGGGGTCTTGTTTTGTTTTTATTTTGTCTGTCTCATGTTAGTTTGCATATATTTCTTGCCATGACAATTGCCTGTTAAGCTGCTAAAACCTATTGTGATATCCTATGATAAGTTTAATTGCCATGACATTTAGATGAGAAAACCTTAGATTTTAGGATTGACATGGAATTAACTTGAAGTTTTGCTATGATATTGTTTATATTCACAATGTTGTGACTTGTTGATCTAGGGAAACCTAGTAAATGTTGGGTTATTAAAAATTGGAAAAACTGTGCTAGAGGTGCCCATTTGGCTCTAGCTGTAGAAAAAATAAATAAGGATAATTGATTACTAGATGTGCCTATCTGGCTCTAGCCAAAAAAAGAGAAGAAAGAATTTGCTAGAGGTGCCTAACTGGCTCTAGCTGAATTAATTGCCTTGGCAATCTAATAAAAAAACTGAGGTTTGCTTGGAATCCTGTTGATTGGCTTGTACACAACTCTGCACACACATTCTCACCAGCATTGTAGTTTAATTTTGAGTAACTTTCTGTGCTATCCGAAGGTCAAAAAGTAACCAATTCTTTGTTGCCACGATTTTGAGGATTGAAGTCGAATTTGAAGCATGTTTTTATGGTAAATGCCTTGGCATGTAATTGTTAGTTTTTGCATTACTTGAGGACAAGCAATAGTTCGATTTTGGGAGGTGTGTTAAGTGTGAAAAGTATTATATTTTCTACCTTTTTTACTCATATTATTGTTTAGACTTAGGCCCATTCAGTTGCATTTGTAGTATTTCATACATAAATTCACGGTCCTTCAATTTATTGGGCTTGGCCTTGCATTTAGCTATTTTTGTGGAGAAATTGCTAATGTTTTGCTTTCTTTTATGAAGGTACGAATTACTGAGCCGATTACCAAGCATTGTCAGGGCAATTTAAGGATAAATGTAGAATTTTCAAGAATTACCCATTATCATTATCCTTATCTCATGGGATAAAGCTCAAATTCAAAGCTGTTGGAGATAAAGATATAGAAATTATCCCCACTAAATTCGAAATTCAAATGGAGATCTCTATCTCTATATAAACGCATCACATCTTCAACAACAAAAAAACAATAGATTGAGAGAGATATCAAAGCTAGGGCGAGATTGTGAAGAAGGGGGATTTTGAAGGAGTTCATCTTCTCCAGATTTTATTTCTTTTCTTTTATCTGTTGAATACCTGATGTTTGGGTTTTATTCTTTGTCGATTTCTTCCAACCCAGCCATGAATTAAATTAAATTGACTTGGTTTATTGGGTTTACGGTGTTTGTGATCGGATGATTAGTTTTTGGTTTTTAATTCAATAAATCGGTGTTTATCCATTCTTGTTTTGCTATTTAATTCTAAGTGAACTTAGGAGAAGGACTTGGATGAATCTATTTATATAGACTCGGGAGAGTTAGATTCAAGAAATGATTGGATACGGTTTCTATTTAAACAGTTGTTGGTGGAAACTAATTCGCATTAGGGATAATGAGTGAATTTCAGTGACTAAGAAGAGTGCATTGATCGATGTTTTCCACCCAAGGTTAACGCAGGGATGTATCACCAAGGCTTGCACAAGCATAAGTTCTTTGGTTAGGGATAATTCGAAGGCATTGAAGAACACTTTGTCGAACATCGATATGAAAATTAATTTCCACGACAACTCATCCGGCAACTACACCATTATGCTCAATAACCCAGCCTAATCTCTCAAATTGGTTTTCTCTTCCATTTATTTATGTTCTTTTAGACATAGTTTATTTTTACTTGTTTATTATCACTATCTATTACTATCAATTTAATTCTTTTTCAGTGTGAGAAGCTAAAGTCAAAGTTTCACCAATCCCTGTGGAGACGGTCTTAATCTATACTATTACTTGCGATGTGTATACTTGCACTGTATGCGTAGAACTTAAATCATGCGATATCTATTATACTTGCATCAGTAGTGTTCGATTGCACATTATTGCGGTGACATTAAAATACTAATAAACCTTTTTAAAATATGTTTTACTAAAATGATTCACACATATCTAAAACTACTTGAATGTTTTATTCTGCACTTATTGGAACACACTGAGCTCCCTAGTTCATGACCCCAGACTTTCTCTTTCAGATTTTGGATAAGCTTCCCTTGGACTTGGCATTAGCAATAGTGCCCTAGGCCTATTATATGGACAAGATATTTTGATTATTGAATTTATTATAATAATAAATTTGCATGCTTTTATCCTTGAATATTATTGTTAATTATTCTAAATACCCCAGTCAATTATTATTGTGGGAACAAAATAAAATGAGATTAGTATGAAGTTTGATAGATATTCTTAATATGAATATGTGAATGAGATTCAAATCAAATTTATATATGTATTTGTTGAGAACAAATATTAGGATCGACTCGTAATACATGGATTAAAGTTATATATTAATCTTCAACAATTGTGGCATTAAATGCTTAGACCTGGAATTACTATAGTTCTCAACATGGGGATTATTATGTTTTGACATAGTTAGACATCGTTTTTAATCGGACGATTATAAAGGTTATGCTTGAACATAATAAGGAATCATGTAGTGACCTATGAGTGATTAATATTGAATTTATCCCTCTTAACATAAGAGAGATATCTTTAGGCCCCTCGATGGTTGAGATTGAGAAATGCATGGTCGTGCTCAAATAAGTTGATATAGATCAATGTCATTTGTTTAGTCAGTTCAATTGAGCATCGAGAAACTAAAGATAGAACGATATAAGGTTAACATTTCTATGCCTTATATTCTATCAAGATATCGTGAGATAAAAGGGTTATGACATAAACTGAATTAAGGTTGTCTCGTATTATGAGCTTTTCATTTAACTTGGGTAGTCATAATGTCTTACTAGAGGACACTTATGATTTGTATGATCAAATGTGATTTTATCTACTGCTAACATTAACTGAACCTCTAGGGTCGCACACTAAGAATGGATAAGAATGGATGTGGTTACTCTTAATAATAATTTAAGATAATGAGATTATTTTAAATTATAAGAGATTATTTATTCGAATTTAAAGAGGTTAAGTTCGTGTTCTTGTGAAATAATGTTTTATTTATTTTATTATTTTCAAAAATATTATTAAATAAATAATATTATTAAATAATCTCTTTCTCCGTATTTGGTTGGATTTGAATTCCTTATCATATAAGAAATTTGTTTTAAAATATATTTATTTTATTATTTTTGAAATAATATTAAATAAATAACATTGTTAAATAAATCTCATTGTCTAGTTTTTGTTGGATTTGAATTTCTTATCAGATAAATGAATATGTTTTTAATTATTTTTATTTAAAAGAGTTTTAAATAAATTATAATTGTGAACTTAACCTAACCGTAATCAAGTCATATATATATATATATATGTATACCAAGGGTTTCATTCACTAGTTTTTCGAAAAGCCAGCAAAAACCACAAATTCTCTATTTTACAAAATTGAAAGGAACTAGCATTGCGTTAGCAATTCGTCATTCATTCGCGTGTGGATAATTATAGAGGGTGGTCATCTTTCAAAAAGGCAACGCCTCAACAAAACATGATTATTGAATCAAAGATTGAGGTAATCTCATTATTTTCTCTGTCATTCGTTAAAATGGTTGCATGAGATCTTGGGAATTTTTTGTAGGATAGATTTTTCGCTAAGTTTTCTTATTGATATTAGATAATTTTTTGCCTATGAAACCAACAGTGGCATTAGAGCTATCTTGCATGTTCATATTAATTGTAGGGTCGTTATAATATGCGTTATTAGATGCATATTATTAGGGTTTGCACGAATGACATAATCAACAAACTTTTTAACGTGTTTGATAGGTTAAGTTTGTTTCTTGAAAGGATTCATTAATATGATTAAGAATCCTAATACTGTTTTGCGATTAAAGAGTTTAATTGCATGATTAGATCATGACAATACAGATTTACCAATTATGATTTGCGGTGGTTTGTGTATAAGCCTCTTGTGTAATTGAATTAAATTGTTTAATGCGATTAAACTAGGTTTTGACTTGTTCACGAGTTTACTGATAAGAATAGTGAAATTGAAATTTTTGGGGCGAAATCGTAAGGTTTTTCTATAGGTAATTTTTTTTCCAGAGGCATTGCCGTGGCCCCCCTTGACCATCGAAAAGTCTACGAAGGGTCTAACTCTGTGAAGCACCTTATAAGATTAATTGACTTACGTAACACATTTTAGTAACTTTGTACGCTTTATCTAGTATACATGAGATGTTTGTTTCCTGATTGTTTTGCTTGATGTATTATCTATGGCATGGTGCAAAGTATGGCTTTTTAGGTTTCTACAAGGGCTATAAAGTTTTTAAATATAACATACGTGTCATTTTGTTCATTGTAATACGGCCTGCGTGTCATTTGAATTTTTGTAACAAAACAAGAAGACTATATTCATTCCACCATGGTGATGGAGAAATTAGATGATTATCCAAGGCGGTGAAGATGTTGATCCAAGGCAATAAAGAGGTTTGTCATTTAGGTTTATTCTTTATTTTAGGATAAGGCCATACTATGTCATGTTTATTTATTTGCATATATATGATGCTATGTGAATGCGATGTCATGTATGTGATGCCATAGTAATTAAAGATCAAAAAAGACCCCTCACAAAATATTTAAGTTTAAAATGACATCGAACTTTAAACACTTGTCAAGACTTTTATCACTATAATGTAGGTTTTACCAAGGTAGGAGTATATTAGGTTACATTAGTGAGACAAGACGAGTAATGGTGCTACTCATATGTTTAAAATGGTTTAGCTTAATTGGGTTATCAAAATAATTTTATGCCTAATGGCATAAGATGAGATTTATGCATGTCGGCGGGACATATGATGTCAAAATCTCATAAGATTCTAAGAGTTGCATAAGATGCAATTAGTAAGGGTTACTTACCTAAATAACTTAATTTTAAGTGTCATGCTAAAGCTGACTTAAAGATAGAATGAAATATGGATTCTAGCCTACTATATTAATAGAATTATATTTGAGGGTTGTTAACTTAGTGGAAATTTTAAATCAAAATATCTGATCAAACTCAGCATTATGTTGTAGATGGCCAACAATAATTCTACTTTATCATACGACCAGTCCTTAAGAAGGTAAAACTTACCGGGATCAACTTCCTTGATTGGTATCGAAATTTGAGAATTGTTCTCAAACAAGAAATAAATATTTAGGTCCTGGATGAACCTTACCTTGAGGAACTAGAGAAAGATACCTCTAAAGCTGATATAAAGGCTTATGAGAAGCATAAAAGTGATTCACTTAATGTTGTATCCTGATGCTAACTACCATGGGTTCTAAACTTCAGAAGGATCTAGAAAACATGCTTATGATATGATTCATGAGCTTAAGGAAATATTCCAACAACAAGCAAGGCAAGAAAGGTATGAGACTACGAAGGTATTGCATTCTTGAAAAATGGTTGAAGGTACTTCTGTTAGCTCTCATGTGCTAAAAATGAAAGTTTATATTGAGCACCTTGAGAGACTTGGATTTCTATTGAGCCAAGAATTGGAAACTGATTTGATCCCAAATTCATTACCTAAAAGTATTAGCCAATTCATTATGAACTATAACATGAATGAGATGGACAAATCAATTTCTGAGCTGCATATGATAATTAAAAAAATACTAAAAAGAATATTAAATCCAAGCCTATCCATGTTTTGATGGTTCAAAAGGGAAGAAGTTTCAAGAAAAGGGGAAAGGGAAAATGAGTGGCTGGAAAGTCCAATGACAAACCAAAAGCCAAAGCTAAACCCCCTAAGGAGGGTGTTTATCATTTTGCAATAAACCTGGTCATTGGAAGAGAAATTGCAAGCTGTATCTAGAAGATCTGAAGAAAAAGAAGAGCACTGGTGAGACCAACTCGTTAGGTATGTTACACATGTTAATTTTTCTTCTACAAGTTCTTGGGTATTAGTTACTAGATGTGGATCTCACATTTTTACAAATGTGTAGGGACTCAAAAGGAGTAAACAACTAAAGAAAGGTGAGGTGGACCTACGAGTTAGGAATAGAGCAAGAGTTGTTGCTTTAGCTGTAAGAAGTTATGAACTTACTTTGCCTACTGGGCTTTTGTTAGTTTTGAACAATTACTTTTATGTTCTTAGTATAAGTAGGAATATCATTTTAGTTTCTTGTTTGGATAATGGTGGTTTTTTC
The DNA here is from genome assembly GCA_019671005.1 of Hibiscus mutabilis. Taxonomy (NCBI): domain Eukaryota; kingdom Viridiplantae; phylum Streptophyta; class Magnoliopsida; order Malvales; family Malvaceae; genus Hibiscus; species Hibiscus mutabilis. The sequence goes on along the minus strand of CM033737.1, from coordinate 14,207,357 downwards.
TTTATTATTAAGAATAATAATTGCTCCATTTATTATAAAGACATGTTCTATGCAAATGTTGATTTACAAGATGGTCTTTATATTTTGAGTCTTAAAAACTTCAACAACTCTTTGATACATAACATAAATAAGAGGCTTAAATCTAAAGATTTAAATCCAACCTATCTTTGGAAATGTTGCCATGGCCACATAAATAAGAAGTGCATTTCAAAACTTCATCAAGATGGAATTTTGAATTCTATTGATTTTGAATCATGTGATACTTGTGAATCTTGTTTACTAGGTAAGATAACAAAGAGTCCTTTTACTAGACACAATGAAAGGGCCAATGAGTTATTGGGCCTAATACATACAGATGTATGTGGACCTTTAACTTCAACTGCTAGAGAAGGTTACAAGTACTTCATTACGTTTGTTGATGACTACAGTAGATATGGTTATGTTTACTAGTTGAGACATAAATCGAAATCATTTGAAGTTTTCAAATCTTTTTAAAATGAAGTACAAAATCAACTTGGCAAAACAATAAAGGCTCTTCGATCTGATCGATGAGAAGAATATTTGAACCAAGAATTTGATGATCATCTTAGAAATTGTGGAATCGTTTCACAATTAATTCCTCCTAGAACACCACAATGGAATAATTTTTCAGAAAGAATGAATCATGCTTTATTAGATTTGGTTCGATCAATGATGAGTATGACAGATCTTTCACATACCTTTTGAGATTATGCACTTGAAACAACTACTTTCACACTAAATCCAGTTTTTTACAAAGCAGTTGAAAAGACACCATATGAGACATGGACTGGTAAGAAGCCCAGCTTGTATTTTCTTAAAATTTAGGGTTGTAAGGCTTATGTGAAACGTTTAGTTTCTAATAAGCTTGAATCGAAATCCGACAAATGTCGCTTTGTGTGGTGTCCTAAGGAAACTAAAGGATATTACTTTTATAATCCCACTGAGAACAAATTATTTGTTGCTCGGAATGATGTCCTCTTAGAAAAGGAATTCATTTCTAAAGGAACCAGTGGGAGCAAGGTGCAACTTGAAGAAGTTCAAGAACCACAAAATCATATTGAACTATCTTTGGATACTCAATGTCAACAAACTGTTGTTGACATACCTCCAATAACTCAAGTATTACGTATATCTGATAGAGTACGTCGTGAACTTGAGAAATATGGGTTTCTTGTGACTAACAATTATGGCGTATTATTAGTGGATCAGGATGAACCCAATACCTATCAAGAGGCTATTTCAGATCCAGACTCTAGGAAATGGTTAGAGTCCATGAAGTCTGAAATACAATCCATGTATGACAATCAAGTTTGGAATTTGATTGATACACCTGAAGGTACTAAAAGCATTGGATGTAAATGGGTTTTCAAAAAGAAAACTGACATGGATAGCAAACTACATACTTATAAAGTAAGGCTAGTTGCAAAAGGTTTCAAACAAACTCATGATATAGACTATGATGAAACTTTCTCACTGGTAGCCATGCTTAAATCTATCAGAATTCTTATAGCTATTGCAGCATATTATGACTGTGAGATCTAGCAAATGGATGTGAAAACTGCTTTTCTTAATGGAAACTTACTCGGGGATATGTACATGACAAAACCTGAGGGTTTTGTACAAGTTGAGAATTATGGTAAAGTATGGAAGCTTCAAAGTTCCGTTTATGGATTGAAGCAGAATTCACGGTGTTGGAATCTTTGTTTTGATAAGTCAATCAAAGAGATTTGATTTGTCAAAAATGAGGATGAACCTTGTGTTTACAAGAAAGTTAGTGGGAGTGTAGTTATGTTTTTGGTCTTATATGTCGATGACATTTCACTTATTGATATGACATTCCTACCTTGCAGAGTGTCAAGTCTTGGTTAGGAAATTGTTTCTCAATGAAAGACTTAGGCGAAGCTGCCTATATCCTTAGGATAAAGATCTATAGAGATAGATCTAAAAGGATAATCGGTCTAAGTCAAACTGTGTATATAGACAAAGTACTGAAAAGATTCAATATGCAAGATTCCAAGAGAGGATTCTTGCCTATGTATCATGGTATTACTCTTAGCATGACTCAATGTCCTAACTCTAAAGATAAGCGAAATCGCATGAGTAAGATTTTTTATACTTTGTCAATAGGTTCCATAATGTATGTCATGCTATACACTAGACCAGATGTTTCCTATGCTTTGAGCATAAAAAATCGATACTAATCAGATCCCGATGAGAGTCACTAGACATCGGTAAAGAACATACTTGAGTATTTGAGAAAAACTAAAGACATGTTATTAGTCTATGGCGGATTGGAAGATGATCTAGTTGTAAGTGCTTACACGGATGCAAGCTTCCAAAATGACAAGGATGATTATCGATCGCAGTTAGGATACATGTTTTGTTTAAATAGAGGTGCTGTCTACTGGAAAAGTTCAAAGCAAAGCACTATCGTTGATTCTACAACTTAAGTTGAATGCATAGCAGCATCTGATGCAGTGAAGGAAGCAGTTTGGATCAAGAAGTTCATTACTGATCTTGGGGTCATTCCTAGCATCACAAATCCTATTGAAATATACTATGACAATAATGGTGCTATAGCACAAGCCTCTACCATAAGTAAAACATTATCGTCATGCTAGGTCTATATGTATGAGATACATTCTTGAATAGGCCTACTGCAAGTGGGAGATTGTTAGCAATAGTGCCCTATGCCTATTGTATGGACATGGTATTTTGATTATTGAATTTATTGTACTAATAAATTTCTATGCTTTTTATCCTTGAATATTATTGTTATTTATTGTAAATATCCCTAATCAATTATTATTGTGGAAACAATAATAAGATGAGATTGGATAAAGTTTGATAGATATTCATAAGATAAATATGTGAATGAGATTCAAATCAAATTCATATATGTATTTGTTGAGAACAAACATTAGGATCGACTCGTTTTGAGATTAATACAAGGATTATAGTTATATATTAATCATCAATCGTTGTGACATTAAATCCTTATACTCGAAATTACTATGGTTCTCAACATGATGATTATTATGTTTTAACATAGTTAGAAATCATTTTTAATCTAACGATTATAAAGGTTATGCTTGAACATAATAAGGAATCATGCAGTGAGATGTGAGTGATTAAGATAGAATTTATCCCTCTTATTATAAGAGAGATATCTCTGGGCCCCTCGATGGTTGAGATTGAGAAATGCATGGTCGTGCTCAAATAAGTTGATTTAGATCAATGTTATTTGTTTAGTCAGTTCAATTGGGTATCGAGAAACTAAAGATAGAACGATATAAGGTTAACATTTCCATGCCTTATATTCTATCAAGATATCGTGAGATAAAAGAGTTATGACATAAACTGAATTAAGGTTGTTTCGGATTATGAGCTTTTTATTTATCTTCGGTAGTCATAAAGTCTTGCTAAAGGCCACTTATGATTTGTAGGATCAAATTTGACTTTATCTACTGCCAACGTTAATTGAACCTATAGGGTCACACTCTAAGAATAGATTAGAATGGTTGTGGTTATTAGTCTTAATAATAATTTAAGATAGTGAAATTATTTAAAATTATAAGAGATTATTTATTCGAATTTAAAGAGGTTAAATTTGTGTTCTTGTGAAAGAATATTTTATTTATTTTATTATTTTGAAAATAATATTATTAATTAATCCCGTTATCTAGATTTGGTTGGATTTGAATTCCTTATCAGATAAAGGAATTGTTTTAAATATATTTATTTTTATTATTTTTGAAATAATATTAAATAAATAATATTGCTAAATAAATCTAATTATCTGGTTTTGGTAGGATTTGTATTCCTTATTAGATAAAGGAATATGTTTTTAAATATTTTTTATTTAAAAGAGTTTTAAATAAATTATAATTGTGAATTTAATCTAACCCTAATCAAGTCATACATAGATATATATGTATTCCAAGGGTTTCATTTACTAGTTTTTTTGAGAGCCACCAGAGACCACAGAATCTCTGTTTTATGAAATTGAGAGGAACTAGCATTTTGTTAGCTATTCGCCATTCATTTGTGTGTTGATTTGATACTTATAGAGGATGGTCGTCTTTCAGAAAGGCAGCGCCTCAGTACAATATGATTATTGAATCAAAGATTAAGATAATCTCATTATTGTCTCTGTCATTCGTTAACATGATTGCGTGAGATCTTTGAATTTTTCGTAGGAAAGATTTTCTGCTATGTTTTCTTATTGATATTAGATTAGTTTTTTCCTATGAAACTCAACACTTGGCACTTAGAGGATCGACACATTTCGTACTCATCTTTTGTTCTAATGTTTCTATTCGACATACTATCTTTATTAGGGTGATATGATCCTATATTTTGATACTGCGCTCTTTACTATATGTATATTTTATTGTTAAGTTTGATGTAGTATCATTTTGTAACTGATTACTATTTTGGTTTTAGAAATGTTTATCTTATATCGCATATGTATGGTTTATACTTATTATTTGTTTTGGACTATAAATATGTTGTATTTTCTCAAAGAGTTTCAGACATGCATTATGACCTTCTAGAATTTGGCTTAACGCATAGACAGGGTTTAGGGGGTTACAATATATTTTTAGTGCTCCAAACATCATAATAAAGTAGTTCAAGAGGGCGAGACCTTGACAATGCCGCCTATCGCGCGAAAACGCATTCAATTAGGTCCTTCAGTTCGCACATTGCAACAAATTAGTCTTTTTACCAACATTGACCAACAAAAAAGTTAACTGCTGCATATGTAGCTGTTAATTTTTTACACATCAAACAAAATGTTAACGTGGCAAAAAATAAAAAATTTAAAATTCATCCATTGTCTTCCCCAACCTCCTCTATCTCCATTAAAGCTTGGATTAGTAAAGAACAACCACTATTAGAGAAAATCTCCATCTTTCCCACCCTCCTATCCCACTCATCTTCTGTTCCCTCTCTCTCCTTATTAGGAGAGAGAGAAATAAGAAAAAAATTAGATTTTATTTTTTTATTTATTTGCCAGGTCAACAGCAATACCACATCATTATTTTGACTTTTTAGTGTTGACATGGCATGCCATCAAGAGAAGACGTCTAACGCGTAAAAAAGTAACGGCCACATTAATAGTTTTGTCGGTCAGCATTAGTCAAGGGGCTAATTCGTTACGATGTGCGAACTAGAGGACCTAATTGAATGCGTTTTCATGCTTGGGGAAACATTGTTAATTTGGGTCGAACTCGATGGCAAAAGTACCCCTTTAGCCTATTTTGACCAAACAGAAATTTATGGCTCTTATTAATAAGACATGAAGAATAATGAAATTGTTTTAAACTAGTTGAGTCATAAGGTACATTATCACTACATAATATAGAAATTAATGTTTTATCTAAGGGATGGCCAAACTTATGATGTAGCTTATGCATAGACAAGCAACTGATTGAATTAACTTGAGGAAGAAAAGATCGTGGAGCATAGTAGACACCTCAAATTTTACTGCCCCAAAGAAGAGGAGTTCCTGTTAGTTGATCCTTAACAAGAAAATAAGAGTCAAAGAATTCAACAAAGACATGATTAGTGTAGCATAATTTAGAAACTGACACCAAGTTTGTATGTAAATAAGGAGCAAATAAGACATTGGTGAGGGATAGAGACTCGACTGCAGTAGGAATTATACACCGAACAATGTGAGATATAGATAGAGATTTACCATTACCTAGATGAATTGTATCTGGGCCATCATAGGTAAAGAGTTCTTGAAGTGACGTAGTGGTCATCGTTTTTTTAATAGAGCAGTGGCCATCGTAGCATTATGTGAGGCACCACTATCAAACATCAAAGGCAATGAGCGGATGATGCACGAGCAACAACAATTTGACAATTGGTGGGTTAGCCTCATGTTGCTAATAAAAGTTATTGATGTGAAAAAATTGAGCAACCTTATGGTAATCCCAAATAATATGCTCTGGCAAATTACAGAATTAACACACAATATCTTGTCGTCTTGAATATTGAGTAGCAGGACTATGACCACCACCAGAAGTCGAATGATTAGAACGACCACTCTTTCCTCAAAGGCAATTAGTTCAGATTCCTAGAGAAGAAGCTCATAATTAGTTAAGATCTTAGACAACTCAAGCATTTTCGTCGGTGTGTTACGTCCACAAAGGACAACAACAATTGTGCGATAGTCATCGTCTAATTGATTGAAAATAGAAATCAGCAAATTTATATATGAAACAAGACAATTTGCTAAGGCATGATCAACGACAATATCTTTCATATAGTCAGAGCTAGAACTGGTACCAAGCGGATTGCAAGCCCGATTGAATTTGAGAACAAGAATGTGACTAGGAGATGCATGTACATAACTTACAACCAGAGTATCCTATGCCATTTTAGCATTGACAACGGATGAATTAAGGGGTTGAACTAGATCAACACAGCTGCCAAGAAGAGCACTAACAAGAATTTGATCTTGAAGATACCATTACAAACATTTAGGATTAGCAATTTTTGTCATGGCTTCGGTAAATTGAGATGGAGAAGGTTGTGATACATCAATATAGCCTATTAGCCCAAACCAATGATGGTGGCCTCCACCTGTTGACGCCAAACAAGAAAGTTAACAAACATAAGTTTGATTGGAAAGTTGTTGGGTGCACTGAGATGCACAAGATCGTTGGTAGTAGAAGACAGAGTCATGAGAGGATATCTGGTTTGAAGTAAGACGGAAGAGAAAAAATAATAAAGTAGTAAAATTCTACTTGGCTCTGATTACCATGTAAAGGATTTATATATTTGATTAATATAACAATAACAATTGAGGAGTATATATAGGATTACAATGAGACTTAATTGAACAAAGATAGGGATTACATAATATATGATTAGAATGGATAGCATTAGATTAGATAAGATTAGATAATCCAATCTAATATTTATCTTATATAAAGGAGTTGTATATTTGATTAATATAACAATTACAATTGAGGAGTATATATAGAATACAAAGAGACTTAACTGTACAAAGATAAGGATTACATAAGATATGTTTAGATTAGATCGGATTATATTAGATTATATGTGATAATCTAATCTAATCTTTGTTTTTAATAATCACATGCTTGAATGCCCTCCCTATGTTGTGGACCTGGTATAATTCGGCCTTTCCTTTCACTGCGAAAACTGAACGAAATTTGTGGAACAAAATGGTTGGAGGCTTGACATGTTCGATCAACTTATCCTTCCCGATGACATGGACCTACAATCATGGGTACATTTATAATCTCTCAATTTATTTATTATTTATTTTTATAGGTAAATTACACTACATTTCTCTTGGTTATAGGTTTACTAACATCATTCTTTTTCAAAAAGTAACAATTCAGTCACTCATCCTCTAAGATAACAATTCAGTCACTCAATTAAAATTTTGTGATAAACAAGTCGCTCTGTCAATAAAATTGAAACGACTTGGTATAATAATAATTTTAGTCCCTAAAACTTATACATTCTATTAATTTGGTCATATTTCAAAAAATTTCAATAATCTTAACTCTTCATATTTAAAAATTTCATTAGTCAAGCGATTGTGTCTACGCATTAACACCCCTAAAATAATAAGTTAACAATAAAAAAAAGAAAGAAAAATAAAGAGATTGCAACTGTATGGATTTTATCCTGTGACTTATACTTGGTGAACTCAAGCCTTAACTATTTGGGCTAAAGACAACTATTGGCTATATTCTACACCAGCTTTTTATTAAATTATACGTTTTGGATCTGATCCAATTAAATTCTGACCAATCTCATCTGCCTCATTGAATGCTGGTGTTTAATTTGAAAAAAATATTAGAGTTCTAAAATTTCCCCCCAACCTTTCACCTACCCAAAACTCTATCCGATCTCTGATCTCCTTCACCGTCCATCGATGACGACCATCCCATTGAAACTGCTGCTTCGTCCAGATCTCACCCTGGCCACTACTCGGTCGATAGCACCGTCGTTTGTCGCCAAATCTTATCGGAAGGTTCGCCAAGAACCAAGGGTTTGTTCTCTGTTTTTGCGTCAATCCTCTATCGTTCGTCATCCGTGTGCTACACTGTCATTGTCTGTGGGATCACTGTCGTCCTACGACCAAGACACAGCCCTCCACTCGTCGAGATCTCTTACCGACTGTCGTAGAGAGCGTTTAAAAGCTTCAGCGAGTAAAAGCTTTATCATTCTGGTTTTGATTCTAACAGTTTTTGGCTATTTTCATCCGTCTCCAGCCACTGTAAGCCTCGAAAATTGATCCCTTTTAATTTTTCTCATCGTTCGCCATCGTTCCGTAGCGTTTTTCAGTCGGATAGGCCGCGCATGGCTCATACACGCTACCGAAGGTGATTTTTGACCACATGGTTAGTTTGCCCATGAACCAGCCTACCCAGACCTGGCCTGGCACTTCAAACCGGCCTGTTTGGCCCAAATTCGAATTGGCCTAATTGATGCCCAACGGCTTATGGACCAACCTGAGTCTGACCTAATCTCGTTTGCCCTAAACCATTTTTTGTTTGACCTAATCCGTCTGAGTCAACTCACCCGAGTCAACCAAGTTGATTTTGACCGTTAACCTAACCGTTAACTGTTGACTTTGAACAAAATGTCAACTTTTTTCGAAAACTCTTATTTTATATTTTTCGATGTTATGAGTCCATTTTTAAAGTTTATTTTGCAAAATTCTAACCCAAAATCTGACCTTAAATCCAAACATGCATATGCACATAATATTTTCATTAAGGGGATTTATATTGAACTGTGGACTGGTAAGAATTATTACTATTTGATCAAAGGTACGAAAGGTTCTCTCGATCGTGCATCTACCCAGTCTAGCTCTTCTCGATATGTGCGATCGCGTGAACCTGTTATGACTCGTATGTATTGATACATTGTGATTTATCCTACAAGAGAATTTCTCCCTTATTGATTTAAGTTCCGTTGTGTCTTAGGTTCTAGTACAGCATCGGAGCGTAACACAGATGCTCAGTAGATCATCTGACCGACCTAATCTTTTGAGTTGTGTTCCTTATGTGCTATATTACTGTTCAAATGAACTGTTTGGATATGTTTTCTCTGAAATGATCATGAAATATTTTTTTCTTATTTATAACATGACTATTTTATATGCCAAAAGTATGCCTTTATGTCTAACCGAAAGCATGTTCTTTGGTACTATTTTTCTGAAAACATACATGTTTGCCTTGTGATTCCTGATATCACTATCTACTAATTATATAAACTGATATCTAGGGTATACTATTGGGGATATGATATGCCCTAAGCAGGCTGGTAATCCCTACTATATCAGGTTCCTATGATACGACTAGGGTGATTCCTACTATTTCAGGTTCTTATACTTCGGTTAGAGTGATTCCTACTGTACTAGGTTCCTACGCTTCGGCTAGGGTGATTCTTACTAGACATAAGGTATTCCCTTAGGATGGCAACTACGCCCAACGGTCTTGGGTTAATGTCTTTTTAGATGCAGTCCACCAATGGTTGGAGGGTAGTTAGGTTTTAAATGCAAACTTTAGTTGCCCTTAAAACATGTTTTACTGAATGATTTATACATGTCTGAATTATTTAAATGTTTTATATGCACTTATTGGAACACACTGAGCTCCTTAGTTCACACCCTTAAACTTTCTCTTTTAGATTTTGAATAGTCTACCCTTAGACTTGGCACTTGGAGGATCGACACATACCTACACACCTTTTGTTGTAATGTTTCTATCCACCATATTGTCTTTATTTGGGTGACATGAACCTATATTTTGAAACTGCTTACTTTACTAAAATGCCCAATGTGGCATATTTTGTAATCAAATTCTGATATAGTTTTGGAATTAATATCTGGTATTATATTTTATGGGTTATACTTATTATTTGTTTTAAGACTTTAATTTGTAAATATTTTCATGGGAAGTTTTGGGTATAACTTGCAACCTCTTGGAATTGAACTTAATGCATAGACGAGTCTAGGGGGTTACATAGGCAGTGTTAAGGTCATAATGAGACTATTCCATTAGTTTGTCAGTTGTATAGTAGTGAAGTGATTGTGTCTGTCGAGCTATCACATATATTTATTATCAGATTGATGGACAATAAATAACATAGAGTGTGATAAGTGGTCAGATGTTGTGTCAGGATGGTGCAATAGTAAAATTTTTAAATATGAAATGTTAAGTTTATTGAATTATTTTGAATTAGGACAAAATTAATAGAATGCATATGTTTTAGGGATTAAAATTGTTATTATACCAAGCCATTTCAATTTTAATGACAAAATAACTTGTTTATCAAAAAAATTTAATGAAGTGACATGTTTGTTCACTAAACCTACAAATGAGTGACTGAATTGTTACATATAAAAAAATAGTGGCTTGTTTGTTATTAAACTTATAACTAAGTGACCTGTGGTGCAATTTAACCTATTTTTATTTACTTTCTGGTTCAATTATATCGGAAGCTTAAGAGTTATGCGCTGGTTGTGTTCCCTTTATTCATTACACAAAGAGCGATTAATTTACTTAAAAAACCAATTTACTTGTACCATTTATTTTAATATAATTAATTTACCATCCAATTCCAATCCAATCTAGTCCAGTCCAGGCAAAGATGTGGCATCGACGGATTAGTCAGTACTACTCCCAATAATATAAGAATAATAGAGGGAATTTAGTTTAGTTTTTTATGTTTGTAAAGAATATAAAAAGTTACTCCATCGGTCTTATTTATTTTGTCTATTGTTAATTTTTTATACAGTTTTAGGAAGAAAAAATTTGTGTAAGAATGTATAAAAAAGATGATCTAAAATAATTGAAACGACAATTTTATCATTAAAAAGTTAATTTTGTTTTGTTAGAAAACTAAAAAAATATATAAAAAAATTTACCTTATAAACGCTTGTTGATTTTTTTAATGAGATATTTTAAATGAGATAATTTTAAAATGTGAGACATAAGAATAATATTTTTATTCTTTCAAGATGAGGACGATGTCATTTCTATGACATGATTGGTCAAATATGCAAATGCACTGCAGTATTCCATTATATATATATATATATATATATATATATATATATATGGATGTGGCTCTTGAATCTTTACCTACCTGGCTAACAATGGCTGAAACTACAATGCAACTCGAAGCTCTGTTCTTCCCAAACCAGCACTCACAGCAAGCTCAGTTAACGGACCATAATTCCTTTGAAACTCATCAACTTGATCTCCAACAAATAGTCGAGCTCACCGACAGCATTTTCAACATTGCTGTTGCTTCTCAGGTTCTTCATGATTACTTTCTCTTAACTACTTCTCCAACAGAACATATTTAAATGCCTTTACTTGTAGGAGGACGCTGTCGAGTCTGGAAAGTTAAACGACATGATGAGCAGCCTGGAGAAAATTGATGGTATGCGTCAAGTATTGTCTGCTATCCGAAATATCTCCTGCGAGGTAACCACTGCTTTACTGGGATTTAAATTGCGGTTGTGATTGTGCTGAGTTTATCGCTTTTACAGATATAGTGGATTCTATTATTATCAGTATTGTGGTCGTATTTTTTAATAACTTATGTTATTGGGAAAATAGCGGTTGTGGGCATAGCAGTTTCAAATAGCGCCGTTATTGCTATATAACCGATGCTATTTAAATTCCCAACTTTAATCTATTAACTTCTTGTTTATGGCTAACACATTAATTTAATGCTTTGAAATTCGTTGCGCACATTGTAGATATCATGCAATCTCTTAGAAGGAACAGGAAATGTGGGTAAAATCACATCGGCAATGCAAGGAAGGCTTCGAAACTATTCGTGGAACGAAAGACCTGTGCTAGCCATCGCAGCTTTCGCTTCCAATATTGGAGAATTGTCGGTGCTGCTGAAGCACCGCGACCTTCCGATTGGAAAATTTGCAAATATCGTAAAAGGCCACTCGCTCGAAGTCGATTTGAATGCTCTTCGGGGGCTTATCAATACCATGAAGGAAGTGGCCCGCACCAGTTTGGCCTTCTCCAACATTCGGAAAGAGGCGTTATCCATGGAGGCGGAGTTATCAGAAAAGATCATTGGCACCGTTTTGGATATTTCAACCACTTTAAGCAAACGGAAGTAAGCCACTTGAACATCCATCATGTTCAACTTTAATTATTTTATTTTGGCATATTATATTATATTTATATATTTAATTCTTTTACTCTGATTTTAGGGACATTGGTGATAAGAAATTAACGATGTTGGCAACACAACTTAAAGAGGTGAATATTGAACTTCAGGAGAAACTGAATCCTACAAGTAAGCCTTCGCATAAATAAATAAGTGTTGGGTGCAGTGTTAAGGAAACAATATTAGTTTTTTTGATAAATTTTAATTTTAATCTTAATTTTGAGGCGGGTAAGAAAAATGGTGCTCCTAATGGTCTAGAACCTATGACCTAATAGAATATAAAAAAATAAATATGAACAGTTTGACTAATCGGTCAAATATACTTACTCAAGAAAATAATATTGTTGAGGAAAAGGAATAAAAATGTCAAACATAAACTGTAAAATGAACCTAAATATAAAAAACAAACAAAATCTTAGTATTTTAGCAAGTTAAATAAGTCTTCATGAGTCTTTTTGACATCTGATCGCATTGTGGTGCAGGGAAAGTGTCACCTGTTGTAAGTCGCTTCCGCTTTAGGTGGAAAGTGAACAGGAAAAATTAAAGAGAGAATAATCACCGAAAGGCGATGCTATGAAAGGGGCCAAATGACCACTTTGCCGCTGAACCTTTAGGCTATTTTCAAGTTTGCCGCCTAAGCTTCAACTGTAAAAAGTCCCAACCATTTCACTTCATAATCATCCCAAAATTCTCTCTAGTGGTGTAAACGAGCCGAGTAAATCTTAAGTTCGAGTAATGCTAAGTTCGACTCAATTTATTAAGATTTCGAGTCGAGTTCGAGCTCGAATAATTTTCTTATAGAGTTGTTTTCTATCAAAAGAGAAATGCTATTATTTTCTTATTGTTGTTTGTGGTTTTTACCTTATATTATTTAGTAATTTTCTATGTAAAATATGTATCTTTTTATCTACGATATTATTTTTTCAAATTATCAATTGCGATTTTGTTCTATTTAATGGTCATATTCTGCAATAATTGGTATCAAGAGTCTAATTTTGCTATTCATATATACTTACAATATTTTCTGTTGGTTGTTGTTGAATTAACATATTATTATAACAAAGGTTATAATGTGTAAAATATTTTAAATAAATTTTTAAGTATTGAAATAACTCACAAAAACTAAGTTGACAAGAGCAATTGATCAATATGGCATGTTTTAACAGGCAAAATTTGTCTAAGTCGTTTGATATGTTTTCAAAATAATTTTACAAATTTAAATGTACTCAAAATGCCATTTTGGGCATTGAGTACAAGCGCAACTGTTCGAGTACCAATACTAACAGTTGCCCATGTGCATTTAATGTGAGAAAAACTCCTCCCAACGACTATAATCAAGTCTCCAACAACCTAAACGGTTAAAATTCAATGAGAGGGTACATAAACAAGTCTTCAAAGTTTCTACAATGACAAGACAACTATTCTAAAGCTTTTAATCTAAATCCAAAAGTATACTTGAGCTTCATAGTCAAATTTCTTGTAATTACTTGTGAGAGATTTCTTTCTAATCTTTATTTATCAAGTATTTGGAGTTTTAGTGAGCTTCATTTCTGCAAACAATTTCCTAGTGAGGGGTTACTAAGTTTTCTCTTTTGTATTAATTTTTGAGAAATAATTCATTTGATTTTGGGGTATAAATTAGGGATGAGCATTTTAGCCGACCCGATTGGGTCAATTTTTTTGTAGAAAATTCATGTTCGGGTTGGGGTTTTACTAAGGATAATTTTGGGTTGGGTTGGGTTGGGTCGGGTTTGAGTTTAGGGTGGCAAATATCCGACCCGACCCGACTCAGGACTAATAATATAATTTTTCCTTATATTTTTAGGTATAATGCTCCCTCTTTATATATTTTTTATAGTTGGTTCCCTAAATGTTTTTTACAATTAGGTCCCTAAAATTTAATTTTTTACAATTAGGTCCCTAAAATTTAATTTTTTAAATAGCTCAGGTCAGGTCAGGCCGGGTTTGGGTTTAAGTATATAATTTTTGGGTCAGATTGGGTTCGAGTTTAAGTATATAATTTTTGGGTCAAGTCGACTCGAGTTTTTTCAAGTATGAGGTCGAGTCGGGTCAGGTTCGGGTGGGCCAAAAACCCAACTCGTGCCCATCCCTAGTATAAATCTTGTGAATTGTATAAGGTTATCTCTTTCTTCAAAAAGGAAAGACAAATTAGTGAATTTGTAAAATCCATAGTTTGGTAACTAAGGTAGTGGATGTAGACTCCATTTGGGGAGTTGAACCACTCTAAATCATCTTGCAAATTCTCTATCTTTTGTAATTAGTTTCCACCAAAATTTTATTTGCCAATTCACCCCCTCTTGGCCATTTTTATTAGATTGGTCCACTCAACAATTGGTATCATAGAAAGATTCATTTGAAGGTCTTACAACCTCTTGAGAAGAGCCAAAGAGTGTTCAATCAACCATCAAGTCATCCATGACCTCAACTTTTGAAAACTATTTCATGGAAGAGTGTCAACCCATCTCAAAGCCTCTTTTCTTCAATGAAGTGAACTACCCATATTGGAAGAATAGGTTGAGGTTATCCATCCAAGCCAATGACTATTTTATTTGGGGTGTAGTGGTAGATGAGCCAATACTACCTCAAAAGAAAAAAAATGAGAAGTTTACGTTCTCAAGAGCAAAAGGGAATGAATGATGAGATCGAAGGCAAATGCAATCCAATGCCAAAGAGATATGAGACAAACTTGAAGTTACATATGAAGGTACAAATGAGGTGAATGATACAAAAATTGGCATTCTTAATCATAGTTATGAAAACTTCAAGATAAACCCGGATGAAGATATTAAGACGATGTTCGATCGATTTCTCGTCATCGTGAATATGCTTAATGGATATGGAGAGATCATTCCGAAGGACAAGCTTGTGAGAAATCTTATATACTCTCTTTCCTTCTCATAGGATTCAAACAAGATCACCATCATTGAAGCTAAGAATCTCAAGACATTGAAGCTTGATGAGCTTATTAGGTCTTTACTAACTCATGAGTTGATGAGACAAGGAAGAAAAATAAATAGAAGAAGAAGAAAGAGAAGAATGAAGTAGAAAGGAAGAAAGTTAGAGTTGCTCTTGTAACACCCTAAACTCGAATGTCACATTTGGACCTTAAGCCCACACCTGTTACCATAATGTTATACCTCAAAATTTAGGGTAGTGACCAAAATGAATAAAATTAAACTGTGGTGGCTAAAGTATAAAATTATAAAAAGTTTAGGGACTAAATTATAATTTTTGATAGTTATGTATTTTAGTTCCGTAAATGAATTGTTTACCCACAAGAATGACGTTTCCGTGTTACTCGAATGTTTCATACAAAATTTGTGTTAAAAGCTATAAAAGGTTAAGTTCGACAAAAATTTGGATAATCGGATCGAATTGAATATTTAAGATATTTTTTAGATGATAAGGTAAGATTAATAATATCTTTTCCATGCCTTAATTTAGAAGGATTTAACATGGACCATTGGATTTAAGTTGATTTTCCATGTTAAATATGAGCCGTTAGATGAATAATGGCAATATTGTAATTTTGGAAAATTACAAGGCAAAATTTGTAACTACTAACTTATTGGTTTATTTTTGACCATTGGATGAATATTTTGACAAGTGGCATGATATGATTCATTGGATCAAATGGAAAAATGGTTATTTTGCAATAAAATGAAAATTTTATTCATATTAGCCATTAAAAATGCCATTTAGCATAACAAATGACAAAGAAAAATATGGAGAAAAGCTTTCTCCAAGCATGTCAGCAAAAATCATGGAAAAAAAACAAGGTAAGTTTGGGGTTTTGTGATTTTCTCCCTAAAAGGCTTGGATTTAGGGTTTGGTTATGAAATGCAAAGTTGATCCTCTTTGAATTCTCTATCATTTGGTATAAAAGTTTCATGGATTGGTTAAGCTATGCTCATGAAATTGAAGGATTAAAGTTTAGGGTTTATGGATATAAATTTATTTGTAGTTTGATTTTGAAGGATTAAGTGTTTAATTAGCTTTTCTAAGCTTGATTCAAGCTCAATTTAATGTGTAAAGTAAAACCCCTAATTTTGGCAAGTTAGGTTTAATTTGGGGTTATTGGATTCAAGTTTAATTTGGGTTTGAAATGAAAGGAAAAATGTTGGAATAATTCAATTCAAGGTTAATTTGAGGTGTTGGAATAGTTAAAGGAAGTTAAAGATTTGATTTGTGAAATCTGCCTAGAATTTTAGTCTTTGGTAGTGAATTTGGAAATTCACAAAAAATTCTATAAAAATGATTAGAAAGTGAGACAAATATCATTGCATTCTTGGTTCAGTATAGTTTCGTTTAAAACAAACGGTGACTGATTTCGATTTGTATATCAAAAGATATGAATTTTTAAGTGACGAAAGGTCAGAAAATAGAGTACAAGTCTGCCTCGAAATTCAGCACTGGAATTTGACTTTGAAAATTCGTCATAAATCGTACGAGTTGAATTTGGACTATTAGTTTATGTGGTTGAACAACTTATCAAATCTAGTTTTTGTCAGAACAAACAGAATCAAATTTTGAGTTGTAGATTATTTTATATAAATATTTCTTTGAAGGTAGAGCAGACTGACAGATTATAAAATGAATACCTTATTGGTGTTATTAATTTGTGCATGTAAGGGATGAATGTGAAGCATTCAAGTAAACAAGAGAAATTAGAAATTCAGTAGATAAAGCAATGACCAAGCATGAAGTTCTCTTAATAAATGCATTTTAGTTTGGGATAAGAAGTGTCAATGTGAGTGCATTTATTTGTTTTAAAACGTATTTATGAAGACATGCGACAAGTCAACCTATATGATTTTATCGAATTAATAATATTGATTTCCATATGAAATTAAATATTTTCACTGGCATAAAGTAATGTTTGGTACATGATGAGGTATAAACTACCCTATTGTGTTTTGCTTATGATAATTTTTATTATCATGTATCGATAATTATGTTACTGGAGTGATTTATGGTATAATTAATATTGATTTTTATTTGTGAAATATAATATTTTCACAAGCAAAAAGAGATGGTTTTGTACATGATAGGGTATGAACTGCCTTATTATGCTTTGTTTACGATAATTTTATTATCATATATTGATGATTGTTACAAAATGAATTATGGTATAATAGAGTAGGAATTTATCTATTATTTTGATTTATCGATGATGAGATTTTTACCATCTATAAAATGATATATCGCAAAGGTAATGGTATTGTTTTATTGCCCAAGATTACCATGGGAGTTATAGTATATTGGCATGCCATAGGAGACTAGTAGTTTGGGACTGCATTGTAGCTACACTTGCCACATGGTGGCTAGCATTCTGGTAATGCATTGATCTTCGGATCTTGTAGTCTGGGACTACCGTCACTTCGATGACTAGTGCTCTAGGAGCACAACGAGCCCGTATTAATGTAATGTTTGCCTTTCTCCTTAAGGGAAATGGCTAGTACTCTGGGAGTACACGATCTCGTATAATTAGTTTCTCTCTATACGTACTTCTTGGGATATTGGTATAAAAGAACTTTTACATAATGATTTTTATAAATATTTCATCTTTGCTTTAAAGCAATATTGATTTGAAATAGTTTTATATGGGAATTGTTTATACTATGTTATACTTAAGGACTGATATTTATTTAATTTTATGATTACTTTATAATGTCTCACTAAGTTCGTACTTAGCGCGTGTTTTACCTGTGCACACGTAGGTGGTTCGAGACATTAGGTGTAAGTAAGGAGTTGCATCAAGTTCAGAAAATTTTCATCAAGCTACTTTAGTAATGACATCCTACTTGAGGTTTTTAATTAATATTAGTGGCATGTATAAATAAGATAAATTTGTCTATTTTGGTTCAGAGTCTGTTATTTGTCAAACAATTAATTTGTTTTTCGTAAAGTAAAGGAGCTCCGATTTTGTGTACAAGTTAATTTTAAATATTTTTAAAGGTTTTAAATTTATAGAATTTTTAAATAAAAAATCATGTTGTTATTCTGTGACATCTTTGACTTATATTCAGCAATCGAATACGGGAATGAGGTGTTACATTTTTTAGTATCAGAGCTAGAGGTTTAGCAGGTTTTGGATCCAATCCGAGCTTTTTATCAGTCAATAAGTGTATACATGCCACTAGGATGTCATTATTACTGTATTGATGCTTGAGTGACTTGATGCAACTGATTATTGAATTGATTGAATAAGGTTATAGCTGTCCGAAGTTGAGAGATCACGTCGAGCGATCAAGCAGTTGGGTAAAAAGAAATGAGGCCCATAAAAGTAGTAACAAGGTTAATTATTAACCTCTTTCCGCTCAATATGATGTTAATGGGCTGGTGTAGTTGGAAATGCCTAGCTAAACCAAGGTTTAGTATTTCAAACCTTGGATATGAATTTAAATGAAATTCAACCCCAAGTTCCTTAAACTCTTATTGCTAGAGAGCTAGGAAGTCTTGAAGTGTGAGACTTCAGGTGGGGTATTGATGCAAAACCAATGTCGCTAGACTATTGGTTTGATAAATATAAAAAAGAGATACAAAAAGGGCTTTATTGTGATGATCATGGAAAGCTCGATGTGATAATAACTTATCTCTTGGGACATAACACAAGCGTAAGTTAAATCTGTAAGAATTACTCGTTAGTAATTCAAAGAAATCGAATTTTAGTAAGCTTAATGAAGTTGCTTCTTATGAATTTTTGATTGAAACAAATAGTTCTGAAAGGAACTAGAAAGTTTAGAGATTGTAATGATGAGGGAAAAATCAGATTTTTCTGATCAATGTGGTTCAGTAGTATTTTTTGGAAACTGCTATCACAAGGATGTAAGAACTTTCTAGCTTATGTTGTGAACATATACGCATTCAAAGCTGAACTTGTAAAGTATCTCAACTATCCATGAATAACAGGATGTGCTCCCTCAGGAATTGCCAGGGTTACCATCTAATCGTTAAATGAAATTTAGGATTTAGGTTTTCTCTAGCACTGAACTTATATCAAAGGTACTGTACAAAATGGCTCTTACAGAGATAAGAGAGTTAAAGGTTCAGTTATATTAAATATGGGATTGAGGTTTTATACGACTTAATATATTACCTTGGGGAATTTTAGAAATATTTGTTAAAAAAGAAAAATGGTTCGATGAGATTATGTATTAATTATCGTCAAATAAATAAAGTGGTATTAAAGAATAGATAATTTATGTTGTAGATTGATGATCCCTTCAATCAATTGAATGGAGTAGAAGTGTTCTCCAAAATTAATCTTCATTTGAAGTATATCAATTGAAGGTCAAGGAGGAGAATATTCTTAAAAATTGTTTTCAAGACACGATTTGGGCACTATGAGTTCATAGTGGTGCCTTATTGGCCATTCTAATGCTCCAGCAGCATTAATGGATTTGATAAATAGAATGTTCTAATCGTATTCGGATCGGTTTGCCGTGGTAATCAATAATGATATATTTTAAGTACCCAAAGACTAGGGAAGATTACGATTTATAGTTTCGGGAGGTATTACGGATTTTATAAGAAAAGAAATTGTATTCCAAGTTGTTCAAGTATGGATTCTAGATATTTGAGGTTGTCTAAATATGAATTTTGTATACTTGAAGTTGCAGTTTTAGGCTATATTGTTGAGACCGATGAAATTTGATTGGATTAACAAAAAATGGATTATGATAGAAGCTCTAATGTTAGGTAGGACTGATCCTCCGTCACAACCTCCTCACCAGCTGCCCCAGCTCTCTCAAGTTCATACGCACCTGTAAAATGAAAGAAAACACATTTAGGAGGGTCACCAATGCGCGTAGCAATGAAAATAAGTCATGAAGAACTCTTACCACCCCTTGCGATCGATGCAAAAACACCGTCCATGCATGTTGCGTCTTTATCTGAAACATTTAGAGCACCGTCACCGCTACCAAAAGGCTTTATTTTCTCCTCCATCGTGTGATCTCCAGCCCGATCCCTTGAATCCGCTGAGTTAGCCTTCAAAATTAACCTCTTGTTTCTCTTCACCCGATCTAGCGTACTGTCAGAATGCCACGACTTACGGCGACAACCTTTATAGGCGGCTAGCCAATTACCTTCTTCCTCTATCGCCCCGACAAGTACTTGGGCCACTTCATCTGAACTACCGTAGGGCCAAGCCGTCTTGTATGGCATTATCTCCAAAATGGCCTTGAACCTCGTTGACACATGGGAAACCTTGTAATCGTTAGGGCTCTGCTCATCAAGGCCAACCTTGAACACCAATCGTATAGTGACGTCCCTCTCAACATCAACCCATCCTTCTTCCTTCTGTATGGTGAACTGACCTAGCTCACCCTTGTTTAGCTCTGGCATATACTTCCACGCAGACTCTCTAGGTAGCCTCTACCCCCGCGCTATACTCTTGCACCATAAAGCTCGGAGCTCTTCCCTCGGACGCTCTTACGCCTCTAAACTCATCAACTTCAGAGACCGATGTAAGGAGACAAGACAACCATCAAATACGATTGAGCTCACAGCCTGACAACTGAGCTACTACCTGCCAGCCCATCAATAGCCATCACTAGGCCTGGCCTGGTCTCATCAACCATCACTCCATCTACAGAACCAAAGGGATATAAATACCCAAAACCTAAGACAAATGGGACGACTCTCACATTCTACATCGATCTTCCTTCTCTCTCATAAGGCTCTGACCATCGGTTATACAATGTTTACGGCTCTCGGCCCCAAGTCAACCAGGGGTGAACCACCTAATTCTACAGTCAACCACTATCTCCCATGGCTCTTCGCCCATCCTACAATGGGTGAACCACCAAGCTTCGACCCCAAACCCGCCTGTGACAACCGTCTCCACCTTGTCTGGTGTCGCCCAAAATCGGTATCAACAAGTCTCAATGCATTATTGTTGTCCATGCTCACAATAATACCCCCTAAGGACATTTAAGAATAACCAATTATTCTAAGGACTTTATTATAATTCAGTTTATTTATACACATAGAATAGTAACTGAAAATAATAATAGTAATACATTTGTATTAATAAACAAGGTAAAACAAATATCATTTACAATCATCTTATCATTGTCTTTGGGCATACTCTAACAAAAAAGTTTCTTGATAAAATTAAGCTTTCTTGGGAGATTTGGTAGCCTTTAATGGAGATCTAGGTTCTTTAGAGGCGGCCTTTTTCAGGCTTCTTTGGGAGAAGAATGAGATTAATGCTCAGTAAAATGCCACTGTGGTCTGTGAGCAATGGTAACAGTGAAGAGAGGATATAAAGGACCGGTGAAAAGAGGGAAGGGGATAAATGATAAGTGTTGTACAAAAAGGAGAGGATGAATAATTTGGTGTTTGGCCCAAATATTTGTTTAATTATTTCAAATCAGGATTAAACTGATAAAACACATAAGAGTTAGGGACTAAAACTTACTAAACCATAGCATGTAACCATCTCCGTTAAGTTTTAACGAAACTTATTAGGTGGTGACCAAAATAGAAAAAGAATGTCACGTTAGTGATCAACAGTGTAATTTGCCCAAAAAGAAATCGAGAAAAGGACTCTAGCTAAAGAGTTAGGACAGACAGACAACTTTAAAATTTATGGCGAATTATTCAACATTTCTTCCTGCAATAACATTTTTTTTTCAGCTAGCATGCATGCAGGCATGAAACTCTTGTGATTTTGGATCTTCTTCAACAATATACTCTACTTTTTAATAAGAAAGTAGTAGCATCTTAAAATATTAAAAAAAGGCAATAGGTATTAATATTGGAATCAGAAGACATAAACTTACTATTTAAAATTAGAGAAAGCCATTATATCAAATTTAAAACTTTAAATACTTATATCTTTTATGATATATTAAAAAATAATGTTAATTGAAGATACATACTCTAAAGTAGTAGCATCTTAAAAAATTTATAATCAATGTTTATTCTTATATAGGCCAACAAAACGTGAATGATTAATTGTTGGATTCGCTTTAATAGATATCTTAAGAAAAAAAAAACCTTATGATGAGGTCTCTTATTTGTTTAAATACTATAGACACTTGGAAGAACATGAAGGATCATCTTGACTGCATCTTAGCCTAACAAGTCAAGCAAGAATATGATGCAATATTTTAAAAAGTAACTCAGGTTCCAACTTCTTTAATTCATCAATGCTACATGTTCTTGATCCCGACTCAAAGAATAATCAACTTTAGCTTTGTCATGTCAGATATACATATATGCTTTTCGTACTAATTTAATGTACTTGGACCATTTATTTTTTTTATAATTAATTCACCATCCAATTCCAATCCAGGCAAAAATATTCCTTGAAATATACCTGTGGCATCGACCAATTAGTCAGTACTCATGTGATGACTCAAAATAATATAGAAAAATTTGAGGGAATTTAGTTTAGTTTTTTATGTTTCTAAAGAATATGAAAATTAACCTCTTTTTTCTTTCAAAATGACGATGATGGCATTTCTATGACATGATTGGTCAAATATGTAAATGTAAAGTTCACAAAAGACCATTAAATTATAGAAAAAATATTTATTTTGGTCACCCAGATTTTAAAAGTTATAAAAATAATTATTAAATTTTGATTGTTGTTATAAAATGGTCCATAGGTCATTACCTGTCGTTAAGGGGTAATGTGGCAGTTAAGAAATTTTGTATGACAACAAATTTAGTCATTCATATTTTCACAGTTTCAAAAAAAAAATTAAGAAATTTAACCCTCATTATTTACACATTCTATCAATTTGATTGTATTAATGAGGGTTGAGTTACTTAAAATTTCCGAATTATAACTAAATTAATAGAATGTGTAAATATGAGGAGACTAAATATTCTGTTATATGCATCTTATTAACTGTTACGTCACCTCTTAACAACAGTTAACGACTAAGTGACCATTTGGTAACAAAAAATCAAGTTTAATGGCTATTTTGTAAGTTTTGAAAGTTGGGTGACAAAAATGAACATTTTATCATGGTTTAGTGATGATTTGTGAACTTTTACCCAATATGTAAAAGCCATTCCTTGTATATAGAATCGTCTAAATGGATGTGACTCAGCACTCACAGCAAGCTCAGTTAACTGACCATAATTCCTTTGAAACTCATCAACTTGATCTCCAACAAATAGTCGCGCTCACCGACGGCATTTTCAACATTGCTGTTGCTTCTCAGGTTCTTCATAATTACTTTGCTCTTAACTACTTCTCCAACATAACATATTTAAATGCTTTTACTTGTTGTAGGAGGACGCTGTCGAGTCTGGAAAATTAAACGACATGATGAGCAGCCTGGAGAAAATTGATGGTATGCGTCAAGCATTGACTGATATACGAAATATCTCCTGCGAGGTAACCACTGCTTTACTTGAGGATTTAAACTGTGGCCGTGTTGTGTTTATCGCTGTTGCAAATATAATGGATGCTATTACTGTCACTGCGAATATTGTGGTCGTAATTTTTTTAATAACTTATGTTATTGTGAAAATAACAATTGTGGGCATAGCAGTTTCAAACAGTGCCGCTCTATCAACTTCTTGTTTATGGCTGACACGTTAATTTAATGCTTTGAAATTCGTTGCGCCCATTGTAGATATCATGCAATCTCTTAGAAGGAACAGGAAACGTGGGTAAAATCACATCGGCAATGCAAGGAAGGCTTCGAAACTATTCGTGGAACGAAAGAGCGGTGCTAGCCATCGCAGCTTTCGCTTCCAGTACCGGAGAATTGTCGATGCTGGTGAAGCACCGTGACCATCCGATTGCAAAATTTGCAAATATCGTAAAAGGCCACTCGCTCGAAGTCGATTTGAATGCTCTTCGGAACTTGGGGCTTATCAATACCATGAAGGAAGTGGCCCGCACCAGCTTGGCCTTCTCCAACATCCGGAAAGAGGCGTTATCCATGGAGGAGTTATAAGAAAAGATCATCAGCACCGTTTTGCATATTTCAACCGCTTTAAGCAAACGGAAGTAAGCCACTTGAACATCCATCATGTTCAACATTAACTATTTTATTTTGGCATATTATATTATATTTATATAATTAATTCTTTTACTCTGATTTTAGGGACATTGGTGATTAGAAATTAACGATGTTGGCAACACAACTTAAAGAGATAAATACTGAACTTCAAGAGAAACTGAAAGGTACAAGTAAGCCTTCGTATAAATAAATATATTTGTTATTATGGAGCAGTAATTATAAGTGTTAGGTGCATAGGCAAGAAATGAATATTTTTGAATGACAGTTACAAATTCTAAATATAAACCATGAATTTAACATAAAAAATAAAGGATAAACTACACAGATGACCGCTTAACTATGAGGTTGGTGTCAATTTGATCACTATACTTTCAATTTTAGCAATTTTACCATATATCTATTTAATTAGTTCCAATCAAACCATCAACAGTTAAAAAAACGGAGAGGCTGACGTGACTGTTAAATATAATTTTGAATTATGTGTAATCACTCATTTTTGATTGGGTTTTAGTGTTATTAGTATTATTTTAATAATAATATTATTAATATAAAATTAATGAAAAATAAAAAAATAATAAAAAATAATATCCTATTAAAAAAAAGGAAGAAAATACGTGGAGCATGTTGCTCCACGTCACCCTATTTACCCACCCCTTTGCCTATAAAAACAAGGCATTGGGGGCAGCCAATTTGGGGGAGAATTGCACGCCAAAAATTGCCAATAAATTGGCAAGTGAATTGGCACCCAATTCGTGGGAGCCATGGGCGCCGCGCAAGGCTGGGCGGGGTTGGGGCAATGCCCTCGCCCCGATTGGTTCGATCAACATTCGATCGGGGTCCTATTTTGGATCCGATCTAGTTAATATTTTTGGAGAGGTCGCGGTAGATCTCGGTGGGGTTGATCGGGGGTTCGTCATTCGAGCTCCTAGTTAGGTATATTTTCTTCCCTTTTTATTTGTGTTGTAATTTTTATAATTTAATGAAGTATTAGTTAATTTAAAATTGTGTGTTCTTTTTACTTTGTATGTTTATTTATGCTTTAGATTAGTATTTATTATATTTTAAATTTATATTTTATATTAATCTTTTAGTTATGTTAAATTTGTTTTTTATGTGTTAGATTAATATTTATGAATGTTAGTATTTTATTTATGTTAGATTTGTTTTTTTTATAAGTTAGATTAATATTTATGTATGTATGTTTTAGATTAGTATTTGTTTATGTTTTAAATTTATGTTTTAGATTAATATTTTATTTATGTTAGATTTGTTTTTATTTATGAGTTAGATTAATATTTATGTATGTATGTTTTAGATTAGTATTTTATTTATGTTAGATTAGTATTTTATTATGTTAGTATTTATTTATATTTTATCGCATTGTAATTATATTCGCCATGTTTTAGGTTGCATAACAGATATATAAATTGTCAATGCAGTGCCCTTTTATCCGAGCGTAAACGGGGCCAGTATCAGGCGTAGTGATAGTGGTTGGGCGTTTACTCTCGGATAACGGGGCCTTTAAAATTTATTCGCAATTATAACCGAATTTTAAACTAATCGTCACTTTAATCCGGAAAATCTAACATTAATAAAGCGGTAATTATTAAAGTACCAATTTTGGGCGGTGTGGGGGTGCTAATCCTTCCCCATCCGTAACCGACTCCCGAACCCAATAGTTTTCAAATCTCTGGTTTTATGGTGTCCGACCTACCTAAGTGGCCGGTGGCGACTCCAATTTCTAAAATACGGTATTTTTAAAACCCCACAAAATAAATATTTTAATACCTGAAAAATCACAAACACTTCGAAAACTCAGTATTTTTTAGCGAAACAGACATCGCTACAGATGGCGACTCCGCTGGGGATCTTATTTGTTTTTCGAAAACAAGAAGAGAGTCAAGCTTTTTAAATAATTACCGTTTTATTAATATTAGAAATTCTATGTTAAAGTGACTATTAAATTAACATTCGGTTATAATTGCGCGTTTATTTTAACGCATTTAAAATATGGCATATAAACCTGTTTTTTAAGTGGGGGGAAAACGCTAATGCTTTCGTGGAGATATCGTTCTCCCGTATGGGCCTAGCAAGTACCTTCGGGGCTCGAGTACCTTATGCTTTCGTAAGGATATCGTTCCTTCGTACGGGCATAAGCGAATGGGTCCCCCTAAATTGAACCCGGTTGAAAGGAGCCTATAATGGGCGATGATCGGGTGCCTTGCTACTCTTAGTAGAGGACAGCAAGGACAATTCGGGTACCTCCTAGAACCAAGACTGCATGTAGAGAATACATAGAAACCTACCATTTAGAGCCATGCGGATAACCTTAGGTATTTTAGACTGGATAAATAGGGTTGTTTTGTTTGTTTACCTTATTTAATTTGTCCTTTTATTTATGTATTTATTATTTTTATCCGGTACTAACTCATTTTTTTGTGTTTTATTTTTATTTTTATTTTACACATAGTTTTGTTGCATTATCATTGCATCCACATTACATAGAGGCGTTGATTCAAGTGGTTTGCCCGATTAGAAAATCTTTCATCATGGAAAAAATGTGTCTTAGGAAGGACGGCATCGATCCAATCGCGTGACATCAGTCAGAGATTACTCAACAGATCCAAAGTAACAATTTGCCGAACGAGCGTGTAGTGCCAAAGTATACACACGAGACCCTAATGGTAGACATACGACGAGTTGCAAGGCGTGTGAATGACTTAGCTACCGAAGCCGCGGCTCTCCGACCTTTCGTAACCCCGAACATGGAAAAAGCACCAAGGTTTATCAAGTTGCTCAGAGCTATTGAGGAGCTAAGAGGTAGAGCTAGGGCTTATGTGTAGAACTTTGTTTTGTAATTAAGACTTTTTGTAATAGGGACTCTTTTTGTAATATAGACTCGTTTTGTAATATGAACATTTTTTGTAATCTGGACCCTTTAATTGCCATGGAAGTCGTTCGAAAGGGTGATTACCAGCGGAATCAACGCCTTTATTTGCATTCATGTTGCATATCATGGTGTTGATTCAAGAACAGTTCATTAAAAGGCTTTCAAAATAGAAAAAAGTATGCTTTGCCAGAAACGATAATGTTATAGTAACAAGTTAGGCCGAGCAAAGACCAATCGAGAAAGAAGACGGTACGATAGTAAGGCACGTACGACGCAGAAGATTCAGTCAGGGCCGCAGAACCCCAATTTTAAATCTTCACATTTGACCATTTTTAAAAAAATCTCAGATTTTAATTTAACTCAAAAAAAGAAAAAATTTGAAAATATTATTATTTTGCTTTGAAACTTCTTCCCTCATAAAACTTTCAGAATAATAATAATAACAAAAAGAAACCTAAAAGTTTCATTTTTTAAGTAAGTTAAAACTTTTTGATAATAAAAAGGGGGAATTTTTAAACCAAATGATCCTTGAAAATTTTAATTTAAACCCCAAAAAGTTTTAAAGTACTCCCATAGGATCGATAGAATCAATCCTTGTTTAGACGTACCCAGATCTACAGAAGAAAATATATTGTCTGATGTCCTTTTTAGAAGCCACAAAAATAAAGATCACGACGTCACGAGTCCATAGAATAGAATAAGAGGAGAAGACGGAGTCATCCATCATCCTGAAGACGACGTCGAGACACGGAGCACAGGTTTTGCTTCCCGAAGTCAAGGTCTCCAGAATAAATTCAACTGTTGCCTGTAATTCATTATTAATTTCTTGCAAACATACATTTTCTCTATTGAAAGTTTTTCAAAGACTGTTCGAGAATCAACATCGCATTTGCATGCATTCTCGCATTTATAGGGTATTGATTCCCGAAGTGGTTCCTCAAATCTCAAAAATCGTTCATAATTGGCAAAGGGCCGTCTGGTCAGATATTAGAGGGCACAGATCCAGAGTTTTGTCCCAGAACAAGATCAGAGACAATAGAAGAGGAACCATCTAAAGACTTCAGGTCAGACACGGTATTGGTAATGAGCAAAGTAAAGTGCAAGAGTTGAAAGAAGCAGAGGGAAGACGTGATGAATCAGATGAATACTTTAACGAAAGGTAAGCGATCCATCAAACTGAAAGAAGAATCGATTAAGGATCAGAATAGAGAGCGAGATAGTCAGAATTCTACCTCCAAGTCAGCCAAATACGACAAATTGAACCCTTTTTGAGATCTGCATCAATAAACAGGCAGAGGGTATGCTTGAGTTGGGCTTTCAAAAAATATAGCTCGGTCTAGAAGAAACTTGAGAAGCAAGTAATGAAAAGAAGTATATCTTGATTCATGTGGGGTACACCGAACTACTCCTAATGTTCATCGACAAGACCTTATTACCTCGGTGAAGTCTCTAGCGAAGAGACCGCCTTATCTGAGAGATTACGACACACGTGCTAGAGACAGTTACCGTTTAGGAAGTTTGGGTCACGGTATTGAGGATTGCGGGGCCCTGAGGAATGAGTTCAAGATCTTATCGCGATGAGGATTTTAGGTTTCAAAGACGGAGTTCCCCAATTCTATAGTGAGCTAACAATCACCCGAGGGGCAAAGTTGAGGAGGAATCGATATCCAAGACAAAGTTCGAGTAATACCGAAGTGAGTCACTCAAGCGAGTTAAATTTGAAGATCGGAGATAGGGGTATCCCAGAAGAGAGATATTCTTTCGAGTTCAGCCAGCTCAGATAAGAGAGAGATAACTTGGATAAAATTGAATTTGCAGAATGATCATCAGAAGCTTTCCTGAGTGTTTAAGAATATCAGATTGGGTCACCTTTAAAGAATAGATGAACGGTGTTGTCCAGTTGAAAGACAACTCGGAATATTAAAAGAAGAGAAACTAGTCAAACAAGAATCAAGTTAGGATGTTATCAGGTACGTTTGAGGAAATTGGGAATAGGTACGATAGTCTCCAGAGATGAGCTACAAAATAAATTAGCCATTAACAAGAATTTCAGAAACAAGTTTATGACAGAGCAATGACAATTCAACACTCTTCAGTTGGAAAGGGCAACTTCCAAGCTACGAAAGACTAAGCAGATGATAGATGAAGACCCGAAGATCGATATTACTCGAGCAGGTAAGGCGACTTAACAAGGTGGCAGGCTTTGTCAGAACATGGATCAAGTGTTGGACTACAGAGGTAAGCTGACCGGACTACTGGATGAAGTTAAGAAAGTAGGTACTGAAGCTTATCAGTAATTGTAAATATCTAATATCTGATATAATGAAACCTTTTAGCCTCAATGGACGTCGTTCTATGGGGATCACTTTTGGAATCAATACCTTATTGCATTCATGTTTATATTTTAAGATTGCATTGCATTGCTTTGCACGATCCTGACATGTTTTACATGACATTATCATTACCTTGCATTATTATTACCTTGCATAAACTTTATGAGGAGTAATTCAAAGACCAATTGAAGACACTCAAAAATCAATATTCGAGAAGTTAAAAGATGAGTTCGAGAGAAAAAAGAAAAAGAAGAAGTTTGATGCCTTCGATGCAAGAAAACTCTGTTTGAACCATGATTGGTCATTCCCCCGAATTTTAAAGATTCCCAGATTTGCACATGATGACGGAACAAGCTGCCCCAAGATTCACCTGACCACGTCTTGTAGAAAGATAAAAGGCTACATCGAGAATGAAAAATTCCCGATCCACTACCTTTACGATAGTCTAGCAAGACCTACCGTGATATGGTACAACTATTTGAGTAGAGACCAAGTGTAGTCATGCGGAGACTTAACCGACGTCTTTATGGGCAATACATATATACTTTAGACCTATCACCAAGTCATCAGTATCTCCAGGGTACTAAGATGAAACCTAATGAAGGCTTCAAGAAACGTGCTTTAAGGTGGCTGTGTTTAGCAACCCAGGTACAACCTCCCGTAGATGAAGAGGAAAGTGACTTACATGCCACCTTTCATATTTCTTCTTTAATAAGATGCTCGAGAAAATGAAGGCCATCTTCGAGGACTTAATGACAGTCGGAGAGAGAAACGAACATGCACTCTGAGACCTAAGTTTAAAGACCAGACCTGACTAGGAGCAGAAGGAAAGAAAGAGATAAATAGGTACCACTTTCAAGGTTCTCGTGATCGTAAGAGAAGAAGACAGGCAAATTCCTCCGAATCACCGAGAAAAATTCCTCGAACAAGTACATATTTAGAGATATTCAGAGTATTCTATATGGCCTCATCTGGTCAAGGGTTAGTACCTTACCTCCGGGCCGATAAAGATTACACCCAGCTCATCTGCCTACAGTTTTAATCCATACAGTGCATGTGAGTTCTACATCAAGGCACCGGGGCATGGCACCAAGAAATTTGAGGTTGTTAATAGAAGAAATCAAGAAGTTGGTTGACGAGGGAGTCATGACAAGAATTGATCTAGCAAGGAAAAACAATAGAAGTGGCACAAGCCTACACTAAAAAGGACCGAAATGAGTTAGTACTCGGGAGGTGGTCCGGAGGTCCCTATGGTTTTCCCATCAGTTCACAAAGAAATGCTCAATGCTTTGAAAAAAGAAAAAAAGAAGAAAAAACTCTCAAACATATATTTTTAGAATTAAAAATCACATTTCCATTTAGAAAAGCATTTTTACATTCTTGATTCTTTAAACATTTTATTTTAGGGTAGTTTTGTTCTCCCATATGCATATACACGCATTTTTGAATGAACATATGTAAGTGTGAGTATCTGTTAGTTTACTTAGGCCAACAGAGGAACAAAGCGAGTGTTTAGACAATGGGCAATTCCCATTTTAAGAATTTATCTTCTCAGGCGCTTGTCGTTTAAGATCCTTGAAACGAGAGTTGACCCTAAACCTCTACCCCCTGAAGGCATTCTCAGGACATCTGTGAATTTGACAACGAATGATATTCTTTTACTTTACCAGAAGACAGAGATGAGTCCAGACAGATTGGATACGAAGATCAGAAAATCATCAGAAGAAAGTGGTTGAAAACAAGGATATGTCCAAACGAAAAATCAAAGAAAAGAAGAGAAATGGTAATCAGAAGGCCGAAGCAATCCAGATCGAGTAAATATCAGAAGAGCTGCAGAGAGGCAAGTAACTTCGAGCATAAGATATCATCAATACCTAGTATAGATACGTGTTGATTCGAGGATACATTTATAGACTCGAATAAGAAGAAAGAGGTTCAATGCTAAAAACCCAAAATGGGCAGTCTAAAAAAGAGAAAAAAAGAAAAGAAAAAGAGAAAAAAAAAGAAAAAAAATAAAAAAAGAAGAAAAAATGAGAGAAAGAAAAAAGGAAGAAAAAAGAAAAAAAAGGAAAGAAAAAAAGAAAAAGAAAAAAGGAAAAAAAGAAAAAAGAGAAATGAAGAATACTGTCTATGCTTTACACACGGATTAAACAATACAAGAATGAGACTTCAACTATGAGCAAGAGACACAAGGAATCCACATTTCAAGTAAATATCAGTTTTGAAAATTAGTATAGAAGCTCGAATTGAAGCCAAGTCAAGACAAGTCGGCCCGAAGATTGCCAATTTTGAAAAAGGAAATGACCTCTAGGGTGAAAACCCAAAAATAGGCAGTCTAGAGTGATCCTGAAAATGAAGAAAAAGAGTAGTCTACCTGAGCCTGCTGGCATCAATATCCAACCAAAATACACTGAAAGAAGTTACCTCTAGGGTGAAAACCTAAAAATGGGCAGTCTAGAACGATCCAAGAGAAAAAGTGAAAAAGAAGAAAAGAAAAAAGAAAAGAAAAGAAAAGAAGAAAGAAAGAATAACATTTCATCTGGGCGTGCCAATCACAATAATTCCCAAAAATGTATTTGTAGTCCTTCATTCAAGAAATCTCAGTTTCGAGGAGTATTGGAGGATCAAACATTATTGAACAGAAAACGAACATCGGTATATAGCCAGAATACAAGACAGCCTACAGTAAAAAGAAAGGAAATGAACTCTAGGGTGAAAACCCAAAAACGGGCAGTCTAGAGTGATCCAAAAAGGGGAAGGAATAATGGGCATATCCAAGTTACACAAGTACAGAAATACTGTTTCACTTAACCATAAACCAAAGGCCTACATTACAAGCCCCAAAGACCATTCTGGTTATCCATAGATATCCAAGTTGAATGAGAATGTCTTCAGATTTCATTCCGCCTATAAGGGTTAACTTTGCTTCAAGGAACGTCAAACTTCGAAGTGCTTGATCGACACCCAAATGAAGGAATGATGGGGCATGGTGAGATAGTGAGGTTAAGAGTGCCACCTTAAACGGGGTAGAAACTAGGTAGGGTTGTTCCTCTCAAAAGCCTATTAGACCAGAATAAACTATACATTGGCATATATCTCTACAATGGTCAAGATCTTCTAAATATGCGTTTCATTAGAGTTGATCTCTGGCAACTTGAAGCAGATGCGCTATGATGTTTGATATTTTAGGGGCAAACAGGATTTAAAAGGTTTGACATTTTTTCCCAAAGTTTTGATGTTTACCATTTCCCCTAAACATTAGTTTTTAAAAATGTTTGGCAATACACTTCAAATTTTGTTTACCATTCTCCAAGCATTATTTTATTAAAAAAATGTTTGGTCCTTAAAAAAGAAGAAGAAAAGAAAAAGATGTTTACCATTTGTTCCAAACAATGTTTTCAAAATGTTTGGTATCCCGTCCAAGTTGTGATTTTCGAAATGACTGTTATCTTTTCAAACAATCATTATTTTTTGAAATATACACAAGTAAATTGCCTTTTGCATTACTTTAAAAATGAATGATGATGAGATTTAAAGCATAGGGACTGAGAGTTAGTTCCCGTTGAAGTGCTACGAGAAGATCAAGGATGAGCTCAGGGGATGGAAGCATTTTGGCTCACCCTGGTGACTAGAAATAGATCAAGGCTCTGTATGATGGGTCAGAAAATTCAAAGCAGTGGAGCCCGTGGTTGAATGGGGCAACGCCAAGCGAAGAAGATTACAATGGTTCTTATAAGAATAATATAAGAACCAGAGGATCATTTATAAAGACAAGTGATAACCCTGAAAACAAGAAAGCCTTCCGCACAAAAGGTTTAAAAGCAGGTTCAAATGAGGATTTAAGAGCATACAATGAAGAAATAAAGAGATGAAGAAATCTGAGGAACGACCTTTCAGGGTGTAATACTTTAGAACAAAAAGAGAGCAAACAAAAAAAGAGAAGAAAAAAGAAGAAATACAAAAAAGAAAGAAAAGAAAGTGAGAGAAAAACGATGATAAAAAGAGAAGAAGAAGAAAGAGGTAAAGGAGAGAAATGAGAGAAGAGGAAAAAAGAAAAGAAAAAGAAAAAAAAGGAGAAGAAGAAAAAGAAAGCATGATATTGCATGCATCATATAGAAAAAGGCATGCCAATTTTTGCTTATTTTTGGACAGGTACTTGAAGAATTGTCAAAGAGTATTAAGAAGTGGATTTCATTAAAGAAAGAAAGATTGGCAGCCATTTTCGGCGTGAGTCCCCAAATTTAAAGAAAGTTTTGGCAGCCACCTTCGGCGTGAGTCCCCAAAATTTGAAGAAAAATCGGCAGCTATAGCAGCGTGAGTCCTAGAAGATTGGCAACCATTTTCGACGTGAGTCCCCAAATTTGAAGAAAGGTCGGTAACCATTTTTGGCGTGAATCCCAAAATTGAAGAAAGA
This sequence comes from Hibiscus mutabilis, assembly GCA_019671005.1. Classification (NCBI taxonomy): domain Eukaryota; kingdom Viridiplantae; phylum Streptophyta; class Magnoliopsida; order Malvales; family Malvaceae; genus Hibiscus; species Hibiscus mutabilis. The sequence goes on along the minus strand of CM033737.1, from coordinate 14,173,478 downwards.
TTTCGGCAGTTATAGCAGCGTGAGTCCTAGAAGATTGGCAGCCATTTTCGGCGTGAGCCCCAAATTAAAGAAAGTTTGGCAGCCATTTTCGGTGTGAGTCCCCAAATTGAAGAAGATTGTCAGCCATTCTCGGCGTGAGTCCCCAAATTGGAAGAAAGATTGGCAGCCATTTTCGGCATAAGCCCCAAATTAAAGAAAGTTTGGCAGCCATTTTCGGCGCGAGTCTCCAAATTGAAGAAGATTGGCGGCCATTTTTCAGCGTGAGTCCACAAATTTGAAGAAAGTTGGCAGCCATTCTCGGCGTGAGTCCCCAAATTTGAATAAAAATCGGTAGTCATTTTCGGCGTGAATCCCCAAATTGAAGAAAGATTTCGACAACTATAGCAGCGTGAGTTCTAGAAGATCGGCAACCATTTTCGGTGTGAGTCCCCAAATTTAAAGAAAGTTTTGGCAGCCAGTTTCGGCGTGAGTCCCCAAATTTAAAGAAAGTTTCGGTAGCCATTTTTGGCGTGAATCCCAAAATTTGAAGAAAGATTTCGGCAGGCTTAACAGCGTAAGTCCAGAAAAAAATTCGGCAGCCATAGCAGCGTGAGGCCCATATGTTAAATCCTTTGGGTCATCGGTATGTCCTTCGGGCACGATGTTAAGTCCTTCGGGCCACCAGTAAGTCTTTCGAGCCTGGTGATAAGTCATTCGGGCATGATGCGGCAGCCTTAGAAGCGTAAGTCCAAAGATATCAACAGCCTTGTAAAAAAAATAATGAAAATGAGATAGAAAAAAAGAGAGAAGAGAAAAAAAAAGAGAGAAAAAGAGCCGAAAAAGAGGGAAAAAGAAAAAAGGAAAAAAAGAAAAAAGAAAAAAATTCGAAGATAAAGGTTCTATATAGAAAGGGCCTATATTTTCAAGCTCCCGTAGCGAGAGGTTCTATGTAGGAAGAATCTGCCGCTCCGAGGCTTCAGGAGCTAAAAGTTTTATATAGGAAGGGCTTGCAGCTCCAGGGTGAAGACTAGCAGTTTTATATAGGAAGAACTCCCAGCCGAAGGAATTCACCCATGACACATAAGGGAAAACCCGTTGTGTTGAAGGCGAAGAGTCATATATAGGAAAGGGCTCTGAGCTTTACTTTCTTAGAGTGAAAGGTTCTATATAGGAAGAACCTGTAGCTCCGAGATTTTAAAAGCTAAAAGTTCTATATAGGAAGGATTGGCGGCTCCCAGGTTTGAAGACTATTAGTTCTATACAGGAGGAACTCCAGTCAGAAGAACCCATCCGTGGCACAGAAGGTTTTATGTAGGAAAAACCAGCCGCGTAGAAGGCAAAGAGTTCTGTATAGGAAAGACTCCAAGCCTTACCATCTCAGAGTGAAAAGTTCTATATAGGAGGGACTCATAACTTGAGGCTTCACAGTAAAGGGTTCCATATAGGAAGAGCCTGTAGCTTCAAGATCGGAGGGGGAAGAAGTTATATAGGAAGAACTTACAAGCTTGAAGATTCAGCTAAGGAAGAGCAGAGAGTTCCAGAAGAACACGTGATTCTGAAGCCAAAGACGAGGAAGTAGGTAAAAAATGAGCGCTTTTAATCTTTGCTTTGTCCTCGTTTCACAAGAACAAGCAAAGTGGGGCAACTATAATCACTCATTTTTGACCGGGTTTTAGTGTTATTAGTATTATTTTAATAATAATATTATTAATATAAAATTAATGAAAAATAAAAAAATAATATATTATTAAAAAAGGGAAGAAAATACGTGGAGCATGTTGCTCCACGTCACCCTATTTACCCACCCATTTGCCTATAAATACAAGGCATTGGGGGCAGCCAATTTGGGGGAGGATTGCACGCCAAAAATTGCCAATAAATTGGCAAGTGAATTGGCACCCAATTCGTGGGAGCCATGGCTGGCCGGGGTTGGGGACAGTGCCCTCGGCCCCAGTTGGTTCGATCCAACATTCGATCGGAGTCCTATTTTGGATCCGATCTAGTTAATATTTTTGGAGAGGTCGCGGTAGATCTCGGTAGGGTTCAGTCGGGGTTCGTCATTCGAGCTCCTAGTTAGGTATATTTTCTTCCATTTTTATTTGTGTTGTAATTTTTATAATTTAATGAAGTATTAGTTAATTTAAAATTGTGTTCTTTTTTACTTTGTATGTTTATTTATGCTTTAGATTAGTATTTATTATGTTTTAAATTTATGTTTTATATTAATCTTTTAGTTATGTTAAATTTGTTTTTTATGTGTTAGATTAATATTTATGAATGTTAGTATTTTATTTATGTTAGATTTGTTTTTTTTATAAGTTAGATTAATATTTATGTATGTATGTTTTAGATTAGTATTTGTTTATGTTTTAAATTTATGTTTTAGATTAATATTTTATTTATGTTAGATTTGTTTTTATTTATGAGTTAGATTAATATTTATGTATGTATGTTTTAGATTAGTATTTTATTTATGTTAGATTAGTATTTTATTATGTTAGTATTTATTTATATTTTATCGTATTGTATTTATATTCGCCATGTTTTAGGTTGCATAACAGATATATAAATTGTCAATGCGGTGCCCTTTTATCCGAGCATAAACAGGGCCAGTATCAGGCGTAGTGATAGTGGTTGGGCGTTTACTCTCGGATAACGGAGCCTTTAAAATTTATTCGCAATTATAACCGAATTTTAAACTAATCGTCACTTTAATCCGGAAAATCTAACATTAATAAAGCGGTAATTATTAAAGTACCAATTTTGGGCGGTGTAGGGGTGCTAATCCTTCCCCATCCGTAACCGACTCCAGAACCCAATAGTTTTCAAATCTCTGGTTTTATGGTGTCCGACCTACCTAAGTGGCCGGTGGCAACTCCAATTTCTAAAATACGGTATTTTTAAAACCCTACGGAATAAATATTTTAATACCTGAAAAATCACAAACACTTCGAAAACTCAGTATTTTTTTAGCGAAACGGACATCGCTACATTATGTTCGTGAATTTGGATTTGCTAAATGAATTTAATATAATTTTAAACTTTGATTTTAAATCGTGCACTAACTATAATTTAAAATATATACAAATATTATTAACTTTAATTTAATTATTAGATTTATTTAATTGGATTAGATGTTTTTTGCATCATAAGTATGTCATGTTCGAGTTCACTAAAACCACATTTCCTTCATTTTTCCAGACATTAACAACCATCTAACACATATATTAAATGGTGTACTTCATATCACAAAAATATGTTTAGCCCAATGATAAACACATGCTACTTGCACTACGGGATCCTAGTTTGAATAAATAATTTATTTTATTAAATTAATTAGGACCAAATTGGTAGATTGTGTAAATAACGATGATCAAATGTGTAATTATATCAATTTTATTTAACAGCTTCTCCGTTTTTTTAATGGTTGGTGGCTTGATTGAAACCAGTTAAATAATTATGTGGTAAAATTGCTAAAATTAAAAGTATAATGGTCAAATTGACACTAACACTATAGTTAAGTGGTCGTCTGTGTAGTTTACCCAAAAATAAAAGAAAACAATTTCATGCGTCTTTTTGACACCTGATTACAATGTGGTGCAGGGAAAGTGACAACATATGATTATGAAGACATAGGGAGACCTATTCATAGTATCGGGACCTCAGAACTAATCAAAAAAATCAAGAAATATATAGAGGTTGGTTCAAATTACATATTATTATCATCGGATCCTTCGTTTCAAAACATGGGGTTTTGATGATTGATATGTTTATGGAACAGGATTCTGAAAAACTGAGGAACAGGCATGTGTTATTTCTCATATCAGATCCCGACATCTCCATCGAAGAAATAACTGTTCTCAAAGGATTGTACCAAAAGAATGAGAACAAGTATGAAATCGTGTGGCTCCCGATTGTGGACTCGTCGGCAAATGGTACGAAAGAAGCGGCAAGGTTTAGTGAGCTGAAACAGATGATGGGATGGATTGGAGTTGAGCCTTACAAGATTGAAGCACAAGTGATTGAGATCATAAAGAAGGAACGGCAATTTATAAAGCAAGCCATTGCTGTGTCAGTGAATCAAAGTGGGGAAATCACATGCTTGAATGCCCTCCCTATGTTGTGGACATGGGGTAATTCGGCCTTCCCTTTCACTGCAAAAATAGAGCGAAATCTGTGGAACAAAATAGATGAGCAAAATGGTTGGAGGCTTGACAGGTTGTTCGATTAACTTAACCTTCCCGATGACATAGACATACAATCATGGGTACAGTTATAATCACTCAATATATTTAGTCTTAAATGAAAAATAGGTGCCCAAAGTATGCTTTTTTGAACTTTAGGTGCCTAATGTATTTTTTTGTAAAAATGTGCCTAAAGTTTCAAAAGTTATAATTTTAGGTGCCTGACCATTAATGGGTGTTAAAAAATTTAACCAATTAATGTTTGACACATGACATATTTAATTTTTTTAAAGAAAAATACCCAAAATTTTCTATTTTTCAAAAATCCCGAAATTTTGAAAATTTTACGAAATAATCCCCAAATCCCTAAAATTACCCAAACCCCCAAATCCCTCTCGCTTCCGCCTTCGATCGCCGTCCTTGAGCACACCGGTTTGGTCGCCAGACCAAGGCAGTCATTTTCCCCAACATGGCGTCGCCGGAAACGGCGAACGGCATGCAGCTGAACGTCGAACGCAAAATCAACGTTCGGCTGGCACGCCGTTCACCGTTTCCGGCGACACCATGTTGGGGGAAATGACCGCCTCGGTCCAGTGACCAAACCGATGAGCTCAGGGGCGGCGATCGGCGGCAAAATCGGTGGCGATTTGGGGGTTTGGGTAATTTTAGGGATTTGGGGACTATTTCTTAAAAAATATAAAATTTTGGGTTTTTTTTGGAAAACTGAAAGTGTTTTTTAATTTTTAATTTTGAAAAAAATAAATTAAATATGCCACATGTCAAGCATTGATTGGTTAAAAAAATTTTAACACTCATTAACGGTCAAGCAACTAAAATTATAACTTTTGAAACTTAGGACACCTATTTTTACAAAAAAAAAATACTTTAGGCACCTAAAGTTAAAAAAAGGTATAATTTGGGCACCTATTTTTCATTTAAGCCATATATTTATTTACTTTTTATGGGTAAATTACACTATAGGTCACTTTTCTTTTAAAAGTAACAATTCAGTTACGCATTTATTGCTTTAGGAACAAACATGTTACTCAATTAAAATTTTGTGACAAATAAGTCAATCTGTCATTAAAATTGAAACATGGCTTGATATAATAACAATTTAAGTCTATAAAACTTATACATTCTATTAATTTGGTTATAATTCAAAATAATTCAACAAACTTAACCATGAATATTTAAAAATTTCGTTAGTGAATTGATTGTGTCTATTAGCAGGCGACATTAAGGTCATAATGAGTCCATTTCATTAGTCTGTCGGCTGTCAAGGAGTGAAGTGACTGTCTTTCTCGAGCTATCACATATGTTGATTATCAGACTAATGGACAATATCATGGAGTGTGGTAAGTAGTTGAAAGTTGTGTCAGGATGATGCAGTGTTGAAATTTTTAAGTATGAAAGGTTAAATTTATTAAACTATTTTGAATTAGGACCAAATTAATAGAATGCATAAGTTTAGGGGACTTAAAATGTTACTATACCAAGCCGTTGTTTCAATTTTAATAATAGAATGACTTGTTTGTCACAAAATTTTAATTGAGTGATTTGTTTGTTTCTAAACTTAACAAGTGACTGAATTGTTACTTACAAAAGAATATTGATTTGTTTGTTACTAAACTTATAACTAAGTGACATGGTGTAATTTATCGTATTTTCATTTACTTTTAGGTTTTATTATCGGAAGCTTTACCAATGTTGTGTTTCCTTGATTCATTAGACAAAGAGCGAGGGGACATTTGTGTGCTTGTTTGGTGGTGGGGATATGTCATGGAATCGGGAATTCAGCGAGAAAGTGAGATTTGCCGCACATGTTGCCGGTGTTTCCTTGAAGCTTGTGTACCTCGGGCTGGGGAAGAGCAAAGGCAAAGGGCTAACAAGGAATGAGCTGGGCGGAGGCGTTTTTGTTCCTGAACCTGAATCTCAGTGGCAGTTCTGGACTCGACTGGAGAGCATGTTGTACTCAAAAATCAAACTCGGGAAGACAGTGAATGTTAGCAGGAAGGATCGGGTGATGCAGGAGGCCATGAAAATGGTTGGGTACGGCGGGAATGGCGAAGCATGGGCCATGTTTTCAATGGGAACAAGTCCGATGGTGACAACCAGCGGGAAAACGGCTCTGAGTATCATGGAAAACTACCAGAAATGGATAAAGGAAAACGTGGGGAATCGTTTCATTAAGGGAATCGTGGAGTACAATGATTTAATAATGAGGGATGTGCATAGCTGCATCAACATTAACCTGTCGGTTATGGGTCAGATTCCAGGGACAATGGTGTGCCCCGAGTGTTCCAAAGTGATGGACATATTCTACACTTACTGCTGCTGTGCTGAGTAATTAGGGAAATACACGCTGCATACGGCGTAGTGCAGGCTTATTTGAGCATTGAAAAGGAGGAGATTAAGATAGATATAATAAATGTATGAAGCCCCAGAGGCTCTACTCTACCAATTACCATGTTACCATGTTAATAATAAGAATATGCAATGCAATAAAATCCGAGGCTCGGCCACGGACACTAGTTGGTGAAGAAAAAACCCAAAACTTTTTTAATTTGTGTTGTAACTACATCTATTAGGTGGCTCTTATTTTAGCGTGTATTTATCAAAAAAAAAAATCATAGAGCCCTTCTAGTGGTTTTAATAAAAAAGAAAATTTTATTATCTTTAGCAATTTAGGATTCAAACAACTTATCTATATCACATATGTGCATTATCAAAAGACCAATAAAATAAATAAATATTATAATTAGATCACGACAAACCACATATAAAAAAATCTTGTGAAAATAAGTGTTAAATGGGCTTGATTCACTTTTATCACAGATCAGTTCCTTCTTGTCATCTATTTTGTGGATGCATAATAATTATATTTAGACATACAGATAACTTAAAATTTACAATATTTTTTTTAAAATGAAATAAAAATCATTAGATGGCAGAAGAGAATTATTCCAGAAGTTGTGGAAATGGATGATTATTTATATCTGAATATTAAAACCTGTGATTTTTTTTTATCTCAATGCTATATATTATCAAGTACAAAAAATTATTGCATTGAAACAAGTGTGTGTATCTGATATATATAGTTGGCATAAAAATTAATTGTCTTCAAATTATGGAGAATTAAATATTCTACTTATCAAGTCCTTTTTACCTTTACATTTTATTTTTTTTTATTAATAGACCATTAAAAACAAAATGTCATATGGTGATAGAGTTGAATTAAAATCCGTAATTATAGGCACATATATATAATGTATAATGATATTATAAAGTATGACATACAATTAAGTGACCAATTATGTTAGACGTGTTATGGATATTAACATGTCATAAAGATAAAAGTATAGATACTGCAAGATGTATTTATATTTTGATGACGTGCAGAATTATAAATACCTAATCACTAATTTAATAATTAGTATATAAAGAGATAGTGTTAGAAAATTTGGTATGCGACAAAGTAACCAAAGCAATAACGACATAGACCAAGACATGCATAAGAGACAAGATTTAACGTGGTTCAGCATAGCCTACCTCCATAGACGAGAGAAATCAATCCACTATCATCGTAGAGATACATGATAACCCATGTAATCCTAAAACCCGGTGTACAAATCCCATGACCCGATAGAACCAAAACACTCTTCCCAACATCCCTACAATACTCATCTCTACAACGTAGGCACAATAGTTGTAGAGAACTTAAAAGTGGTTACATCTCTCGAGAGTAATTCCCCTCTCTCTTATTCTCTTGTTCTCTCATTCTCTCATAATTCAAAAGGTTCAACCTAGTCTATATTTATAGACCCAAATACTTGGTCACCAATAAACCTTATTCAATAAGATCTCTACCTAAAATAGATATTTACTCATTAAAGTAAATACTAATTACCAAGTAATCTTCAACCACTAGAATTACAATAAAACCCAACTTAATTACCAATTAGAATTTGAGTCAATATATAACAAATCTCCCCCTTGACACAAATTCTATTCGAGCATTGGTCTTCAAGTCTTCAACAACTTCAATTTTTACGTAAGCCAAATATCCGTTGAAGAACCGCCACCAAGTCTTCAACAACTCTAATTCTTACGTAGTATCCGTTGAATTTTGAGAATTACTCCCCTGCAACTAAAATCTCGTTGCAGCAATACTCCTCTAGCATGTCTCCAACATCGCACCACAAAATCCGCAGCAAAAATTCCTCCACAATTGCGCAGCTCGAACCATAGCTCATGATACCATTTGTTAGGAATTTATTATGCGGCAAAATAACCAAAGCGACAACGACATAGACCAAGACATGCACAAGAGACAAGATTTAACGTGGTTCAGCATAGCCTACCTCCACGAATGAGAGAAATCAATCCACTATCAACGTAGAGAACCCGAAGAGTACAAATACATGATAACCCATGTAATCCCAAAACCCGGGGTACAAATCCCATGATCCGGTGAACCAAAACACTCTTCCCAACATCCCTACAACGTAGACACAATAGTTGTAGAGAACCTAAAAGTGGTTACATCTCTCCAGAGTAATTCCCCTTTCTCTCATTCTCTTGTTCTCTCATAATTCAAAAGGTTAAACCTAGTCTATAGTTATAGACCCAAATACTTGGTCACCAAGAAACCTTATTCAATAAGATCTCTACCTAAAATAGATATTTACTCATTAAAGTAAATACTAATTACCAAGTAATCTTCAACCACTAGAATTACAATAAAACCCAACTTAATTACCAATTAGAATTTGAGTCAAAATATAACATATAATGGTCTCCAAGAAATAGGTTAACTTATTTTTCTCTTCTTCCCGTTAGAGAGTTTTTATCTTCTTGGAAGATCAATGCCAAAGATTCAAGATTTCAACATCAAGATTCAATAATTTCATTTTACATATAGATATATTCAAGTACTCTTCAGCATTCAGTTTATCATTCTTGATATTTTACATGATAGATTCTGAGCTAGATCTCATAATTAAGTTATGGTTCTATTCTAACGGACAGTAAAAAACCGTTAAATTTAGTAAATCCGTCAGTAAGTTACAATAGTCCTATGCCGACTGTCTAAATAGCTATTTCAACGCCAAAAAAAACTAACCGCTATTAGACGTAACGTAATAAAGACTTTACCGATGAAAACGGTGACGGTTATAGTTTAAAAAATGTAAAATTTTGTCTTGCTTTTGTTCGTACTTCCAAGTGTAATATTTTCTGCCTATGTAAAAGTATTGGATCGAGTAAGGGTGTTACAAGTTATTTTTTAAAATTTCGTAAATATTTATGTTTTTCTCGTGGCACATGTTAAAATATAATTCATTAAACAGATAAAAAGTTAAGCAGGTGTGTTTTCTCTTTAAATTTGATACAAAATCTATATTATTCAGACCCTCCTCACTTATGAATCAGAGAATATTAAACGTTTAAGTATGTTAGATTTTACGTTTTGTACCGGCGACAATGAAAATAGAACTAAACTCGGTCGGCATAAAAGTATGTTTTCTTACAAATTAAAAAAAATCGAAATATAAAACATATATATTTTGAATTGAAAAATATATATTTTTAAATATACAAAAGAATAGAAATAAAAAATTAAAATCTAAGAGGATAAAGACACTTTTATTCTCAAGTCTATCTGGCAATTCTGAAGGAAAATACTTTTTCTTCTTCAATTAAGATGCACTTGATTTAGCACCACCAAAAGCTGTTCAAATCTTCATTTATGATTTGCACCAAATTAAATTCCAACCAAACAATACTACATTTTTCCTCACATAACCAACCAAATTTTTTTTCTATACCCATATCACATTCTTATCCATTATATTTCCTTTTCTTTATCTAGCTGTTCAGCAATTCACACACACCCACAAAAAAAAAACAGAAGAAAAAATTCACTTGAAGAATCATGAAATCTGCTGATGGGGTCACCCTTTTTCTACTGTTTCTGTTATTTTCAGATTGTGTCTTCAATTACAATGAGGCTACGAGTATGGCACAAGTAAGCAAAATTCTTGCTTTGAATGCTTATATCCCTTTGCTTTTCATGACAAAGAATTGAACCCTTTTTCCCCTCTATATTTTTAATGGATTTGAAGGTAAACGAGTCTTCAGAAATGGTTCCAATTTTGGAAGAGAAGATGATGGGGTTCAATGAAAGCAAAAGAAATTTAAGGAGGTTTCAGATATGTGCTGTTTGTACTTGCTGTGATGGAGCTAAAGGCGTTTGCTTTCCATCTCCTTGTTGCTATGCAATCAACTGCAACATTCCAAACAGGCCTTTTGGTTTCTGTTCTTTCACTCCCAAGACCTGTAATTGCTTTGGATGCCATCTCTAATTTCAAGTTTAGTTCCTTTAAATTTATGCCTAATGTAAAAAATTGCTCCTTACGTCTGACTGGATAGTCAATTTGATCTCTATTTTTTTAAAGCACTTTAATCTTCAATGTTTTATTCTACAGGCCGAAATAGTCTCTTCAAGAATGAAAATTGTTAGTCAACTAAATGACTTGAAATGACGTGACAAAACTACATGACAGTACATGCTGACATAACAGTGTTATATAGACAAAGGTGCTGACTTGACAGGATGACACATCAGTCAAAAAATAATTTTATAATATTATATAAAATATAAAATAATCTTTATGCTAACGTGTTATTTTGTCAAGTTATTTTAAGCTATTTATCGTTAGTAGACTAATAATTTTTATCCACAAAGAGATTATTTTGATCCAAAATAAATGTTTAGAGTTAAAAGAAAACAAAATTCTTGACTCTATTGGGATTAGGAAAGGAGAGGAAGATAGTATATGTTTTCTTCATTTGTTTATTTATAAATTTCATAGGGAGGTTGCAATTTCCTGGTTAGTTTTGTGTATAAGTTTTGTATTTTCCAAGGAAGTAGCATTCCCTGGAAATAAATATGCTACACATTGAGATTATGGATAATTAAGAGAATATTATGCCTTGTGTATGAAGCAGTCGATAAAGATATTTGCTTCTAATAGGTTGTGAATTTACAATTTAAGAGAGAAGGAAAAGTGTCAATTGAGAGTTTTAACCACTTACTCTAAAGATTGTTGACAAAAGTATACAGCTCGACTCGTTTCAAAGTTTTTAAAATAATTCATTAGTGTTTATTCGATTTTTTGACTTTCGTTTTTTCTATATTAACTTGGAACTTGTAGATTTAATATTTTCTTTTGACGAAATAACTTTATTTTATAGTTCTAAACATTATTTGTTAGAGTTTTATAATTATTTTTATAAATATTTCATTTGGTCTCTCTAAAAAACAATTTAGCCTCCGTCAATTTCGACATTATGTAATTCATGCACAATTAATCACAACTTCAATGTTTTTATTTGATTTTATATAATTTTTATTGACATAATAATAAATTTAGCTCTCAACATTTATATATTATATTAATTTAATCATAATTTTAAAACGTTAACAAACTTAGCCTTTGACATTTTCTGAATGTGTAAATCACGTGTTGAGTTCTCTATATTTAGAATCAAATTGACATAACATATAATCGATGAAGGTTATCTTTTTTTATTAAGTTAATTAAAATCATGTAAACACGATAGACAAAGTTATTATTGCTCGTTTTCAAAATTGACCAAAATTAAAGTATTTTATTTTAAAAGGATCAATTCGACCAATTGTGATTAAATTATATAAATCACTCCTTTGTATTATTTTTTGTTTATTAAAAAAATATTATTCGTTTAATGTGCATGTAGATGTATTATATATATGGATAAGATCCGTTTACACAGTGTAAGAGTTTTGATGCTTTATACGCTTTTTGAATCGTTAGATGAGTGAAATGAATGGTTGAGATTAATAGTAGGATATGCGAAGATTATCACTTGAAAAAAAAAGTAAAGAGTTAATCTCAGTCATCCATTGCACCTATCCAACGATAAAAAAATGTAAAACTTAAAAAAAATTACATTGTATAAGTGGATCTTAACCAATATATATATGGGTTAGGATCCACTTACACAAAGTAAAACTATGAGTTTTACACATTTTTGGATGATTGGATGGGTGACATGGATGGTTGAGATTAACAGTGGGTTATGTAAAGATTATCACTTGAAAAAAAAGTAAGGAATTAATCTCAGTCATCCATTTCACTCATCCAACGATCCAAAAAACATGTAAAATTTATAATTTTATATTCTGTATAAGTAGATCATATCCCTATATCTAGTTATCGTTTTGTAAATTGTGTGTGCTGGTTGTGCAGGTTGATTGATAATAATATTTCTGAACACTTTTTCTTTCTATGTCTGGATACGAACAATGATCTGCATTCTGTTACGAAGCGAGGTCCTTTTCTTTTAAAAAGAATTATTGAAATAAAAACATTGTTAATAGCAGGATGTTTTAGGATATTTTCGTAGTTTATTCAAAATTCTAGAAGCCAAAGCCAAAAACACCTTTCCATCAACTTCTTGTTTGGGTGGATAAGTAGCGTTGAAATAAATTTTGCAAGTCAAAAGTTGAGTGTTTGACGATGGCCGTAACTGCTTTTGGCATCCCAAAAGCATTTTTAAGCGTACCCTGTTCAAGTTAAGGGTATATTGTAACAACAGGTATCAACTAAATTAAGGATTAATAGACACAACACCATATCATTTATATTTTGGATTTAATTTTTTTACGGATCCACAAATTATTTATAATAAGATCCACAACAATTTTAATTCTTGACCTACAATATTAATGCCATATAGACGAAGGTAAATGCATTGCCAGCACAATATAATATTACAGGGGTGGTTGTTTGTTGGGTGGAGGCAATTAAACCCTTGAACTACTATTTTGCTACAAGTGTAACTTGTAAGGTGGCGCTTTTAATATTGTACACCTATTAATGTGTTTCTCTGCATTTTATTTTCAATTCTCTTTGTAAAGCATGAAATCCCCATCATAATTCTGCAGGTTTGCGTGATATGGCTTTCTTCTTTTATAAAGGGGAAAACAACTCATTTAATACAATAAGATAAAAGAGGTTATTTAAGAAAAAGTTACTTTTCAATATTTTTTAAATAATTCTAACTTTGTTATACCTCCTCATTCAAATCTTCCGCTACAAATAGGTCTACATTCAACTCAACCAAACTTTTGAATTTAGGGATCTAAAATCGGTTACTCGGATGGATTTCAGTTTAGATCATAATTGGATTTGGATTATTTCGGGTTAAGCCAATGATTCAACTCGAGTCGGTTCAGGTTCAGATCGACTTGGGTTCGAGTCAACGCCAGGTTGATATCAACTCATACTAGTTTTCGGGTCGGGTTTATACCATGTTTTGGTCAAAACGGTTCGAATTCAAGCAGTTAATTCAGGTTTAGATGGATTTCGGGTTGGGTTATTCTAATTATCAGGTTGAGTTCATGTCGGGTCTCGTTGATTTCGGATAAAAATTTGGTTGAGTACTATCGGTTTCGGATAAAAATCTGATCGAGTACTATCGTTTTAGGTGAACTCCAGGTCAAGTCTTAACTAGGTACAGATGAACTTCGGGTCGGGTTATTTCAAGTATCAGATTAAGTTTAGGTCATTCCAAATATGAGGTTAAGTTAAATTATTCTATTGCAATTTGCAATATATGTACCGTTTTATGCCTTTTACTTATTGTATATAGGGTTTAGGAAATTAGGTTCTAAGATTTAGGGTATATGAAGAAATTGAAAATTTTTGAGAAATTGATTTTGAATTGGGAGAGTAATTTTCCTCCCAAGCCCAAATGGTTAAATGTTTTTTTACCTCATATAAAAACAACTAAACAAGAAACTCTAAATGTATTTAAACTTAATTGAACCATTTAAGAGCCTTAGACACTCTTTATGAGTGTTGTGCCTTCGCACTAAACGTTGAGTTACCTCTTTGACTGCCCAGAGCAACGAGATGCACCTGATATGTACATAGCGTCTAGTTGCCTATGTACATAATTTGTGGTGATTTTATTCGCTTCAACCTCAGCCTTGATTATTTATTTAAACATATAAAAGTAAAAGATAAATAAATTGATGAATATTCAATAAGCTATACACTGAAAATAGACTTGATAAAAATACACTATTAAGAATAAGTTTGATTGAATCTAATTTTAAATTTTATGATGTTATATCATCATTTTATGTTGGAAAATATGTGAGGAAATGGTAACTTTGAGCCATATTACGACAGGGTAAAGACGGAGATTCGAATAATGATTCTATTGGATCTTATTCTACTCCATAAGACCTTGATACATATTTGTGAACTCTAGCTAGGGTAGGCTAGAAGATGATCCTTAATGTTGAGAAGCCTTTCTGTGCACTCTTAATTATATTACCGTGCATGCTTGTTTTATGATATTCATGAATTGTGGTAGAGTAGAAATGTACCACTAAGTTTTTTTAGCTCAGCGTGCAAAATTGTGGCTTTTTCGTGCATAGGTTGATAGGTTTCTTTTGGAGGAGCACATTGAAGGGAATTTCCCAGCACCGAGCCAGCTTCGATGTACAGTACTTGATGTTTTAGTTTGGACTGATTGTATTCATAGGACCATACCATAGTCAAGTCTGTAACTTTATTTGATTTACTATTAATTGGTCAAATGGTTTATTTTAATTGAAGCTCCTATTTTGTAAACTTGTTTCATGTTATTTAATTATGCGGATTTATGGAAATAAATGTTTTGTGAAACGTTAAACTTATAATTTTAAATGAAAATTTTGATGGGTCAGTTTTAGGAGACTCAAATATAATACTTCAGATCCAAATTAGGATCGGGCGTGTTACATTTAGTGGTATCAAAGCTTAGGTTTAGTCGGTTCTAGAAAACCCCAAGGTGATGTAGAGGGAATGGTAAGGTGTCTAGTGAATACAAGTCTCTAAATTTGAGTTGTACTTTACAAGACATGGAATCCTGATGTGCCACCTTGTTTTCTTGTGTTTCAAAAAATTGTTGATGAAAGGTGAAACCGGTAATGAAGAGACGATTCATTTTCGTGATCTTACCTCTGCCCTTTTACAAGTGCTACAAGCTATTCTGAGATGCCTCGCAGGACCTTTGTTGAGAGGCTTCATCATTTTGGGCCTAAAATTTTTGAGGGTTTGGGTGAGAATGACCCAATCAAAGCTGATTAGTGGTTGTACGATACACATAGAATTTTGAGACAAATAAGAAGAATCCCGAAGGATTATCTTGATTGCATTGTCTCATTTCTTAGGGGCAATACACACGAATGGTAGGAGACCGTTGAGTTGGGTCTACAACCTATACTTCTTACATGGGATACCTTCATGGATGAGTTCAGAAAGAAGTACATCAGTGAGGTTTATATGAATGAGATGAGTGATCAGTTCCTGCATCTGGTTAAGGGGATCAAACTTTGTTTGAATATAAGCAAGATTTTCTACGGTTGAGCTGTTATGCCCCGGAGCTGATGGCCACCAAGGAGTTGAGGTGTAAGAGGTTCAGACATGGATTGAAAGTTTACCTTCAAATGCACATAATATTGGGTCTGCTTGGGATATTCTTTGAGTTAGCAAATAGTGCAAAGACACTTGAGCGACTTTAGGGCTTGACATCTAATCAGTTTGAGGACTCTAAAGGCCATGTTATAGGGACCCAAGATGCTATAGGTTCTTCTCAAGCTCAATAAGGGAGGTTGTGTGCTTCGAAGGGTTCGAAAAGAGTTGCTTCAAACCAGTTACAAAGAGTCGATTCAGGGTCTAGATCGAGGGTTCGTAGGAGCTCTTTAATTTTTACTCTATAAGGGAGTACCGATGGTTCAGTTAGAGCGTCGCCTCCACCAGCATGCTAGCATTACGGCTGTCATCACCTTGGGTGTGCTTTTTGCTTCAGAGGGTTTGCTATAGATGTCGGGCACCAGGATATATGGCAAGGGACTGCCCAATTATGGATGAGGATACACTGACTTAGTCTCAGAGGTTGGCTACTTCCCGACATGGTCAGAGATTTGCTAGAGATAAATCTAGGGCACCGTCGGGTTATCGAGGTAGAAGTCCTATGAGGTCTACCACTAGGGTTGACGTACAAAGCGTTGCTAGATGTCCTGCTGTTCAAACTAGGGATAACAGTGTTACGACCGAGGATATGCCAGGTAATTAAGTTCTACTTCGATTTTAGTTGTTTTTGATAGCTGTTTAACTCTTCGGATGTGTAATAGGTTGGTTCTTGTGAATGTGTATCTTGGTAAATCTTGGGTTTTGTGTTGCTTTAGATGGTACTTAGAATTACATCTTTTGATAGATAAGTTTTTACCGTAGATGGTTGTTGAGAGTGTAAAGTATGTCATAAGTTACGAGCGAGAAGTTGTGAAGTTTCAGATTGTTTGAATTTGGTTGTTAGTGCTAGATGTGTAGAATCTTTACCTCTCTAAGGTGAACGTTGTGCTCAATGGTGATGGCTCAAAGAAGGTTATGTATGTTACGAGATGTTCTTAGCTTGCGTTGTAAACGCGAGTTGAGGATTCCTAGCCGTAGAGTTGTGGATGTTTTGAGGGTGTGGAGGTACCCTTGGTGAATGAGTAGTTTTACCGTTTGATCGTGGTTTAGAACCGCGATAAGGGTAAGATTGAGTTCATTGTTAGTGTCCATCGCTCTGTGGTATGAGACCTGACGAACTCTTTGTAGAGGACTCACTTATGCAAGCGATCATATGGGTGTCGTTGCCAAGTGTTTCGTCTTAGGATTTGCATGCATTGGAGTGGCTTGCAGGCTAGCCTTAGATGTTTTAAGCTGAAGTGTAACAGTGAAAGAATGTTGTTTTGTTATTAGGAGCGATGACCTCGTATTTGTTTGTAGGGTAATAAGGGTTTGTGTGTTTTTTCAAGGTTAAGAAACCATGGCGAATGTGAAGTAAAGTTGTGATAAGCGTGGTCGAGGCGATAGTTGAAGCCTATGGACATGCCGTGAAGACGTTGGGTTGGCTAGTGCACTATCTTAAGGTGAGTGTCTTAAGGTAAGGCAAGCAACATGGAAGATATCAGAGTAGCGCCACGGAAGTGTGGGCTTAACAACTATGCTGTGAGTGACCGAGTGCTTGTAATGTTGTGTTGCAAAAGAATATTGTCGGAAGGACCATTTGAAGATTTTTTAAAACTGTTATATGTTTCTATACAATCGCTAGTTGAGATTAAATGATTGGTTTGGAAAAAGATGTTTAGAATCTTAAGGACAACTTGGTGAGTTGGGTGGCTTGTGAGAGTTCGTAAGTAACAACGGTCATTTCTCGAAATCAAGTAGGTGAATGGTGGAATCTCATGAATCAAAGTAGTTATCATTCGTATGGGCTGTAAGGTTCGGATAAAGTAAATTGCTAAGTCTTTCTTGGGTTGGCCGAGTTAGGAGAAAAAGCTGTTAGTTCAAGGTAGATTAATGGTAAGGTCCGGTGGTTAAGGTTTTGTATGTCCTATAATATCTGTTTGGGGTATTGTTGATAGATAGATATGTTTCTGGCAATGTATCTTGGAGATGGTGCAACGCTTGAAACCTAGATGAAGTCTAAGTTCAGAGTATGTTTGACTAATTCTAGTAGAAAGGATTGTTATTCGAGGTGGATTTCATCGGAGTTGAGTTCCTTAGGTTGGTGTTTGGATAGCATAGCTTAGGGTTGGTTTGTTGCCATGCTTTACGTTTCGTTGTAGGTGCTAATGGTTGTAGTGTTTGGGTCGCCAGAATTTCTGAAAAAAATGTTAGGAACAAGTGGTTCATTGTTATGGTTTTGACTGAGGTAGGATGAGGGAGAACTCCCCCTAATCAAGGTGATCTTGTATGATTTATGAAATGATTGAATCTGTTTGGGTTTCATCTCCACCATTCGTTTAAATTTCGAGGAAATTTCTTAATGGAGGAGAGAGTTGTAACGACCAAGATTTTTGAGCCAACAATGGGCGTTGACCCAAGTCTTGGACCACCAAGTCGAGTTGAATGTTTAGGATTTTTGCTGGGTCGTGATGGGCCTCATGAGAATCCTAGTGGGCCTACATGTGTTGTTGAGCTTGTGAATGGATAGGGAAGGAGATATTGAGTGGGCAACATCGTAATTTCCCCCAAAAGGTTGATATCTTTAATTTTCTGTAATTAGGGAGAGGGATAAAGTCATCTTTGTTCCCATTTTTTTCTCTCTATCTTCTTCTTCAAATTTCCATCCCAAACTCAATGTAAAAGAGGGAAGCTTGTCATTTTAGAGTGAGAATCTCGGATTTGTGATCAAGAGGAAGTTTTTCAGCATGTAAAGATCTGTCATTCAAGGTAAATATATCTAGTATTGGTGGAAGTTGGGTTTGAAGCTTGGATAAGGGAAAAGAGGAGGAAGAAACTTGGTTGCTGATTTATTTCGGGTTTTTGCTTTAAGGACAGTACCTTTTAACTCCATCATTTTATGAGAATCCTATAATAATTGCCTTGTGTGATTTATGATTTTGGATTGCAAAGTTTGGGTTTTAGGAGCTTTAAACCCCCTTTAATGGTAAATCAAGAATAAGGTGTTGTTAATGTGTAAAATTGGTAGTAAACCACCTAATATACCTTAAATAACATGTAGGAACGTTTTGCTGCTTAACCACTTAGGTTAAAGGCAGGGATTGTGAAATCTCAAGCTCTAAATTTCAAAATCTGGCTTATGTACCTATACGGGGTGGTCCGTATCGGTACACCTTAGTAAAAAAGTGAGGCATCATGTGAGGGGCGTACTGGTACAACTGATCGCGTATCGGTACCCTATACTTGTTAGGAATTCTAGTGGTATTTTTGTATATCGGTACGCTAGGGATGTATTAGTACTACTATTCTACTACCTGAAAAAGGTCTTTCGTGTACCTGTATGCAAAGGTGGGAGTACCGGTACTGGTAGGGGATGGTACTAGGTGGTTCACATACCGATATTGAGTATCGATACGGAGGAGAGTGTATCGGTATGACTGGAAGGCCCATTTGTTTCAAACCTAATTTATGTATCGATACTCGTGTAGAAGTATCAATACCATAAGGGATGTATCGATACCCATATAGGTGTATCAGTACGCATAGGGCAATCTTCCCAAGAAATTCAAGGTTGCATTTAGGGGTTCATTAATTCGAGATAAAGGGAACAATAGGTCTATAAAGGTGTAAAACCGAAAAATGAGATTAACACCCTATATGTGAAATAAATGGCTAATGGCTTGGTAATAATTGGGTGAGTTGTTTGTACTAGTAACCCATAGGGACCCTTGGTGGATCAATTGGTGATGTGTAGCATTTAAGGTCCTTGCTGTATGCTGAAGGGACACCTACATTGTTGAGATGCCTTGATTTATGGGATAATCTAATGAAAATATTGTGAATGACCTAGAAAGATATTGATTAATAATTATAACGAATGAAATATGCCTAGGGGCATTTGTAATGGTTGGTTTGATGCTTCTTATCTCTTGGTGAGATGTATGGATGCTCGGAGAACATAAGTTATCTTCTGTGTCTTGGTTAGAAATCTGGATATCCTAGAGTCAGTGCAAGGGCACTTATATAAGGGGATATGTACTTCGGGATGTATGATCGAGTACATCTAAAGAATCCACAGGCTATGTGATCTGGATGTGGTTAGAACCTATTTGTGGCTAGGGTGAACCAGATAAGAAAACACAACTCGGTGGGCTGTGTGAGCTCGAGTAACTCGATGGCTCTGTGAACTTGAGTAACTTGATTGGCTGAGTGACCTCAGGTAAAGACTACTTATGGCTATGGTGATCCAAGTATGTATAGAACATATCTGTGTCTTTGGTGATCCGAATACGGTCTATTAACTCAACGGCTATGAGATCACAGGTAACCCAACGACTGTGTGAGCACGGCTAATATAGGGCTTCGTTGGCCATTTCTTAGGGAATGTATGTTATTTATGTTGATGTGTGGATATTTGATGTTGCCTATATTACCCTTGGGCTATGTGATCAGTGAATGGAATGCATAAACTCGGTAGGCTGTGTGAGCTCGAGTAAACTCGATGGGCTGTGTGACCTCGAGTATTTTTAAGGGTGCCTTGAGACATATTTGTGAACTCTAGCTAGGGTAGGCTAGAAGATGATCCTTAGTGTTGAGAAGCTTTTCTGTACACTCTTAATCATATTACCATGCATGCTTGTTTTATGATATTCATGAATTGTTGTAGAGTAGAATTGTATCACTGAGCTTTGTTAGCTCGGTGTGTAGAATTGTGATATTTCTGTGCGTAGGTTTATTGGTTTCTTTTAGAGGAGCACATCGAAGGGGATTTCTCAGCACCGAGCCAACTTCGAAGTGCAGTACTTGATGTTTTAGTTTGGACTGATTGTATTCATAGGACCTTACCACAGTCGAGTCTATAACTTTATTTGATTTTCTATTAAATGGTCAAACAGTGTATTTTAATTGGAGCTCCTATTTTGTAAACTCGTTTAATGCTATTTAATTATGTGGATTTATGGAAATAAATGTTTTGTGAAACGCCAAACTTATGGTTTTAAATGAAAATTTTGATAGGTCGATTTTGGGAGACCCGGATGTAATATTTCAGATTCAGATTGGGATCGGGGTGTTACATTCGCGACCGTCTGAAGGAGTCTTTTGCTAGACAGAAGTCTTATGCTAATCGGAGGAGAAAGGATATGAGTTTGAGATCGGTGATCAAGTCTTCTTAAAGTTATATCTGTGGAAGAAAGTTATGAGATTTGGGCGCAAAGGCAAGCTGAGTCCGAGATTCACTGGGACGTACCGCATTTTGAAGAGAGTTGGGTCTGTTACTTATCAGCTTGAGATACCTCCTCAACTTAGTCATATTCATGATGTATTTCATGTATCTATGTTATGGCAGTACCATCCGGATCCGTGTCACATTATCCAGGTTCAGGATGTCGAGTTGAGGCTAGACCTATCTTATGAGGAGCAGCCCGTTCAGATTCTGGATTTTGATGATAAAGTCTTGATGAATAGACGTATTTTTATGGTTAAGGTTCAGTAGAGTAATGTAGTCCTGCAGAGGCCACCTGGGAGACTGGGGAATCTATAAGGGAGCAGGTCCCACATCTGTTACGTTCAGGTAAATTTCGAGCCCGAAATTTCTTTTTAGGGGGAGAGTTGTAACACCTTATATTTATTTTTTATAAAAAAGCTGGATTGTTGGTTGTGGGGTTCGAACCTACGACCTATGGCTTATAAGCCACACACCCATCCAACCAAGCTAAGCAACTCTTGTTGATTAAGCTTCCCAGAAATTTCTTTTGAATCATACTCGACAGTTATACCGAAAATATTAAACTCGACCTGTCTCCCGAACTACTAGAAATTAATGTACATTTGAATTTTGCCAAAGAGATTAGAGTTCTAGCATATTCTAAAACCCTCTCACCAACCCCGTTCAATTTTTTCCCGACCTACACCATCGCTGCATCGTGGCCATCACTGTCTGCGTCACCGAAAGTGCCACGATGTCCCAACCAAACCCCGAGCACCAATCACCGACGAGCCTAGTCGTTGGCCGAGAAAACCTAGTTGAAGGTTTGATGATAAACTTTTTATATCTTCTCATATTTTTTTCAAGTTTTCCAACGCCATTCGGTGTCGTGGTATAAATCGGAGACGACCACTGTCATCCTCGTGCCGGGGCGAGCATAACCACGGTGATCGATCGTTGTAACATCGCCGTTAAGTGCATCGTCAGAGCTTCAATAGACCCGGTCGTGATCTTCCTATTTTGGTAAGTTCGGTAAGGATTCTGACTTGTTTGTGTTAAAAAAATGGTTGAGTTATTTGAATCTGAAAAAAAATAGTGCACTTTTTAGTCTTTTTTCGGCCACCCTAGACGATAGTAGCCTAGAATCGGCCGATCTGAACTAGCCTTGAAACGTTTGAATCGAACCAAGCTAAACTGTCATGAACTGGTTATGTCTGACCTAATTCGGCCTGATCTGACTGATCCAGAACTCGACCTGAACTGAGTCAACCCGTTTGAGTCAACTCGTCTTAGTCAACTCAGTTGACTCTGACTATTAACTTTGACCGTTAACTCTAACTATTGACTTTGATCATTGACCGTTAACTGTTGAATTTGCTTATAACGTCAGCATGATGTCAGCGTTGACTGTTGACGTCAGCGTTAACTTTGACTTGAAAAGTTAAAATTTTTGAAAACCTTTATTTTACGTTTTTGACATTCTGAGTCTGTTTTTGAAGTTCGTTTCACGAAATTTAAACCCGAGGGCCTTTGAATCTGACTTTAAACTCGAGCATGCTTTTTATCAAGTTAATTTATATAGCATGTTGCTATCGAATAAAAGACTCATATGAATAATTGTTTGACTATAGGTGCTCACGGCTTTTTCGATTGTGTTTTCACCCAACCCAGCTCGTCCCGATCTATTCAGCCGTGTGAACTCATAGTAACCCGTATGGTTTTAATACTTAGTGAATTGTCCTGATAATGACATAATTCTTTTAGTAACCCTAATTTTATTTACTTAGGTTCCAACATTGTAGCAGAGCGTGGCTCTAGTGCCCAATAGACCGTCTGATGACCTGACCTTTTGAGGTATGTTCTTTGTGTGCTATATACCTATTTTGACTGTTTGTTTGAAATAATTATGTGTACATCTATGATATAATCTATTTTTGTAAAACATACTTTCCTAATTTAAGTATGAGCGTTCTGTATATTTGATTCATGTCTGACTGAAAGCATGCTCCCTAGTTACTATTTTATTGAAAATAATTGTCTGCTTACATCTACAGTTATTATTGTTTATTACTCCATACTAGAATTTCTACCTAAACTATTTTACAAGGTGCTTGGGATGGATTATGAAGTCTCTACAGATTCAGCCCTGATCCGGCTGGTAATTCCTACTACTCAGGTTTCTATGCTTCGACTAGAGTGATTCCTACTGTATCAGGTTCCTACGCTTCGGCTAGGGTGATTCTTACAAGACCTAAGGTATCTCCTTATGATGGCACACATGCTCAATGGGCTCGAGTTAATGCATGTGTACAATATTGTTCTAGGGAACTATATCCTGGAGTTTGGTTGGAGGGTAGATAGGTTTGCATAAAAACCTTGGTTGCTCTTATAACATGTTTTCTAAATTGTTTACCACTTATCAGATGTTTTATAAAAATGTTTTCATTCGCATTGTTGGGATACACTGAGCTCCCTAGCTCATACTCCAAAATCTTTTCTCTTTCAGATTTTGGATAGGCTTTCAGGATCTGGCACTTGGAGGATCGACATATTCTGTACATGTCTTTTGTTGTAATATTTCTATCTTTCAGATTGTCTTATTTACGGTGACATGAGCCTATGTTTTGCTGCTATATGTTCTATTACGTTGCCCTATGTGGTTTATGATGTAGTATATATTTTAATACGATTTATTTTGATTAACTATTTTTAATTGTTTTTGAATTAATTATTACTCGAATCCGATTTTAAATCTTTAAGCATTTTCGTGAAAAGTTTTTGATAAGAAATGCGATCTCCTAGATTTGGACTTTACGCATAAGCCGGTCTAGGGGGTTACATATACCAAGTTACTTTCGGGTTCGGATTCATATCAGGTCGAGTGGAGGCCGGGTTCGGTTATCACATTATCAGGTTCGGGTTTTTCTTAGGCCAGGTGCAGGCCGGGTTCAGATCCAAAATCATTGGGTCAAACTTGGGTTTGGGTCAACATCAGGTGGACTCAGTCGAGTTCGAGTCATCACCACATCAGGTCACAACTAGGGGTTGAACTAGGAATTTATTATAGGGGACAAAATAAAATTAAAAAATAAACCAAACTATCATAAGAAATATGATGTAATTTGTTTTCTGTCTGACATACTTTAACCTATAATACCAACAATAAACAAATTAGCAAGAAAAAATAACAAGTATATTACTCAATTATTAAACCAAAATTAGGATTAAAAAATTGATCAATGGAACTATAATAATCAAAATTGATAAAAAAATTAAATGTATATGATTAATAAAGGCAATCGAACATGGAACTCTAGAACAATGAAGTCTTCTATGTGTTCTTGCAAAATCTTGAAAAATGAAGAATTAAGAGTTAGGGATTTGTCTTTTTTAATTTAATTTGACTACAAAGTGGAAAAGTGAATAAATATTGTTAATAAAAGGAATTTGAAAAGTTTTTCATTTTAGATTCTCTTATGATCTTATCTTACCTTAAATTTTGTGAAAATATTGATTTTTTATTCCTAATTAATACTAATGAAACTAACTCATTAATTTGAAATATTTTTTCTTAAATTGAAGGGACAATAGAGCTTACTTTATATATATATTTTAAAAATATTTATATTTAATATTTAAAAAATAATTGGCTAGGCCCACGAAGGTCCGTCACTGGTCACAACCAGTTCGGACTCAAATCGGTTTCAATCAAATTTTCAGATCGGGTCAATTTTTACACCCTAATCTTGATAAATAAAATAAAGTAGAGCATGAGCACAAAGTCACAAGAATAGCAAACGAGTAATTAAACTCGATTAGTTATACATATCCTCATTTTTTTCAAGGATGGTACAAACGTTACTTAATCTAATTTCTCTAAACTAATTATGGTTTAGAGTTACAATTGATCATCAAAATCAATATTTTAAAAATAAAAAGGAGAGGAAAATCAAAAGCTAAAGTCCTTGAGTCCAGCTTGAATGCTGGGGGGTTAATTTACAAACTCTAAAATTGCATAATATGCGACTAACACGAGTAATGAAACAATGGTGCCAAAGATCACTCTGCAAAAGAAAATAATGTAAATAATTTTCAATTAATTATTTTTTTAAAAAGAGATAATTGCGCAATATATTTAAGCCGGTTGGAAAATATTTGTCTTACGCAGTACTAAGAACATCAGCATGCACTCCATATTCCTTGGCAAAGATGAAGGAGGTAATTGATTGTGGTATTGCTGCCTGAAAATTTAACACTAAACATTAAACCTAAACTCTAATTGATTAGCCATATAGACTCTATTATACATTATTTTTATTGGACAACAACTGCTTTAGTTAAATAATTATGATTAACTGTTTTAGTTAAAGCTAACAGCTATGTTATTTATTGGTAGACTGTTTGAACTCTTACTTACAAAGACCAGGGGTCAAACCTTTGTAACATTAAAATAAATCACATTGAAATTTCTATGTGATTTTTCCTTGAATTAGAGGATATAGATTTCAATTATTTTATTTTTTATTTCTTAAATTGTAAGTTTAATGATATATAATTTAAAATGATTATAATCTAATTCATATCATAATTCTATTTCATTATTTGAATAATTATCATAAAACATGTTTCTTATTCTAATCCTATTTAAATTAGTTTACAAAATGAAAAACAAAATTTTAAATTACAATTTTAAAATTGTAACTCTAAACCTAAATTCATATTCATGAAATTTGATAACTATTACTTTTTAACGATTTTATAATTATGATAATTAATTTATAATTGTATGAAATAATTTTAATTTAATCAAGTTAATAATTATCCTAATGGAATATTTTAGTTTAAAACTACATGTTCATTAATATTAGTTCATTTAAAAAAAAGCCATGAAGTCTAGCATTGGCGGAACCAAGTGACGGCACCTCTACAATTTTGGGTATATATATATATATATATAAGAATTTGACATCATTTTAAATAGAAATTGATATCAATTTAAAATAATTAAGATCTTTTAAAGTAATGTGACCATCATTATTTGACTCCACCCGTTTTTAGTAAAATATGAATTAACATCCAAAATTTTAACATTACAACCTAAATTTTTTAGCTCCGTCCTTAAAATCTAGAAAATGTCCATTAAGTGCGTAAATTCAAAAGGTTACGGTGGGCATGCATGCATGCAAAGCAATATATTAACCAACACATCGAAGATAAAACGAAAGCAAAAGCAACCTGAATGATGGCGACGCGTAAAACATCACCATGCAATCCCACTGTAATGGCCCCAATAGCCATGGCCGCTGGTCCCGCTATGAACCTCAAGACCATCGCAAATATTGTTAGATTTGTCCCACATGCTACTATTTTCTCTTGCAGTGCCATGAATGTTCCTGCATCCCACACCAAAACAGATTAATAAATACCACACAAATTATATATTTTTTACTTTCAAAGCCTAAAATTACCCAAAGCACACAATTTACTTCAATTTAATTTTGTATTTGAAGTGGTTATGTATTTTACCCATAGCAATGTGCATGTAATTGTATCTGTCCCTTTTGGTAATATAAATTTTTAAGAGTGACAGATTAATTTAAGAGGAATTAGTCCTTTTGGCAATTTTCTTTTTAGAGGACCAATTCCTTGTGTACAATTAAATTTGAAGGATTTGTATGCGAGTTAGATAATATTTTGTATGATCATGTAAAGTCGGAATAAATTCTGATGTCCATATCTTTTTGAAACGGGCCTAAGCATAATTGTCAATATGTATTTTCATTTTCATATTTTTTTACAGAACTTTCTATTTGATAATGATGATTTCAATATATATTTCTTTTAACATATATGTTTTAAAGGGAGCTTACAAACTATGAATGATATCCACCTATTTGATGTTTGTTCAACCTCCCTCAGACTTGAAAAATGGACCTCTAATTTTGCCCAAACCATTCTATATTTATAAATAGTTAATTCAAGCTCATTTAGGCCTGTCCATGTTTTTTTAAGATATCTAAACTATTTCTAATTTAATATTGAATGTTATATATTTTTATTAAAGTTTTAAACATATACAACTTACTTAAAAAAAATTAACATATTTTTTGAATACTTTATATTTTTGAATAATTTGAATACTTTATATTTTAGTATTATATAAAATTATATATTTACTTTTTGTATAATAATAAAAAATAATATTTATGTGTATAATCTCACCCATGCTAAACATGGCAGTGCCAGTACCACCCTTTGACATAATCAATATTGATCCATCTATAATGCTTGGCATCTCAAAATGCCACCTACAAAATCATGAAAAATTAGCGTCCTTTAAAAATCAATATATATATATATATATTAAAAAAAATCAATATATATATATATATATATTAATGTGTGTTATAGTTAAAATTAAAACATGTATATCACTAAATAAAGTCCCAAACATTAAGAAGAAGAAAAATAAAATAATAAACCTGTTTGAAACAAAAGCCCAAGCAAGGCCAATAACACAAGCATACGAGTTAGGATTCATGGCCAATTTCGTCCCCACAACTTTCATCAAATACCAGAAAGAAGGCTTGCCGCTGTCCCCGCCATCGCCATTTGTGTTCCCTTCTACATCTTTCTCTTTCCCATTACCACCGCCATCTTTTGCTGCAATGGAAACTCCCGACCTCCGGAACTCCAACACAAACAACAAAACCGTCAGCCAGACAATGGCCTGAACAACAGATGACTGGACAACAAGATCAACCCCGGTTTGTCCATACTTGGCTTTCAAAGGCACCCCTACCACCAAAGCATTAGTTAAAGTGGACAAAGAGAAGCTGGTGATGGACCAACAATAGCTCCCTTTGCTGCTACACTTGGCCCAAAAGGCTAGAACCACCACGATGACAAGCTTTGATATGGTGTCAGCAGCTATAAACCGGTAATTCATTTCGAAAGGATCGATATGACAAGTGAATTCGACAACAAAGAGTGGGAGGGTGAAGTAGCAGAATAGACGGTTTATAGCATCGCACTGCTCCGGGGTGAATATCCCCCACCACTTCACTGAACCATACCCTAACATCAGTGCAACATAAAGAGGCACCATAGCTACAACCACCTTGTAAACATCCTCCCACCCGATCATTTTTTCTTAAAGATTGGATCTTCCCTCACTTGTGGTTTCAATGAAATATGTTTAGCAAAATATTGTATGGGGTGCATATTTATATGCATTTCATGCATGCAATTGCAAAGACAAAGCATAGTTTTACTTCAAATAAAATAAAATAAAAATTGTAGAGTAGAAAATGGCTGTGTGCATATGATTCTATACCATGGATTCTTGAAGTTGTAGCGTCGATTTTTTTTTTCTTTTTCGTCTAACTGAGTGCAATATAGAGTGATTTTGCTTTCAACAAATGGGGGGTTTTGTGCTATAATCAGCAAATTTCTGTTGGCAGAATAAGGAATGAGGTCCTGGGATTATTCTACCCACTCTTACTAGTAGAGTTTCTGATCTTGTGTAATTATTGTTTATTTATTCTATTATATGCCAAAGTGAAACACATATATTCTGTTCATTTTTGGTGTCCTATTTATGTTTCCTTAC
The DNA here is from genome assembly GCA_019671005.1 of Hibiscus mutabilis. Lineage (NCBI taxonomy): Eukaryota > Viridiplantae > Streptophyta > Magnoliopsida > Malvales > Malvaceae > Hibiscus > Hibiscus mutabilis. The sequence goes on along the minus strand of CM033737.1, from coordinate 14,144,945 downwards.
TAAAAATTAGGTTTAAACTTTAATGTTAGAATTTAGGAATAGGGCTTAGAGTGTAAGGCGTAGTGTTTAGTTTTTAGAGTTAAGGGGTTAGAATTTAAAAATAGAGTTTAGAGTGTAAAGTACAGTGTTTAGTTTTAAGAGTTTAAGAGTTAAATTTAGAATTTAAAAATTAAAATTAGAGTTTAAGAATTAATTTTCTAATATTGAAGCATAAAAAAGACACCAAAAAGAAACAAAGGATTTTTATATGCCAAAGTGTTCATCCAATGATCCAAGCTAAAATAACACATCTTTTCTTCTTGCTTTGTTTAATGCAGACATTTAAATTTTAAACTATTAAAAATATTGATTTTGATACTCGAAGGGAAAGCATCAGTTCTTACCAAAATGAATAAATAAATACGCGAATGTTATTACTATAGCTTTTCATAAGCATAGGTAAATCAAATAAAATAACTAAATAATTATCAATTAATGAGGACATAATAAATCTAATCATGAAAAAAATTTAAAAATGCAAGATTAAAATGTGTTATGAAAGTAGACAAAAACATCTATCAATTTTATAAGAAAATTGAAAATATTTATAAACAGAAAACCCAACGAGTATGGGAGTATTGTTAAAACACAGAGAACTTTAAGGAGAGTAGGAGACGATTAGAGGGGGTAAACGAGTCATTCGGCTCAGTTTTGATTTGGGTCTTTTTTGGTCTGATATCATTCAGTTCAGATTCAGTTTCGGTTTAGTTTTAGTTTGGGTCTATGGTGATTCAGGTCATATTGTGTCAGTTGATTTCGGTTCAGGTCAATGAGAGATCGGTCGATTTTAATCGGGCTTTTAGGTCGGGTCAGTTTTTTACGCACAATATATGGCTTTATAAAGTCAACATATTTGACTTTCTGGTGAGTTGTGCGACAGTTCACGTCTCATATTTTTTTTATTTCTTTTAATATCTTCTCTTTATTTCGGGTTGTCTTTAGTTCGAGTCTATTTGGTTCGGTTAAAAGTCAGTTCGGGTCCATTTCGATTCAAATAAAACTTGATTCGGTTTATTTTAAGTTTCGAATCAAATTCGGATCATCATATTTGAGTCGATATTGAATCTAAGGTCGAACAAATCAATTCGGATTTCAAGTCTTGGATCAAATTTGACAAATTTAGAGACGATACATGTTTGAACTTTGGAGAATGAAAAAAAATCATATTTATAAAATAAATTTGGAACATGTATTCCATAGAGATAAGAGAGAGAAAAATGGGAAGAAGCAAAGGTGGAGAAAGGAATATGAGATATGGAATGAACCAACGATGGACTCTCAAATTGCACAACCGATTAAATTGATTAGTTTTAGTCAATAAAAATGACGTAAGGTATACATTTTTCCTTAAAGTAAATTTAAATCAGTAATTTTATATTTAATTATAGCAATTATACCTTCGAAGGTAATTAATTATATTAATTTTGTCCTTGAATTGGTTTAATTGCATTAAATTTGCCCATGAAGTAAACTCAAATCACCAAAAATAAATGACTTAAGGCAAAAAAAATGATGCAATTAAATGGTTTCGAGGGTAAAATTGATACAATTAAATAACTTCGAGAGTAAAATTAATACAATTAAAAGATAAAGATAAAATACTGATTTGAGTTTACTTCTAGAGTAAATTATCCCTTAAGCCAAAAAAATAATACGCGAGAACAAATCAGAATTAAAAAAAAAACACAACACCCGGTTCAATTAATATTTTTAAGAACAATTTTAATACACAATCGATGTAAGATTCATAATTCTTTTCGACGCATTGCATGAGAAATTCAAAAACTCCGATTACTGGTTGAAGCATCATGTCAATTCCTTTTGAGAAGGATAAGAATATAGAATAGGCTCCATTTGTGTTGATTATATGATATATGCTGCTCAAGATGGGATCCTCTGTTAACTACAGATATACATCACCTAGCTTGCCGGTTTCTGAACTAAAAAAATACCCACTCATTATATTCCTCTTCATGGTTGTGGATGGGACTAATGCGAGAAGAAAATGTAGGAAAACCATGGGAAGGAAATGATTTAAGTGGTGCATGTGCAGCTACTTGATTGAGTTGATGGGTTTATTTCCTAAGAGATTTAATTTCAATAAAAACCATTTATATTTATTGAAGTGGAATAATACCACTTTTAATATAAACCATTTTTAAGGGATTGTTAGTAATCGAATATTTCAGTATCTTTTTTGGTTAGTATGTTAGAGGAGTATGCCATATGTTTCAGCAAATACGAAAAGCGAGAGCAATAAGCCATGCTTCAGACTGGTGGAAATATTGATGGTGGAAATGGCTACACTTGGTTTGGCCGGAAACAAGTGTAGCTCAATCGTTGAAAATGGTCCAACTGCTGCACTAGGCGTTGCTGGCTGCTGAGTGTGTCGATGGTAGATGAGTGAGTGAGGGCTGGTATGTTGGGCGTTGGGGCGTTTGTTACCTTTTCAAAAGAACTGATTTTCATGCCTATTTTACATTATCCTTGCTTGTCTTTTAGCATATTTAGTTGCATTTAGTTGTTAATTACATGCACTTGCATAAGCAGGTTAGGAATTGTGCTATGCCAGTGTGAAAGGTTGCTTTGTTGGCATTATTGCAGGCACGACAGAGCAGATCAGCGCAGGAAGGGAACGATGCCAAGGAGGATGCCAAGTAGCTATTGGCACCGAAGGACAAAAAATTGCCGAAGCACCGGTTGGCAGAGAAGAAGTGTTTGATGCCTGGTCGAGTGGACGGTGAACCATTGATGACGTCAACCCTAGGATTCAAACGATGGATAAGATGATCACATTCCTTATTCTTGAGCATTCAAATTCAAATTCAAATTCAAGACTTATCCTAGGTCATCTTTGCACGCCTATTTAAAGAACTCAAGCAAGGACTTGAGGGGATGATTAGAGAGAGCTTCATTTATCACAGTCAGCTGCACCAAGGAGACGTAGCTCGACCAAGCTTGACCGAGAGCCTGAACCAAGAAGGGCTGCATCAATCGATCTTCTTCTAGCCCATTCTCTGTGTCGATTTTAGTTTTATTTCTTTTAAATGATGATGTTTGTTAAAATGAAGAAGGTTTTTGGTTTTGTAGCAATGTCCCTCTCGCTAAAAAAAATGTATGGTTTTTAAGGTGTTTTTGATTTTGTTTGTTTTGAAAAATAATGTCTTCCGCGGGATTTTATAAAACCCGTATTTTATTTAAAAATGGAGTCACCACCGGCCACTCAAGGTGGACCGGACACCATAAAAACCAGAGATTTAAAATTGATGGGTTCAGGAGTCGGTTACGGATGGGGAAGGATTAGCACCCCACACCGCCCAAAATTGGTACTTTAATAATTATCGTTTTATTAATATTAAACTTTCCGGATTAAAGTGACGATTAAATTAAAATTTGGTTATAAGTGCGAGTAGATTTTAAAGGCCCCGTTATCCGAGAGTAAACGACCAACCACTATCACTACGCCTGATACTGGCCCCGTTTACGCTCAGATAAAAGGGTACCACATTGAAAAATATATATATCCGGAATGCAACTTAAAACATGGCAAATATAAATAAATATAATGCGATAAAAATATAAATAAATAAGAGCATAATAAAATATTAATCTAACATAAAAAACTAATTTGAAACATGCATGAATATTAATCTAACACATAAAACTATAATAATAATAACAATAATAGTAATAATAATAACATGTATGCATGGATCATATTAAAATGCATGGAACAATATAAAATATATCATGAAACTAGATGCTAATGGCTAAAATGTACTAATACTAAATTACATGGCAAAACTAGCAAACATATTAGGACTAAAATGCGGCAAATATAAAATGTATGACAAGAAATAATATAAAAAGACTAAAATGAAACAAATGCTATATACATGAGCATAACTATAAATGACAACAAATAAGGGGCTGAAAATTAAATAAACAGGTGACTAAATTGAAACAAAATAGAAATTAAAAGCTAAAAAGGTAAATGAAAGGACGATATTAAATGCGCATGAAAAATAAAAGGACCAAAAAAGGGAAGAGACGAATTAGGGAATTAGACCATTTAAACACCAAAGGGTTATTATTTATTTTATAACCGGTAAAAAAACAGATTTAAACCTAAATCTAAAAAACTCAGTTCTCTCTTTTCATCTCTTTCAGTCGACGGCGGTGCAACAAAGGAGCACCACGCTCGGCCTCCTCTTGCACGTCGTTCACCGGCGGCGAGGCTTCACGGCGGGCACACATTTGGCTTCAGGTAAGGTTCGAAACTTTCTTCCTTCTTTTAGATCCAAAAAAATAATAATAAAACAAAGTTTTGATTTCGAAACTAGAAAACCGTTTTTGTTCTTATTCGATTTGAAACCAAAAACGATGAAGATTGTTTTTTTTGTTCCGAAATTTTTGGATTTTATTTCATTCAAAAACTCTTACAAAGTTTCCTTTCTACAATTTTTTTTGAATCCCCCTTGTTACAGATTTTTTTTTGAATTTAAAAACCCTCTCTCGAACTCTATTTTTTCGGCCTCAGACCCCCTTTACATTTTCATTTCGGTTCTTATAACCAAAAATTTTTTAGATAAAAAATTATAACTCTCTCCCTTTTGATTGACTACAACTCTGACTGATAGGGGATGGTCAGATTTTGAGGGTATGGGTTCGGCAGGGTGGTTGGGATATTTAGGTATGGTGGACAGATTTAGGGTAGGTTTGGTCAGATTAGGGGTATGGGATAGGGTGTATTTTATTTTTGGTTGATTTGGTTTGGATAAATTTAGGGTTTTGAGGGATGGTGGATTTGTTTGTAGATTTAGGGGTTTTGAAAGGGGTCATCGGAGATGGACGACGACGGCGGTGGAAGAGAGTGGCGGCGGCGCGATAGATTATTAGGGTTAGGGTTATTAGGGTTTTTAAGTTTTTGGGCCGGGTCGGGTTTGGTCATGGATTCGGGTTGGGTTAATGGGTTTTTGAGTTTAGGGGTCAAAACGGGTTATGACAGTTGCCCCTCTTTGCTCATTATTGTGTAACAACAATAGAGCAAAGACTAAAAATGACCCGTTTTGTCTGGTCCGGCTGCTCTTCTTCCCTCTTGATACATGTCTTCTTTCTTCGGTAGATCTTCTTTCTCTTTGATGCAGGTCTTCTTTCTTTTCTTGGTTGATCTACCTTGTCACTCTTGGGAAGCAAAACCTTCAAAATAGGGGTTGTCTGTCGGGAAAGAAAAATGAGCCCAACTTGATACATTATTGATAATAAGCTAATACCTAAAGAGAGCTCGACCTAGCTGCAACACCGACGAAGAGGCAGGGTCTACAGAATTCAATCCAGCTGTAACACTGACGAGGAGGCAAGATCGATGGATGAAAGTTCTGATGTCTGATCCAGCTACAACTTCGACAAAGAGACAAGACCTGAAAACTGACAACTTATTCCTTTTCTCCTTTTCTTTTTCTCTTTTTCTTTTTCTTCTTTGTTTTCCTTTTCTTTTTGCTTTTCCTTTTCTACTTGTTTCATTTTTTCTTCTTTTCGTCTCTTTTTTTCTCTTTTTTTTGCTTTTTTTAGATACAACATTGATAAAACTTGAAAGTTGGTAAATTTGACCAAGCTACAACACCAACGAAGAGACATGGTCTAAAGTTAGTAATATTGATCCAGCTACGACACCGACGAAGAGGCAAGGTCAAGAGTTAGTGAATTTGGTCTAGCTACAACACCGACGAAGAGGCAAGACCGAGAGTTAGTGAATTAGGTTCAGCTACAACACCGACAAAGAGGCAGAATCGAAGGTTAGATTTGACCAAGCTACAACACCGACGAAGAGGCAAGGTCTTAAGATTTGATCCAGCTATGACTCTGACGAAGAGGCAAGATTTGAGAGTTGTTCTTTTTTGTAATCAAGCTACGACTCTAACGAAGAAGCATGATCGGAATTTGGTTAAAAGCTTATTTTGATTTTTTTCTTTTCTTTTTTTTTCTCTTTCTTTTTTTCTTTTTTCTTTTTTCTTTTTTCTCTTTTTCTCTTTTCTTCTTCTTTTTTCTTTCTTTTTTCCTCTCTTTTTTTTTCTTTTTTTAAGGTACAACATTGATACAACTAGAAAGTTAGTAAATTTTGACCAAGCTACAACACCGATGAGGAGGCATGGTCTAAAGTTAGTAATGTTGATCAAGCTACAACACCGACGAAGATGCGAGATCAAGAGTTAGTGGATTTGGTCTAGCTACAACACCGACGAAGAGGCAAGACCGAGAATTAGTGAATTAGGTTTAGCTACAACACCGACGAAAAGGCAGAACCGAAAGTTAGATTTGACCAAGCTACAACACCGACGAAGAGGCAAGGTCTGAAGATTTGATCCAGCTACGACACCGACGAAGAGGCAGGGTCAGAGTTTTTTTTATGTGTGATCAAGCTACAACTCTAACGAAGAGGCATGACCGAAATTTGGCAAATTTGGTTCAGCTACATCACCGACGAAGAGGCAGAACCGAAAGTTATATTGGACTAGGCTACAACACCGATGAAGAGGCAAGGTCTGAAGATTTGATCCAGCTACAACTCTGACGAAGAGACAAGATCGAAATTTGGCAAATTTGGTTCAGCTACATCACTGACGAAGAGGTAGAACCGAAGATTTATGTTTGTTGGATCTATCCATACTATCAGCGGAGAGATAAGATCGTATTTCAGCATTTGGACTCCACTAGACCCTCAACGGAAAAGCAGAATCGGATGATATCAATTTGAACACGGTCACACCATCAACGAAGGGACATGATCAGATAACACTTGAATATTTTTTCTTTCTTCTTCTTCTTCTTTTTTTTCGAAATTTTCTTCTTTTTTTGAACTTTTTATTTCAATTTTTTGTCTTTTTCTATTTTTTCTTCTTCTTTTTTTGTTTTTGTTTGTTTTTTTCATTTTTTTCTTAATTTTTGATCTTTTTCTTGTAACTAAAAAACAAATTCTAAGGAAAAGTTTGGTCTAGCTACAACACCATTGAAGAGGCAAGACCTGGAGAGGATTTGATCTGCTACACCACTAACGGAGAGACTAGATCAGCAAAATGTGAGACCCGCTACACCACTGACGGAGAGACATGATCCGGATGGAAAATTTGACATGCAACACCACCGACGGAGGCAAGATCTATACTTAGTTGGCATACCACTAACGGAGGCATGATTTGCAAGATGTTGGATGACTGCGCCACTGACAAGGAGACAATTTTTTGGAAAAAAATTTGCTCTGCTTTTCTATCGACAGAGGGCAGGGTCTGAAAAGAATTTCTATTGGCAATAGTAGAAATTGGGAAAATGTTGAGGTCTGTCACACCATCGTTGGAGGAATGAGATCCTAAAATGAAAAAAAAACATTTATTAGTAAGTGTTCAAAAACTTGTCACTAATACCTTTTATTTAGATATTTCAGCATCTTTTGTTTGGCTTCTTCCATGAATAAGGTTGGCCGTAGTGATTTCCCCCCATGTGAGGGTACTCGGTCTTTTTCGTAGACCTATTATGTACAAGCAAGATTGCATGAATGTATCTAATTTTATGTCTAAATGCATGTGTCTATCTTAAATGCATGGTGACTTCGGTGTATGCACTTAATCTAAATGTACGATGTATGCAAGAATGATTCAATGCAAGATGAATGCAACTAAATGCATGAATGTGATATGATTTTTTTGTCCTCAAAAGGATGCCCCTGACTCCTCACTGGTCATGTCGGGATCTTGGTCCTTTGTGTGGCGGTGCCCCAACCTCCTTCAGCTTTGAACATCTTCTTTGGACTCATCTTTCTGTTTGGATGCCCCCAAACTTTTACATATTGTTCTGGGAATGCCTTTGTAGCATGTTTCAACTTTGAGTTGCATTGTTGCCTTTTTGGATGACTTTCAGTGCTCTCGTGAACGCGTTGCGTTGCCTCTTAAGTTGGGTTTATGATTTTTCATGTTGGTTCCTGGCCGCTTATCACTTTCGGATAAGGTGGAACGCTGTAGATGGAAATTGGTGTTTAGCATTTGGGATGTGGAGGTATGATTCCAAAAGAAGGGTAGCAAAGGTTTGCTCGGCTTTCGGTTTTTTTGAATGGCTTTGGGTAGAATGGTAGAGTTGAAGGGCTTGGTTGTTGGAATTTGGCACTTGTCGAGAGATGCCCCCAGACTGAGTTCTTGTGGAGGTTTGGTAATGGTGCTGAATTGGCCGGCTTTGCCTTCTTTGGTATTAATGACGCGGGAGATCCCGAGGACCGATTTTAAAATTGATGCATCTATATGCAAAATGTGTCTTAAATACAAAATGATTTATGTGAATGCAATGCAAAATTAAGATTGCGATGATGTTGTGCAATGATGAAGATGAAATCGATGCGATGAGAATAAAATAAAGATGAAACGAGTTATTACCAAATAAAATGATTAAATAGAGTAATAAAAAAACTGTACATAAACAAGAAATAAGGCTCCAGAGCCTAAATAGGGTGACCACTAATCGGGCAGAGTTTCACATGGCTCTAAAGGGTTGGCTCCTAAGGCTCACTATATGCAGTTTTGGTGCTAAGAGGTACTCGAATTGTCGTTGTTGTCCTCTACTAAGAGTAGGAAGGCCCCCCGATCATCACCCATTATAGGCTCCTTTCAACCGGGTTCAATTCAGGGGGGCCCATTCGCTTATGCCTGTACGAAAGAACGATATCCTTACGAAAACATAAGGTACTCGAGCCCCGAAGGTACTTGCTAGGCATACACGGAGGAACGATATCCTCACGAAAGCATTAGCGTTTCCCCCCTACTTAGAAAGGATGGGTTTATATGCCAAATTTTAAATGCATTAAAATAAATGCGCAATTATAACTGAATGTTAATTTAATAGTCATTTTAATCCGGAACATCTAATATTAGTAAAGCGGTAATTATTTAAAAAAGCTTCACTCTCATTTGTTTTTGAAAAACAAAAATGTCCCCAGCGGAGTCGCCATCTGTAGCGATGTCACTCTCGCTAAAACAATGTATGGTTTTTAAGGTGTTTTTGATTTTGTTTGTTTTGAAAAATAATGTCTTCCGCGGGATTTTATAAAACCCGTATTTTATTTAAAAATGAAGTTGCCACTGGCCACTTACGGTGGACCGGACACCATAAAAACCAGAGATTTAAAATTGATGGGTTCGGGAGTCGGTTACGGATGGGGAATGATTAGCACCCCCACACCGCCCAAAATTGGTACTTTAATAATTAACGCTTTAATAATATTAAACTTTCCGGATTAAAGTGACGATTAAATTAAAATTTGGTTATAAGTGCGAGTAGATTTTAAAGGCCCCGTTATCCGAGAGTAAACGCCCAACCACTATCTCTATGACTGATACAGGCCCAGTTTGCGCTCGGATAAAAGGGTACCTCATTGACAAAATATATATATCCGGAATGCAACTTAAAACATGACAAACATAAATAAATATAATGCGATAAAAATATAAATAAATAAGACCATAATAAAATATTAATCTAACATAAAAAACTAATTTGAAAAATGCATGAATATTAATCTAACACATAAAAATATATTAATAATAACAATAATAGTAATAATAATAACATGTATGCATGGATCATATTAAAATGCATGGAACAATATAAAATATATCATGAAACTAGATTCTAATGGCTAAAATGTACTAATACTAAATTACATGGAAAAACTAGCAAACATATTAGGACTAAAATGCGGCAAATATAAAATGTATGGCAAGAAATAATATAAAAAAGACTAAAATGAAACAAATGCTATATACATGAGCAGAACTATAAATGACAACAAATAAAGGGCTGAAAATTAAATAAACAGGTGACCAAATGGAAACAAAACAGAAATTAAAAGCTAAAAAGGTAAATGAAAGGACGATATTAAATGCGCATGAAAAATAAAAGGACCAAAAAATGGAATTATACCATGACCAAAACGAAAACGGGAAAGAAGGGAAGAGACGAATTAGGGAATTAGACCATTTAAACACCAAAGGGTTATTATTTATTTTATAACCGGTAAAAAACAGATTTAAACCTAAATCTAAAAAACTCAGTTCTCTCTTTTCATCTCTTTTAGTCGACGGCGGTGCAACAAAGGAGCACCACGCTTGGCCTCCTCTTGTACGCCGTTCACCGGCGGCGAGGCTTCACGGCGGGCACACATCGGCTTCAGGAAAAGTTCAAAACTTTCTTCCTTCTTTTAGATCAAAATAATAATAATAAAACAAAGTTTTGAGTTCAAAACTAGAAAACCGTTTTTGTTCTTATTCGATTTGAAACAAAAAACGATGAAGATTGTTTTTTTGTTTTGAAATTTTTGGATTTTATTTCATTAAAAAACTCTTACAAAGTTTCCTTTCTACAATTTTTTTTTGAATCCCCCTTGTTACAGATTTTTTTTGAATTTAAAAACCCTATCTCAAACTCTTTTTTTTTCAGCCTCAGACCCCCATTTACATTTTCATTTCGGTTCTTATAACCAAAAATTTTGTATATAAAAAAAATTATAACTCTCTCCCTTTTGATTGACTACAGACTCGATTGATCGGGGATGGCAGATTTTTGGGGTATGGGTTGGCAGGTGGTTGGGATATTTAGGTATGGTGGACTGATTTAGGGTAGGTTTGGTCAAATTAGGGGTATGGGATAAGGTGTATTTTATTTTTGGTTGATATGGTTTGGATAATTTAGGGTTTCGAGGGATGGTGGATTTGTTTGTAGATTTAGGGGTTTCGAAAGGGGTCACCGGAGATGGACGGCGGCAGAGGAGAGTGGCGGTGGCGGCGTGACAGATTATTAGGGTTAGGGTTATTAGAGTTTTGTCATGGATCTGGGTCGGGTTAATGGGTTTTCGGGCTTGGGGGTCAAAATGGGTTAAGACAGTTGCCCCTCTTTGCTCATTATTATGTAATAACAATAGAGTAAAGACTAAAAATAACCCGTTTTGTCTGGTCCGGCTGCGCTTCTTCCCTCTTGATACATGTCTCATTTCTTAGGTAGATATTCTTTCTCTTTGATGCAGGTCTTCTTTGTTTTCTTGGTTGATCTACCTTGTCACTCTTGGAAGCAAAACCTTCAAAATAGGGGTTGTTTGTCGGGGAAGTAAAATGAGCCAAACTTGCTACATTATTGATAATAAGCTAATACCTAAAGAGAGCTCGACCCAGCTACAACACCAACGAAGAGGCAGGGTCTACAAAATTCGATCCAGGTGCAACACTGACGATGAGGCAAGACCGATGGATGAAAGTTCCGATGTCTAATCCAGCTACAACTTTGATGAAGAGACAAGACCGTAAAACGACAACAACTTTTTCTTTTCTCTTTTTCTTCTTTGTTTTCCTTTTTTTTTTTCTTTTTCTTTTTCTTTTCTACTTTTTTCATTTTTTCTTCTCTTTTCTTCTCTTTTTTTTCCTCTTTTTTTCCTTTTTTTAGATACAACATTGATAAAACTTGAAAGTTTGTAAATTTTGACCAAGCTACAACACTGACGAAGAGGCATGGTCTAAAGTTAGTAATGTTGATCCGGCTACGACACCGACGAAGAGGTAGGATCAAGAGTTAGTGAATTTGGTCTAGCTTCAACACCGACGACGAGGCAAGACCGAGAGTTAGTGAATTAGGTTTAACTACAACACCGACGAAGAGGTAGAACCGAAGGTTAGATTTGACCAAGCTACAACACCAACGAAGAGACAAGGTCTGAAGATTTGATCCAGCTACGACTTTGACGAAGAGGTAGGATCTGAGAGTTGTTCTTTTTGTGTGATCAAGCTACGACTCTGACGAAGAAGCAAAAGGAATTTGATTAAAAATTTTTTTGAAAGCTCATTTTTTTTTTTTTTTTCTTTTTTTTTTTTTTTTTTCTTTTTTTTCTTTTTTTTTTTTTCTCTCTTTTTTTTTTTTTTAAGATACAACATTGATACAACTAGAAAGTTAGTAAATTTTGACCAAGCTACAACAACGACGAGGAGGCATGGTCTAAAGTTAGTAATGTTGATCAAGCTACAACACCGACGAAGAGGCGAGAACAAGAGTTAGTGGATTTAGTCTAGCTACAACACTGACGAAGAGGCAAGACCGAGAATTAGTGAATTAGGTTCAGCTACAACACCGACAAAGAGGCAGAACCGAAAGTTAGATTTGACCAAGCTACAACACCGACGAAGAGGGAAGGTCTGAAGATTTGATCAAGCTACGGCACTGACGAAGAGGCAGGATCAGAGTTTTTTTTGTGTGATCAAGCTACAACTCTAACGACTGACCGAAATTTGGCAAAAGAGGCATAATCGAATTTGGAAAATTTATTGGACTAGGCTACATCACTGACGAAGAGGCAAGGTCTGAAGATTTGATCTAGCTACAACTCTAACGAAGAGACATGATCGGAATTTAGCAAATTTCGTTCAGCTACATCACCGACGAAGAGGCAGAACCGAAAATTTATGTTTGTTGAATCTATCCACACTACCAACGGAGAGATAAGATCGTATTTCAGCATTTGGACTCCACTAGACCCTCAACGAAAAAGTAGAATCGGATAACATCAATTTGAACACGGCCACACCATCAACGGAGGGACATGATTATATAACACTTGAATATTTTTTCTTTCTACTTCTTATTCTTTTTTTTTCAAATTTTTCTTCTTTTTTTTGAACTTTTTTTTTCAAATTTTTTGAATTTTTTCAATTTTTTGTTTTTGTTTTTTTTTTCTTTCATTTTTTTGATTTTTTCTTGATTTTTGATCTTTTTCTTGTATCTAAAAACAAATTCCAAGGAAAAGTTTGGTCTAGCTACAAACCATTGAAGAGGCAAGACTGGAAGAGGATTTGATCTGCTACACCACTAACGGAGAGACTAGATCAGCAAAATGTGAAACCCGCTACACCACCGACGGAGAGACAAGATCCGGATGGAAAATTTGACATGCAACACCACAAGCGGAGGCAAGATCTATACTTAGTTGGCATACCACCAACGACGGAGGCATGATTTGCAAGATGTTGGATAACTGCGCCACTGGCAGCGAGACAATTTTTTGGAAAAAATTTGCTCTGTTTTCTATCAACAGAGGGCAGGGTCTAAAAAGAATTTCTATTGGCAATAGTAGAAATCGGGAGAATGTTGACGTCCATCACACCATCGTTGGAGGAATGACATCCTAAAATGAAAAAAACATTTATTAGTAAGTGTTCAAAACCTTGTCGCTGATACCTTTTATTTAGATATTTCAGCATCTTTTGTTTGGCCTCTTCCATGAATAAGGTTGGCCGTCGTGATTTCCCCCCATGTTGAGGGTACTCGGTCTTTTCTGCAGACCTGTTATGTACAAGCAAGATTGCATGAATGTATCTAATTTTATGTCTAAATGCATGTGTCTATCTTAAATGCATAGTGACTTCGGTGTATGCACTTAATCTAAATGTACGATGTATGCAAGAATGATTCAATGCAAGTTGAATGCAACTAAATGCATGAATGTGATATGATTTTTTTTCCTCAAAAGGATGCCCCTGACTCCTCACTGGTCATGTCGGGATCTTGGTCCTTTTTGTGGCGGTGCCCCAACCTCCTTCATCTTTGAACATCTTCTTTGGACTCATTTTCTTGTTTGGATGCCCCCAAACTTTTACATATTGTTCTGGGAATTCCTTTGTAGCATGTTTCAACTTTGAGTTGCATTGTCGCCTTTTTGGATGACTTTTAGTGCTCTCGTGAACGCGTTGCGTTGCCTCTTAAGTTGGGTTTATGATTTGTCATGTTGGTTCCTGGCTGCTTATCACTTTCGGATTAGGTGGAACGCTATAGATGGCAATTGGTGTTTAGCATTTGGGATGTGGAGGTATGATTCCAAAAGAAGGGTAGCAAAGGTTTGCTCGGCTTTCAGTTTTTTTGAATGGCTTTGGGTAGAATGGTAGCGTTGAAGGGCTTGGTTGTTGGAATTTGGCACTTGTCGAGATATGCCCCTAGACTGAGTTCTTGTGGAGGTTTGGTAATGGTGCTGAATTGGCCGGCTTTGCCTTCTTTGGTATTAATGCGCGGGAGATCCCAAGGACCGATTTTAAAATTGATGCATCTATATGCAAAATGTGTCTTAAATACAAAATGATTTATGTGAATGCAATGCAAAATTAAGATTGTGATGATGTTGTGCAATGATGAAGATGAAATCGATGCGATGAGAATAAAATAAAGATGAAACGAGTTATTACCAAATAAAATGATTAAATAGAGTAATAAAAAAACTGTACATAAACAAGAAATAAGGCTCCAGAGCCTAAATAGGGTGACCACTAATCGGGCGAGTTTCACATGGCTCTAAAGGGTTGGCTCCTAAGGCTCACTATATGCAGTTTTGGTGCTAAGAGGTACTCGAATTGTCGTTGTTGTCCTCTACTAAGAGTAGGAAGGCCCCCCGATCATCACCCATTATAGGCTCCTTTCAACCGGGTTCAATTCAGGGGGGCCCATTCGCTTATGCCTGTACGAAAGAACGATATCCTTACGAAAACATAAGGTACTCGAGCCCCGAAGGTACTTGCTAGGCATACACGGAGGAACGATATCCTCACGAAAGCATTAGCGTTTCCCCCCTACTTAGAAAGGATGGGTTTATATGCCAAATTTTAAATGCATTAAAATAAATGCGCAATTATAACTGAATGTTAATTTAATAGTCATTTTAATCCGGAACATCTAAAATTAGTAAAGCGGTAATTATTTAAAAAGCTTCACTCTCATTTGTTTTTGAAAAAAAAAAATCCCCCCAGTGAGTCACCATCTGTAGCGATGTCACTCTTGTTAAAAAATGTATGGTTTTTAAGGTGTTTTTGATTTTGTTTGTTTTGAAAAATAATGTCTTCCGCGGGATTTTATAAAACCCGTATTTTATTTAAAAATGAAGTTGCCCCTTTGGCCACTCAAGGTGGACCGGACACCATAAAAACAGAGATTTAAAATTGATGGGTTCGGGAGTCGATTACGGATGGGGAATGATTAGCACCCCACACCGCCCCAAAATTGGTACTTTAATAATTAACGCTTTATTAATATTAAACTTTTTGGATTAAAGTGACGATTAAATTAAATTAAAATTTTATTTATTAGATTTTATAAACGCCAACCACTATCTCTATGATCGTAGATTCGGATAAAAAAGGGTACCTCATTGACAAAAATATATATATCCGAATGCAACTTAAAACATGACAAACATAAATAAATATAATGCGATAAAAATATAAATAAATAAGACCATAATAAAATATTAATCTAACATAAAAACTAATTTGAAAATGCATGAATATTAATCTAACACATAAAAATATATTAATAATAATAATAATAGTAATAATAATAACATGTATGCATGGATCATATTAAAATGCATGGAACAATATAAAATATATCATGAAACTAGATTCTAATGGCTAAAATGTACTAATACTAAATTACATGGAAAAACTAGCAAACATATTAGGACTAAAATGCGGAAAAAATATAAAATGTATGGCAAGAAATAATATAAAAAAGACTAAAATGAAACAAATGCTATATACATGAGCAGAACTATAAATGACAACAAATAAAGGGCTGAAAATTAAATAAACAGGTGACCAAATGGAAACAAAACAGAAATTAAAAGCTAAAAAGGTAAATGAAAGGACGATATTAAATGCGCATGAAAAATAAAAGGACCAAAAAATGGAATTATACCATGACCAAAACGAAAACGGGAAAGAAGGGAAGAGACGAATTAGGGAATTAGACCATTTAAACACCAAAGGGTTATTATTTATTTTATAACCGGTAAAAAACAGATTTAAACCTAAATCTAAAAAACTCAGTTCTCTCTTTTCATCTCTTTTAGTCGACGGCGGTGCAACAAAGGAGCACCACGCTTGGCCTCCTCTTGTACGCCGTTCACCGGCGGCGAGGCTTCACGGCGGGCACACAGCGGCTTCAGGAAAAGTTCAAAACTTTCTTCCTTCTTTTAGATCAAAATAATAATAATAAAACAAAGTTTTGAGTTCAAAACTAGAAAACCGTTTTTGTTCTTATTCGATTTGAAACAAAAAACGATGAAGATTGTTTTTTTGTTTTGAAATTTTTGGATTTTATTTCATTAAAAAACTCTTACAAAGTTTCCTTTCTACAATTTTTTTTTGAATCCCCCTTGTTACAGATTTTTTTTGAATTTAAAAACCCTATCTCAAACTCTTTTTTTTTCAGCCTCAGACCCCCATTTACATTTTCATTTCGGTTCTTATAACCAAAAATTTTGTATATAAAAAAAATTATAACTCTCTCCCTTTTGATTGACTGCAGCTCTGACTGATCGGGGATGGCCAGATTTTGGGGGTATGGGTTCGGCAGGGTGGTTGGGATATTTAGGTATGGTGGACAGATTTAGGGTAGGTTTGGTCAAATTAGGGGTATGGGATAAGGTGTATTTTATTTTTGGTTGATATGGTTTGGATAATTTAGGGTTTCGAGGGATGGTGGATTTGTTTGTAGATTTAGGGGTTTCGAAAGGGGTCACCGGAGATGGACGGCGGCAGAGGAGAGTGGCGGTGGCGGCGTGACAGATTATTAGGGTTAGGGTTATTAGAGTTTTGTCATGGATCTGGGTCGGGTTAATGGGTTTTCGGGCTTGGGGGTCAAAATGGGTTAAGACAGTTGCCCCTCTTTGCTCATTATTATGTAATAACAATAGAGTAAAGACTAAAAATAACCCGTTTTGTCTGGTCCGGCTGCGCTTCTTCCCTCTTGATACATGTCTCATTTCTTAGGTAGATATTCTTTCTCTTTGATGCAGGTCTTCTTTGTTTTCTTGGTTGATCTACCTTGTCACTCTTGGAAGCAAAACCTTCAAAATAGGGGTTGTTTGTCGGGGAAGTAAAATGAGCCAAACTTGCTACATTATTGATAATAAGCTAATACCTAAAGAGAGCTCGACCCAGCTACAACACCAACGAAGAGGCAGGGTCTACAAAATTCGATCCAGGTGCAACACTGACGATGAGGCAAGACCGATGGATGAAAGTTCCGATGTCTAATCCAGCTACAACTTTGACGAAGAGACAAGACCAGAAAACTGACAACTTCTTCCTTTTCTCTTTTTCTTCTTTGTTTTCCTTTTCTTTTTTCTTTTTCTTTTTCTTTTCTACTTTTTTCATTTTTTCTTCTCTTTTCTTCTCTTTTTTTTCCTCTTTTTTTCCTTTTTTTAGATACAACATTGATAAAACTTGAAAGTTTGTAAATTTTGACCAAGCTACAACACTGACGAAGAGGCATGGTCTAAAGTTAGTAATGTTGATCCGGCTACGACACCGACGAAGAGGTAGGATCAAGAGTTAGTGAATTTGGTCTAGCTTCAACACCGACGACGAGGCAAGACCGAGAGTTAGTGAATTAGGTTTAACTACAACACCGACGAAGAGGTAGAACCGAAGGTTAGATTTGACCAAGCTACAACACCAACGAAGAGACAAGGTCTGAAGATTTGATCCAGCTACGACTTTGACGAAGAGGTAGGATCTGAGAGTTGTTCTTTTTGTGTGATCAAGCTACGACTCTGACGAAAAGGCTTGATCGAAATTTGGTTGAAAGCTCATTTTGATTTTTTTTTCTCTTTTTTTTTCTTTTTTCTTTCTTTTTTTCTCTCTCTCTTTTTTTTCTTTTTTTTAAGATACAACATTGATACAACTAGAAAGTTAGTAAATTTTGACCAAGCTACAACAACGACGAGGAGGCATGGTCTAAAGTTAGTAATGTTGATCAAGCTACAACACCGACGAAGAGGCGAGAACAAGAGTTAGTGGATTTAGTCTAGCTACAACACTGACGAAGAGGCAAGACCGAGAATTAGTGAATTAGGTTCAGCTACAACACCGACAAAGAGGCAGAACCGAAAGTTAGATTTGACCAAGCTACAACACCGACGAAGAGGGAAGGTCTGAAGATTTGATCAAGCTACGGCACTGACGAAGAGGCAGGATCAGAGTTTTTTTTGTGTGATCAAGCTACGACTCTGACGAAGAGGCATAATCGGAATTTGGAAAATTTGGTTCAGCTACATCACTGACGAAGAGGCAAGGTCTGAAGATTTGATCTAGCTACAACTCTAACGAAGAGACATGATCGGAATTTAGCAAATTTCGTTCAGCTACATCACCGACGAAGAGGCAGAACCGAAAATTTATGTTTGTTGAATCTATCCACACTACCAACGGAGAGATAAGATCGTATTTCAGCATTTGGACTCCACTAGACCCTCAACGAAAAAGTAGAATCGGATAACATCAATTTGAACACGGCCACACCATCAACGGAGGGACATGATTATATAACACTTGAATATTTTTTCTTTCTACTTCTTATTCTTTTTTTTTTCAAATTTTTCTTCTTTCTCGAACTTTCTTTTTTCAATTTTTTTGAATTTTTTCAATTTTTTGTTTTTGTTTGTTTTTTTTCTTTCATTTTTTTGATTTTTTCTTGATTTTTTGATCTTTTGCTTGTATCTAAAAAACAAATTCCAAGGAAAAGTTTGGTCTAGCTACAAAACCGTCGAAGAGGCAAGACCTGAAGAGGATTTGATCTGCTACACCACTAACGGAGAGACTAGATCAGCAAAATGTGAAACCCGCTACACCACTGACGGAGAGACAAGATCCGGATGGAAAATTTGATCTGCAACGCCACCGACAGAGGCAAGATCTATACTAAGTTGGCATACCACCACTGACGGAGGCATGATTTGCAAGATGTTGGATAACTGCGCCACTGGCAGCGAGACAATTTTTTGGAAAAAATTTGCTCTGTTTTCTATCAACAGAGGGCAGGGTCTAAAAAGAATTTCTATTGGCAATAGTAGAAATCGGGAGAATGTTGACGTCCATCACACCATCGTTGGAGGAATGACATCCTGAAATGAAAAAAAACATTTATTAGTAAGTGTTCAAAACCTTGTCGCTGATACCTTTTATTTAGATATTTCAGCATCTTTTGTTTGGCCTCTTCCATGAATAAGGTTGGCCGTCGTGATTTCCCCCCATGTTGAGGGTACTCGGTCTTTTCTGCAGACCTGTTATGTACAAGCAAGATTGCATGAATGTATCTAATTTTATGTCTAAATGCATGTGTCTATCTTAAATGCATAGTGACTTCGGTGTATGCACTTAATCTAAATGTACGATGTATGCAAGAATGATTCAATGCAAGTTGAATGCAACTAAATGCATGAATGTGATATGATTTTTTTCCTCAAAAGGATGCCCCGACTCCTCCTTTGGTCATGTCGGGATCTTGGTCCTTTTTGTGGCGGTGCCCCAACCTCCTTCATCTTTGAACATCTTCTTTGGACTCATTTTCTTGTTTGGATGCCCCCAAACTTTTACATATTGTTCTGGGAATTCCTTTGTAGCATGTTTCAACTTTGAGTTGCATTGTCGCCTTTTTGGATGACTTTTAGTGCTCTTTGAACGCGCGTTGCGTTGCCTCTTAAGTTGGGTTTATGATTTGTCATGTTGGTTCCTGGCTGCTTATCACTTTCGGATTAGGTGGAACGCTATAGATGGCAATTGGTGTTTAGCATTTGGGATGTGGAGGTATGATTCCAAAAGAAGGGTAGCAAAGGTTTGCTCGGCTTTCAGTTTTTTTGAATGGCTTTGGGTAGAATGGTAGCGTTGAAGGGCTTGGTTGTTGGAATTTGGCACTTGTCGAGATATGCCCCTAGACTGAGTTCTTGTGGAGGTTTGGTAATGGTGCTGAATTGGCCGACTTTGCCTTCTCTGGTATTAATGGCGCGGGACATCCCAAGGACCGATGTTAAAATTGATGCATCTATATGCAAAATGTGTCTTAAATGCAAAATGATTTATGTGAATGCAATGTAAAATTAAGATTGTGATGATGTTGTGCAATGGTGCAGATGAAATCGATGCGATGAGAATAAAATAAAGATGAAACGAGTTATTACCAAATAAAATGATTAAATAGAATAATAAAAAAACTGTACATAAACAAGAAATAAGGCTCCAGAGCCTAAATAGGGTGACCACTAATCGGGCAGAGTTTCACATGGCTCTAAAGGGCTGGCTCTTAAGGCTCACTATATGCAGTTTTGGTGCTAAGAGGTACCCGAATTGTCCTTGTTGTCCTCTACTAAGAGTAGCAAGGCCCTCGATCATCACCCATTATAGGCTCCTTGCAACCGAGTTAAATTCAGGGGCACCCATTCGCTTATGCCTACACGAAGGAACGATATCCTTACGAAAGCATAAGGTACTCGAGCCCCGAAGGTACTTGGTAGGCCTACACAGAGGAACGATATCCTCACAAAAGCATTAGCGATTTCCCCCCACTTAGAAAGGACGAGTTTATATGCCAAATTTTAAATGCGTTAAAATAAATGCGCAATTATAACTGAATGTTAATTTAATAGTCATTTTAATCCGGAACTTCTAAAATTAGTAAAGCGGTAATTATTTAGAAAAGCTTGACTCTCATTTGTTTTTGAAAAATAAAAATGTCCCCAGCGGAGTCACCATCTGTAGCGAACTCCCTCTTGTTAAAAAATGTGTGGTTTTTAAGGTGTTTTTGATTTTGTTTGTTTTGAAAAATAATGTCTTCCGCAGGATTTTATAAAACCTGTATTTTATTTAGAAATGGAGTCGCCACTGGCCACTCAAGGTGGAGCGGACACCATAAAAAACAGAGATTTAAAATGAATGGGTTCAGGAGTCGGTTACGGATGGGGAAGGATTAGCTCCCCCACACCGCCCAAAATTGTTACTTTAATAATTACCGCTTTATTAATATTAAACTTTTTGGATTAAAGTGACGATTAAATTAAAATTTGGTTATAAGTGCGAGTAGATTTTAAAGGCCCCGTTATCCGAGAGTAAACGCCCAACCACTATCACTACGCCTGATACTTGCCCCGTTTACGCTCGGATAAAAGGGTACCACATTGACAAAATATAATAATAATAACAATAATAGTAATAATAATAACATGTATGCATGGATCATATTAAAATGCATGGAACAATATAAAATATATCATGAAACTATATGCTAATGGCTAAAATGTACTAATACTAAATTACATGGCAAAACTAGCAAACATATTAGGACTAAAATGCGGAAAATATAAAATGTATGGCATGAAATAATACAAAAAAAGACTAAAATGAAACAAATGCTATATACATGAGCATAACTATAAATGACAACAAATAAGGGGCTGAAAATTAAATAAATAGGTGACCAAATTCAAACAAAACAGACATTAAAAGCTAAAAAGGTAAATGAAAGGACGATATTAAATGCGCATGAAAAATAAAAGGACCAAAAATGGAATTAAACCATGACCAAAACGAAAACGGGAAAGAAGGGAAGAGATGAATTAGGGAATTAGACCATTTAAACACCAAAGGGTTAGTATTTATTTTATAACCGGTAAAAAACACATTTAAACCTAAATCTAAAAAACACAGTTCTCTCTTTTCATCTCTTTCAGTCGACGGCGGTGCAACAAAGGAGCACCACGCTCGGCCTACTCTTGCACGCCGTTCACCGGCGGCGAGGCTTCACGGCGGGCACACAACGGCTTCAGGTAAGGTTCGAAACTTTCTTCCTTCTTTTAGATCGAAAAAAATAATAATAAAACAAAGTTTTGATTTTAAAACTAGAAAACTGTTTTTGTTCTTATTCGATTTGAAACCAAAAACGATGAAGATTTTTTTTGTTCTGAAATTTTTGGATTTTATTTCATTCAAAAACTCTTACAAAGTTTCCTTTCTACAAATTTTTTTGAATCCCCCTTGTTACAGCTTTTTTTTAAATTTAAAAACCCTCTCTCAAACTCTTTTTTTCGGCTTCAGACCCCCTTTACATTTCATTTCGGTTCTTATAACCAAAATTTTTTTACATAAAAAATTATAACTCTCTCTCTTTTGATTGACTGCAGCTCTGACTAATAGGGGATGGCCAGATTTTGGGGGTATGGGTTCGGCAAGGTGGTTGGGATATTTAGGTATGGTGGACATATTTAGGGTAGGTTTGGTTAGATTAGAGGTATGGGATAGGGTGTATTTTATTTTTGGTTGATTTGGTTTGGATAAATTTAGGGTTTCGAGGGATAGTGGATTTGTTTATAGATTTAGGGGTTTCGAAAGGGGTCACTGGAGATGGACGACGATGGCAGCGGAAGAGAGTGGCAGCGGTGGCGCGACAGATTGTTAGGGTTAGTGTTATTAGGGTTTTTTAGTTTTTGGGCCAGGTCGTGTTTGGTCATGGATCCAGGTCAGGTTAATGAGTTTTTGGGTTTGGGGTCAAAACGGGTTATGACAGGTTTGATGTCCTCACCATGAACTAATTTAATAGTTGGTGAGGGATGTTTGCGTTGAACGCTGTTTTTATGTTTTGTCTTTAATAAATAAAATGCCTCGGCATTGTTTTCCCTATCTGGCATGTTCTTTGATTTTATAAACTTTGTGCCAAGCGACTGCTGGCATTTATATCCCATTGCACCTTAATATCTTAACTGACTTAGGGGGCAACGATTGTTGCCAGATACTAAGGCGAGATGCTTCGACAGAAGACGTTCAAGTAGATGAACTTACTTTGGGAGCGAGTGTAGATTGGAACTTATTCAAATTGATTTATGAAAAACTACACTATAGATATATAGGAGTTTTTACATGGTTAACTTAGGGCTTTGCCATCGAGAGAGGTAATGCCAACTTGAATCTACTCGGCAAACAATGCCAAGACGGACTTTATTAAAGGCTAACATGGCATGAATAGTGTGAAAACCAAGCATCCCTTGCCAACGCTCATCAATCATTTAAAGTTTCCTTGTGCCAACGCTATTTTCCTTTTATTTATTTTCTTTTAAACTATTTTCAAAACCAACTTCAACGCAAACAAGCTTTTCCTTGGCAAGTAAACAAACGAAGCAATTAAACTTTTGGTCAATCCCCGTGGGATCGATAACCAGCTTATTGTTGTATTACTTGTAGACCGTGTATACTTGCACGCAAAAGACTTAGTCTTGGCACTGTTTTCAAACATTTCCAAGACATTTTCCACCCTTTTGCCAAGCACTCACACAATCCGAACAAGTTTTTGGTGTCGTTGCTGGGGATTGCAATAGAGTTTGTTGTTTTTAAATTTTTACTTGTCTTCTTTTTATTTTTGTTTTTATTTTATTTCATTGTTTTGACCGTTGTATGACCAGAAACCGCCCCGTGGTGGAAGATTGGCTATACGATCTAGAAATTGAAAGAACCTATGAAGGTTAAAGAAAAAGATTCGAGAGATGGCTCAACATGGCAATGGAGGAAATGGCGTGTTAAACAATGATCCACCCAATAACAATGGAATACCACCAGTTCCTTTTGCCCCAACTGTTAATATGGAGGAAGAGAGACCTATTAGAGAACATTTAACACCAAACATTGATAATTTGGTGGCAGGACTAATTGGTCCCAGGGTAAATACACCCAATTTTGAACTTAAACCGGTAATGATACAAACGCTTTTGAATGTAGGACAATTTGATGGAGCACTTATTGGAGATCCAAAGCAACACTTGAAGCGTTTCATGGAAGTATGCCAGCTATTTTAGCAGTCTGGAGCATCAAAGGATACAGTTAAGCTAAATTTGTTTACATTCTCTCTGAGAGATAGAGCTAAAGTGTGGCTAAGTTCTTTGCCACCTGGTTCTGTCACCTCACGGGGAGATCTATACCAAAAATTTCTGTTACGATTCCAGCTACCTAAACTCGCCGCCAAGTTGAGGGGGTGAGGTCATCACATTTAAGCAGGCTGATGATGAGACCCTATATGATGCCTAGGAAAGATAAAAAGATCTGTTGAGGAGATGTCCCATGCATGGATTCCCGAAATGGACCTAAATGGAGACATTCTACAATGGACTTAATGCGCAAACTAGAACAGTTGTTGATGCATCGAAAACTGGCTCACTACTTGACAAAAACTATACAGAGGTAGTTGGCATCCTTGAGAGGATTTCAATCAACGATTTTGAATATCCTACTACCAGACTTGAGACCGGCACTAAAACTAGTGGGAAATTACAGATTGATGAGCTCACATCCATCCATGCTGAGATTTCTAGTCTTACTAGCATGGTGAGAACCTTGCAGAAGAGTTACGAGGCCCAAGAAGTTAAGGCATTAGCCCTATTCTGTACAATATGTGGAGAGGATCATCACACGGAAGATTGCCCTACCAACCCAGAGTCGGTAAATTTTGTTGGCAATTTTAATCATAATTATAATCCAAATTCCAATACTTACAATGTAGGATGGAGGCAGCACCCAAATTTAGCTTTGGGGAATCAAGGAAACAACCAATATAATGCCTAATAGCATAACAACAATGCCCAACGTCAATACAATGCTCAGCGTCAGAACAATGCCATGCCAGGGGTCAATCAGAATGCCATGCCACAAAGGGCACAAAACAGTTTTTATACAGGGCAAAGAAATAACCAGGGGACTTTGAAAGAATACATGGAGAAGAATGATGCAACTATCCAGAGTTTGGCATCATCGATGCGAAATTTGGAGGTACAAATAGGACATATTGCCAATGCACTCAGCAATACACCACAGTCAGCTTTGTCAAGAGATACAGAGGATGCCAGGCAAACCCATAACAAACAATACAAAGTTGTAACTCTTCGGAGTGGTAAACAATGTGAGGCCGAGACATCCGTCAAACATCCAGTTCATTGCCAAAAGGAACAGAAGGGACCAATAGATGTACCGAAAGAACCAGAAAAAAGAAGCGAACCTGAGCATTGCCAGCCATCAGACTGAAGCCAATGAGCGGACTAATGCTAGCTAGTAGACCGATGCTAGACAATAGTCTGATGCCAACAAATCGTTGGCAAAGATAGCAGAACCAGCATCTGTTTATCCACCTCCGCCATTTCCATATAGGTTACAGAAGCATAAGCAGGATCAACAATTTAAGCATTTCTTGGAAGTGCTTAAGCAATTGCAGATCAATCTTCTTGTAACACCCTTAACGTATACTCGTAGACCGAATATACATTAAAGATGCTACGAACTCTTTTAAAGAAATCTTGTCTTACATTTTTTTATTTCAAAAAAATATTTTTAGCAATTATTAAAACAACAGTACAATTCAGGGTGAAAACTAGGTTAGCTACCTAGGCTTTTTCTTGATTTTAAAATTGTTGTGAAATAATCGATAAATAAAATTTGAAACTGATTAAACATGTTCTACTAGCAAATAAATAATTACATGCCCTCTAGAGATCGTCATAAACTAGAATGACTTACTGATGTTTTGTAGATTGTAGCTTGATCAGCATGCTCGACTCCTCTTCAAATATTCCAACTTAACCTATGTATGAAATAAATACACGCTAAGTACAAACTTAGTGAGGCAATTAATCTCATTTATCTAAACATGAAATAATGCGTTACAGTATATCATATGAAAAGTATAGTACATGTTTTGTAAAATGGCAAGCATGTCCAAATATAATTTATAACATTAATCTACCTAACTTAGAATCATACTATCATTATTCCATAATCATCAAGTATTCATGTGCATGTCATATTCTTTAACATAGTCATATTTTCAACATTCTATATTCATCAAGTAATCATATGCACAACATATTCTTTAACATAGACATGTTTTCAATCATAATTCATGTCATCTATCAGTTTTGTCATAGAAACATACAATCAATATTTCATGATCATCAATTAGTCATTTACATAACGTAATCTTTATCATAGCCATGCTTTAAAGATTCTATTATTATCATGTAAGCATTTGCATAACATGTCTTTTAACATATTATTGCTTTCGTCATGTAATCGTTCACATAACATATACTTATACCTTGACATAGTATCGTACTAACAAGGTTTTCATAGTCTGTCAATATTCATGTGCAAGTCATAGTTTTTCAAACTTAGTCTAGTTTTCAATACTCCGTCATTATCAAGTAAATCATATACATGACATAGTTCACATACATGGCATATTTCATATACATGGCACAATTCACATGCATGACATACTTTATATACATGGCATAATTCATATACGTAACATAATTTGTATACATGTCATGATTCATATACGTGACATGATTCATATACATAACTTGATTCATTTACATGACATGATTCTTTTACCTGACATGATTCATATATGCGATTTAATTCATATACATGGCATGTTTCGTATCCATGGCATGGTTCATATCTATGACATATTTCATATTACGTAACATGATTCGTTTACATGTCATGATTCATTTACATGACATAATTCTTTTATCATTGCCCAAAATACACTATATGAGATCGAGGTACGCGATAATCTTGAAATGACAGTGTAGTGTCAAATGTGAATGTGAAGATGAGTACGTACTCGGGGACGCTCTTTGCTCCCCATAAACATGAAGCAGCTCGACAGTGCACTCGGGCATAGTGAGCGTGGATCCCCAGGTGCATGTGACACAATTATTTTATCACAATATCTGTTTGATAACATGAACATGAGGGTGTAGCTGCTAAAGACTCTATGGCATGCCAACTATACCATGGACCCCCGGACACAATACTTGGGCATTTCTTTTATCATCGATCAATCATATAAATAAACATGTCATGTTTCATGCTTCATCATAAATATTCATTGTAAACATAGATCATCATTTATGCAAACAATAATTCGTACTTGGTATTCCATCAAGCTTGCCATGTCGAGTAATGTATCATATCATGTATTATAGATTAATGCAATGCCAATTTCAACATAGTGCAAACATATAGAAAAGCACTCACCCGGGCCATTTATTAACTTGCCTCACTAAGCTCTATTCGATCTTTTTCTTTATAGAACCTTGAATCTTCTTTTGATTTGAATCCAACTTCATTTATCATATCACATGAATATAAATAAACATTTGTGAGATTCACCTCTAATAATATTTTTATTAGACTATCTAATCATTCAACATTAAAATTTTCCATAAATTTCCTTTCTTCCTTATACTGTCAAAAACATCATTTTGGTCCTTAATAACCATTTTGAACTTCAAATAATTCTTTTGAACTTGATAACCAACATTAGATACAAATATCTAAATTTTCATTTTCTGGCAGCTTTGTACAACCTCCAAAGATTTATTTCTATAAAATAATCTAAATATCGGAATTCAATTATGTTTGTTCTAAAAGAAACTAGATTCAATAAGCTTTTCACCCATATAAATTAATAGCCCAAATTCAACTTGTACGATTTATGGTGAATTTTCAAAGTCAATTTCCAGTGCTAATTTCGGAACAGACTGATGCTCTGTTTTCTGACCTTTCGTCACTTAAAAATTCATATCTTTTGACTCGGAACTCAAAATCAGTTTCCGTTTGTTGGAGACGAAACTAGATGAACAAATCTTTACATTGGTATAAAATTCACATTCTAACCATTTTTGTAGAATTTATGGTGATTGTTTCAAACTTATTGCCAAATCCAGTTTTCCTACACAACTTCCATAAATAACTTCAAACTTTATACTAATTTAGCCTTACTTTTCTATTTGTCAATTTGGTCCCCTTACTTGATTCAAACCACTAATGTATCACTTTATTCATCAAATAATTTTTCAAAAATAATTCCCTCTAATCTTTCATTTTTTCCCGAAATAGTCACTAAAAATGCAAAGATAATGATTCAAGCTTCTTAACTTTGCAAATTAGTCCTCAATTCAACATTGCTACTTGCATTCTATTATTTCAACTAAAATCAGATTTAGTCCTTCGCTAAAACCTCATTTCTGAACTAGTCACTTAACTTTGACAATTTGTCAAAATGGTCACTAATTCGATTTAACATCGGTTTTGCATTCTAACTTCAATTTCACATCTCCAACATCAATAATAACATAAATACACTTTAAAATCACAACAATTCAGATTAGTCCTTTAACTTTTAGAATTTCCGAAAGGGTTCCTATACCTTTAATTTAGGATTTTGCTTCCAAATAACAAATTCAAGATTACTAGATCATTTATCCAACATCACAAACCCTAAATCAAACTTGAATCCATAAAGCTTAATCATCTTCATACAAACTAAAATATGTAGGGTTTAAATCCCAACTCAATAACATGATTTTAAGATTATACTAGCTTGATTTCAACTTGAATTTCATCATGAAATCATAAAATTCCAAAAGCCCCAAACTTTTTCCATAAACCCTAATTTCTTCTTATGCAAAATTCTCATCAATCAAGCATGTTTTCCATGAATTATTTACACCAAAAGATAGAGCTTGAAGAGTAGAACAACTTTGCAGTTCGAAAGATTACCTGAAAATCGAGTTTCAAGGCTTGAATCGAGCTTGAAAATTTTTCTCCCTTTTTCTCCCCTTAGTTTGAAATATTTCAAGAAAGATGAACAATTTGGTTCATCTTTGACTTATTTAAATCCACATGTTAAAATTAAATGAATTTAAAATTCATTTAATTAGTGAAATTACTAATTTTCCCTTTTAATCCAATGACCATGATTTGATCCAAATGTAATTCTCCTTCCAAAATTGCCCTTAATATTTCAAAATTGCCATCGTTGTCAAATCACCAATTTGCCCTCCAACTAGTCTTTATTTACTAGTTTGCCATTCTTGTAAAAATTCAACCAAGTCTAGTTGGAATCCAACCAACTATAATAAAATATTCATAAAATAATATTTTATGACTTTCCCATGGGTTTCGGATCAGTCTTTGAAATTTCAGTTTGATCCGATTTCTCGATATTCGTAAAATACTTCTACTGCGATTTTACCTTTTTCGAACTATCGAATTTTTTCCAAAAATTCAATATTTCCATATTCGGGAAACAAACTCTATTATCTCATAAGAACTTCCTTTCCCAGAACTTAGACTGAATTTTTCCTAACTTAGTCTACTATTCCGATAATTATCGAAAATCTCCATAGAATAAAAATTTCTCTTAGAAATCCTTTATCGATAATATATTCGAATGTTTTTTACTTTTACTGAGTCCAAAATATCAATTAGAAACACTTTTATGGGACCTTCCCGGAGGTCACCCATCCTAGTATTTCCCTGGCCTGAGCACGCTTAATAATTTTATTCGATCCAAATTTGATACCTTCTACTGTATCTTAATTCTCAAAACTGATATCAAGGTTCTTATTTCGATCAGATTCACCCTTATACTGAATAAAATTATTTGTTGTGGAAATTTACACTTTAGTCCCCAAACTTTTCCAAAGTTTATACTTTTAACCCCAAAACTTTTAAAATTTACATTTCGATCACTAGCCAAAATTTGGGGTGTTACACTTCCATTAGTGGAAGCACTCGAGCAGATGCCCAATTACGTTAAATTCATGAAGGACATCTTGTCCAAGAAAAGAAAACTGGGTGATTTTGAGACTATAACTCTCACCGAAGTATACAATGCCAGGATACTCAAACTGTTGCCACCAAAATTGAATGATCCAGTAAGTTTTACTATCCCGTGCACTATTGGCAACAGATTCATGGGAATGACACTGTGTGACTTGGGAGCTAGTATTAACTTGATGCCGATGTCGATGTTCAAGAAGCTTAGCGTTGAATCAAGGCCCCCTACCATGACACTTCAGTTGGCAGACAGATCCTTTGCACACCCTAAAGGTAAGATTGAGGATGTGTTGGTAAAGGTAGATAAATTCATATTCCCAGCAGACTTTATTATTTTAGATTATAAAGCCGATGTGAATGCCCCAATTATATTGGGAAGACCTTTTCTTACCACTAGTAGAGCTTTGATTGATGTACATAAAGGAGAATTAACAATTCGCATGAATGATCAGCAGGTTACATTTAATATGTTTCAAGCTTTGAAATGTGTAGATGGATCGGAGGAATGCCAAGCAGATGATAGGATAGAGTCTATTTTTAAGGTGGACGTGGCACGACTGTGCCAAAAAGCTGATGATGATGCCAGTGAGATCGATAGTGAAGGAGAAGCAAGCAAGGACATTGAAGAAGTAAGCTATGTCGGACAACCATAGCCATTGGAGTTGGTTGGCAGAAAAATGGTAGCACCAAAACCATCTATTGAGGAGCCACTTGAATTGGAGCTCAAACCATTGCCAGACCACCTCAGATATGCATACTTAGGTAAACACTCGACCTTGCCAGTGATCATTCCTGCTGATCTAACCAATGATCAGGAGAGAAGATTGCTGTAGATTTTAAGTAAGCACAAGAAAGCGTTGGGTTGGACCTTGGCAGACATCCGAGGTATTAGCCCAACCATATGCATGCACAATATAATCTTGGAAGATTATCATAGCAAAACAATTGAAGGCCAGAAAAGATTGAACCCGAGCATGAAGGAATTCATGAAAAAAGAAATTATCAAGTGGTTGGATGCAGGGATAATCTATCCCATATCTGATAGCTCGTGGGTCAGCTCGGTACAATGCGTGCCAAAGAAAGGTGGTATGACTGTGGTTCAAAATAGCAAGAATAAGTTAATCCCTTCCAGAACTATTACTGGATGAAGAGTGTGCATGGACTACAGGAAGCTGAACAATGCCACCAAGAAGGAACACTTCCCAATGCCCTTCATTGATCAAATGTTGGACAGATTAACAGGTAAAGTTTTTTTATTGTTTTTAGATGGTTATTTGGGATATAACCAAATTGCCATAGCTCCAGAGGACTAGAAAAGACCATATTCACATGTCCATATGGGACGTTCTCCTTTAGGAGAATGCCATTCGAGCTGTGTAATGCACCAGTAACGTTTCAACATTGTATGGTGTCTATCTTTTTGGATATGATTGAGCATAACCTAGAGGTATTTATGGATGACTTCTCAGTTTTTGGCAAGACATTTGATGAGTGTTTATAGAGTCTAGAGTTTGTTTTGAAGAGATGCATAGAGACTAACTTGGTCTTGAACTTGGAGAAGTGCCACTTCATGGTGAAGGAAGGCATAGTTCTCGGTCATAAAGTGACCAAGAAAGGCTTGGAAGTTGACAAGGCGAAAATGGAGGTAATTAAACAGTTGACACCTCTTTCAAGTGTAAAAGGTGTAAGAAGTTTTTTAGGTTATGCGGATTTTTACCACGTTTTATTAAAGACTTATCTAAAATTTCTAAACCTTTATGCTTGCTATTGGAACAAAATGCCACTTTTGCATTTGATGATGCTTGTTTGAGAGCGTTTCAGGAACTTAAGGAGAGACTGATCAATGCCTCTATAGTCATGGCACCAAACTGGAGTAAGCCATTTGAACTCATCTGCGATGCCAACAATTATGCCGTCAGAGTAGTACTAGGAGAATGGCATGGAAAGGTTTTTCATGCCATATACTATGCCAGCTGAACTTTAAGTGAAGCATAACTCAATTATACCACAACAGAGAGAGAATTTCTAGTTGTTGTATTTGTTTTTGACAAATTTAGATCCTATTTAGTTGGTAATAAAGTTGTTGTGGATACAGATCACTCGACATTAAAGTACCTTTTGGCAAAGAAGGATGCTAAGCCCAGATTGATCCGGTGGACGCTTTTACTACAGGGATTTGACCTTGAGATTAGAGATAAAAAAAGGCAGTGAGAATTTAGTGGCTGATCACTTATCACGCCTAGAACATCATTGTGAAAATGGTAAGACCACTGCCATAAGAGATGAATTCTCAGACGAATCTTTGCTCTCATTCCAAGCTGTGCCATGGTATGCTGACATAGTCAACTACCTAGTCAGTAATATTTTGCCACCAAATTTGGCGTATAATGCTAGGAAACATTTTTTCCGAGAAGTTAGGCATTAGTATTGTGATGAGCCAATATTTTTCAAACAGTGTATCGACCAAGTGATAAGATGGCGCGTGCCAGAGAATGAGCAGTACAACATTTTGCATTTATGCCACGCCGTACCGTATGGAGGTCACTTTGGTAGGATGAAGACTGCTGCCAAGGTGTCGTAGTCAGGATTCTTTTGGCCCACACTATACAAGGATGTCCATAACTATGCCAAAGTATGTGATCGATGCCAATAGACAAGGAACATCTCTGGCAAACACCAACTGCCGCTCCAAAACATTATGCATATGGACTTATTTGATGTATGGGGGATAGACTTTATGAGTCCATTTCCTTCATCGACTAGTAATCTGTATATCCTTGTAGCTGTGGATTACGTATCCAAATGGGTTGAGGTTGTGGCATTGCCAACAAACGATGCCAAGGTCGTTGCCAACTTCTTGCACAAACACATTTTTACTCAATTTGGTGCCCCTAGAATGATTATTCATGATGAGGGTACCTATTTTAAATGCAAACTAATTTCTAAAGCTTTGTGCAGATATGGAATTTAGCAAAAGATTACCACGACATATCATCCTCAAACAAATGGGCAAGCGGAGATTTCAAACAAGGAAATCAAGAGTATCCTTGAAAAACTGTGAATCCATCAAGGAAGGGATGCTCCTTGAGACTAGATGAATCCTTGTGGGCTTACAAGACAACATTTATAACTCCCTTGGGCACTTCACCATTTAGAATCGTGCTTGGAAAAGCATGCCATCTCCCGGTGGAGATGGAGCACCGTGCATATTGGGCTATCAAAACGCTTGATGTGGCATGGAGAGCTGCTGGAGAAAAGAGATTACTAGACCTAAATGAGCTGGAAGAGTTCAGATCACAAGCCTATGAGAATGATAGACTCTACAAGGAGAGGAAAAAACGTTGGCATGACAAGAGAGTCATGCCAAGACACTTTGAAGTAGGCCAACATGCTCTACTATTTAGCTCGAGGCTTAAACTATTTCCAGGCAAGCTCAGGTCGAGATGGTAAGGCCCGTTTAAAGTTATAAAGCCATATGTTCATGGAGCTGTGGACATTAAAAAACTGAAGTTGGGAGAAATTTTCAAAGTAAACGGCCAGCGTTTAAAGCACTATTGGGAAGGTAATCAAAATAATTCCAAAGAGGTTATCCTCTTGGCAGAGGTACCATAACTTCATTCTCAGGTTTTGAATTTATGTAAATATTAGTTTAGATGCTTTTCTTTTTCAACATTTTCTTTGTTTGATTTTTCCTTTTTAGTTTTGATTTTCCTTTGCTGCGTTGAAAGGTTTTCTTTAAGTATGTGGAGATCTAGTGCGTCAGGAATAACGCCAAGGCAGAACTTGGAATGAGACAATTGCAAGTGGGAGAATACTGTGTGCCAGTAACAATGCCAACACAAGCTTGGCATGCGGCGTATGTAATTTTGGAAAAGAAGATTTACCCTAGCTTGATTAAATTCAGCGCATGAAAAGTAAAATTTTGAAACCTAACCCTAGCCGCCCAAATAATGGATATTTTTAATTTAAATTGAACTTAACCTCTTATCACTCCAAAACTTTAAACTTACCCTATCACTTACACCCTTATCCCATCATCCCTATCACTTAAAATCTCCTTATTTTCCCTATGCACGCATAATACCATCATTACCCCCTTTTAATTCGGCAACTTTAATTACCCCGTTAAACACTCAACCTTTACTTCATCTACCCTAGTCGTTCTAAAACCTTTCACTTTTCCCCTTTGATATTTATCAAGCAAGAAACAAAGATTCACGATCTTTCTATTCTCTTTTTTAAAAGTCGTTCAAACTTTCAGCCTTGTTCCCATGGCTTCTTCATTAGCACCATTCAAAACCTTCTTCAATGAAGAAATCCTCTAGAAGTATGAAGACAACTTCTCATCGAAGATGTTTTACTATGAAAAGAGCTTCAATTTCAAGAATGAGAGAAATTGAGGTTTTACCCCGGATTTCATGGCAGTAATCACCAAGCACAAATGAGAACTATTTTTCCAGCAAAAGGGAAAAATCTTTCCCAACATTGTTCGAGAGTTCTATGTACATCTCACGACCAAGGCCAATCCATTCTTGATGATTAAAGGAAAATGTGTGCGGTTCGATGAAGAGTACATCAACACTATGTTTGAGTTAGATGATGAAGACGAGCATGCAAAGTTTGTTGCCACCATGACCGCAACCAAAAGAAAGAATATGCTGGCAGATTTATGTGAGTCGGGCACTGAGTGGATTGTGTCTTCAAAAGGGTATCGAACGATCAAGCGGTTGGCACTAACATCGCAACTGAGGGGGTGGAACCACTTCCTCAAGGCAAACTTAATGCCAATGACTTACAATGAGACCGTATCGGAGGAGAGGGTTGCACTACTGCATTCCATTATCATGGGTAGGAAGATTAATGTTGGTCGAATCATCATAGATAAAACGTACAAATGTACTGGTAAGACAACTGGTGGTTTGTTCTTTTCATTATTAATTTCTAACATCTGTATGAAGCACGGTGTGCCCAAGACCGATGTGGAAAAAATCAAGAAGTAAAAGGAACCACAATCACACTGGCTGTATGGAAGGACCTTACTGCCACTGATTCGAAGGACAAAGGTAAGGGAAAGGCTGCCACGCCAACACCAAAGCCAAAAGCATTGAAGGCTGAGTCTGAAGCTTCTATGCAGTAGCAATGCTCTGCCAAATCAACCAACGCTAGGAGATGATTCTCCAAAAGCTAGAAAAAGTCGAGGAATAGAGCAGCAAGCTACGACATTACATTCATGCCAGGGACGTTGCCATCAGATAAATCCTTGAAAGATTGTCCCCGAACTCTATGCTAGCCTTCCCAAATTTTCCTGTGGAAATCTTTACCAACGATGATGCCATGCCAGCCAGTCCCTGATTCGTTCATACTTGAACACCCTCTAGTGCTATAGTACTAGTCTCTCTTGTTCATGTAGAATCTGCTAAGTCCGAAACACCACTAGAAGCTGAAGAAAAAGTCTAGAAGAAATCTGCTGCCCCTGCCTTATCTGCTGCCACTCCTGCCACATCGGAGCCGGTGCAGATCGTTAAGGAAGCTGGTGCTTCCACTGCTGCCTCAAAGCCCAGCCTCAAAAGAAAGAAGCACATGGGCCCTGATCGTGGGACTTTTTTGAAGAAGAAGACCCGCGTAACAAGATAAGAACCATCCGAAGGGGGTCCTCCTCTTCCTAAAACTCCTTTTGCATATTTTTCATGTCATTGCATTTCCCATGTTCATGCATTTTATTTCTCTGTTTAATTGTTTATATATGTTGTTTTCATGCATTGAGGTCAATGCACATCTTTGGTTTGGGTGTGTGTGTTGCCTCACATTTATGCCATGTCATACATTCATGTTTACATTTCTGTTGTCATGCCATGTATGCCATATAGATTAGATTTTAGCCATGCATACTGAACTAACAAAAATAGAAAATTTTGTCTCGACCAAATTTTGAAGAATGCTAACACTTTGTTAGGAAAGTTTTACTAGTTTTAGAATAAGCTGCCCGATGAAGAAATTTTAAATCTTTAGTTGCCTGATGCCAGCAAAGTAGTAATACCAAGGCTGCTTGGCAATTGAACTTTAGTTAGGGAACTATGGTTGCACTTTACACGAGGTATGCATCTAGTCTGCTTAATGAACTTAGGCTCTCTTGAAACTGAACTTAGAAAAAAACAGAAATGCCAAAGAAAAAATATGAATAAGGTAACAATTTTTGCCAAATGCTGAAGAACTTTAGAGCACTCCTTTGTCTTAGGGAAAATTATTAACTTGGTTCTTCGTGGTTTGCTTCCTCTTAGTTATGAAGCCAACATGACTTAGGGTATAAGTGTAATAGGTTAGTCAGTGATGTAATCTGCACTAACGTGGGTATTCTTGGTTTGCTCCATCTTATGTCTTACGCCAAACAGTGCATGACGCTACCCTAATCTAATGCCAGCAATAATAATAATAATAATAATAATAATAAAATATTTGGCAGAATAATAATAATAAAATTTTGAGTTTGGGTAGTAAAAATTGACTCAGTGAGTTAAGTAAATTTCATGCACATCATCTGCACACTTAATGACCTTAGACTATATCTATATTGCTGCACTTGAATTTGCTATCTGCTTGGCATTACTACACGAAATAACTGAGGACAGAATTAGAGCTTAATTCTGCTTTCTAGCATTTGTTGGCATTCCGACCAAAACTTTGTCTAGGCACTATTTTCGCAATTTTTGTTTTCCTTAGCTTACATGCATTACTTGAGGACAAGCAATGAGTTAGGTTTGGGGGAGTGTTACCTCCTCAAAAGTAATAATTTTCATGCCTATTTTACAGTATCTTTGCTTGTCTTTAAGCATATTTAGCTGCATTTAGTTGTTAATTACATGCATTTGCATAAGGAGGTTAGGAATTGTGCTATGCCAGTGTGAAGGGTTGATTTGTTGGCATTATTGCAGGTACAACAGAGCAGATCAGTGCAGGAAGGGAACGATGCCAAGAAGGATGCCGAGTACCTGTTGGCAGCGAAGGACCAAAAATTTTTGAAGCACTGGTTGGCAGAGAAGAGGTGTTTGATGCCCGATCGAGTAGATGGTGAACCATTGATGACGTTAGCCCTAGGATTCAAACGATGGATAAGATGATCATATTTCTTATCCTTAAGCATTCAAATTCAGATTCAATTTCAAGGTTTATCCTAGGTCATCCTTGCACGCCTATTTAAAGAACTTAAGCAAGCACTTGAGGGGACAATTAGAGAGAGCTTCATTGTCCATAATCGGCTGCACCAAGGAGACGTGGTTTGACCAAGCTTGACCGAGAGCTTGGATCAAGAAGGGTTACATTGATCGATCATCTTCTAACCCATTCTCTTTGTCAATTTTAGTTTTATTTCTTTTAAATGATGATGTTTGTTTAAAAACGATGAAGGTTTTTGGTTTGATATCCTCACCATGAACTAATTTAATAGTCGGTGAGGGATGTTTGCGTTGAACGTTGTTTTTATGTTTTGTCTTTAAGAATTAAAATGCCTCGACATTATTTTCCCTATCTGGCATGTTCTTTGATTTTGTAACCTCTGTGCCAAGCAACTGCTAGCATTGATAGCCCATTGCACCTTAATATCTTAACAGACTTAGGGGGCAATGATTGTTTCCAAATACTAAGGCAAGATGCTTCGATAGAATATGTTCAAGTATATGAACTTACTCCGGGAGTGAGTCTACCCCTTAGGAGTATAGATTGAAACTTATTCAAATTGATTTATGAAAAAATACACTATAGATATATAGGAGTTTTTACATGGTTTATTTAGGGCTTTTCCATCGAGAGAGGCAATGCCAACTTAAATCTGCTAGGCAAATAATGCCAAGACAGACTTTATTAAAGGTTGGCAAGGCATGGATAGCATGAAAACCAGGCATCCCTTGCCAACGCTCATCATTCATTTAAACTCTTCTTGTACCAACGCTGTTTTCCTTTCTTTTCTTTTCTTTTAAACTGTTTTCAAAACCAACTTCAACTCGAACAAACTTTTCCTTGAGAAGTAAACAAGCGAAGCAATTAAAATCTTGGCCAATCCCTGTAAGATCGATAACTAGCTTATTGATGTATTACGTTAGACCGTGTATACTTGCACGCAAAAGATTTAGTGTTGGCCAATCCCTGTGAGATCGATAACCACCCTTTTTCTAAGCACTCACACAGTCCGAACAACGTTATTTGACCATCTCTTTTTTATTACATTATATTGGTGGTTTCTCCTTTTCGTCGTACTTTCTATGGTTTGCTTTTGGATGGGTGTTTTTCCTTTCGTTGTATTCTTCCATGTGTATTCTTTTCCTCCGACTAAGATTAGGGGGTTTTTAACGAGGCACATGGTAGTGCTTCTTTATATGATTTTATAAATAAAATCATACCTATTTGAGCAAAAAAATACCACTTTAATGTATTTCATCAAATATAGACCAAGACAAAACTACTTGCTAACTGGGTTACAAATATGTTATTGGTGCTAGATGGGAGTAAATTGTATGAACAAAGATCCCTAATTAATCTAAATATCATGTTTTTTTAAAGATAGTTCATTTTTTTCATGTAAAATCTTTCTCATTACCTATTGTTAATATCAGCCATCGATTTTCACTAATTCAACAATCCATAAAACGTGTAAAAATCTTAAGCTTTACATTATGTCAACGAATCCTCCTTACATAGGTTTTTTTGGAAAAAAAGAGATGTGAATATTCCCATCCATCAATTACACTTATCCAATGATCATAAATCAATATAACTGTATTTGTATATATATTGTTACACCTAATTTCTCTGTCTCTGCATAATTTCAAAAATACCCTTCAGCACCTCCATATTTTGAAATCCCTTGAGATAGCCCAATAAAAATTCCTCCGGAGATAGGCTCTTTCGGAGATCAATGTTACTAGATTCCTCGGGTTGCCTTGGGAACATACCCTGTCAGGAGACACCATTAGGGGTGAGAATCGGTCGGTGCAAGGACGATTTTTCATTCCTCACCTTGTCCCCAACATTTGCGGGTACAATTTCAGGTAATCCCCATTACATGCTTTGGTGATTTTTTGTCCCTATCTCCATACACATTGGATTCCCACAGGTTTCGAGGAATTCCCATCCCCAAAAAGTTAAACAAAATTTACTATTTTACTAACCAAAATATATGGTCGATTTCAATTTACAGGTCATAAACTCAATACACTTAAACATATGCTTGAAGGGGAACATGTTTTTTGCGTAAAATGAATGATAGAAATAGAGAGATAAATGGATTATATTCTCTTAATTAACAAAAAAGGTAAATTACTAGAGATGTCACCCAACATAATAAGGTTTAAACAAATGACACAAATATCTTGACGAACTAGAATATTGATAATAAAATAGGTAGGTATACATGTAAATGAGAGTTAATTGTATATTTTTTTAAAAAAATTGTAAAGTATCGAGATCTTTAAGGATAATTTTTGGGGATCCTCAAAGTTATTTATACAGTTACAGTCTGGTTATTCCCATGGTTCGGATATAGCAATCCTCGTTCCTATCCCCATTTGAGCTTTGGTGATAAAACTTTTATCGTCCCCGTCTTACTGGGTGAAGGTTTCGATTATTCCCTATTGATGGGTGTCGATTCCACCAAGAATAAATACCTACGTACGTCCTACGGATTTGTAGTGTGGTAAGCAGGGTTGAATCCACAGAGAACGGTCAAAAGGTGTAAGTTCTACTAACTAATACTAGTGCGAATGAAAAGTAAAAATGGGGTTTGTTTGTTTGCGAAGAGATCGATAAGTAATAATAAGTAAGGGTTGTGCGGATAGATTGGTGATTTCTAGCCAAGTTGTCCGCTGTGTTTCAATCCAATTTATTAAATCATAGACTTCAAAAGATGACATGTATAATTACTCAAGTAGCTTGGTTCTTAAGTTAGATGATATCCACAAATAACCTAAGAGTTCTCTTCTTTTAATTAACTAACAACCTAATAGTCCATAAGTTGTTAACACTTATTATCTAGGTTAAATCCTTAGACAGTCCACTTTAGCTAAAACCTATCAAATAGCATTGAGTGATTAAGAGACCACAACATATATATTCAAAAAGTGATAATCCACACAAGTTAAATATATGATTTCATACCTTAAAAAGCCGTAGTCCAGGTTTTCTTACCACTCGTATCAATAATCCATGAATGGTTGATTGTGTACGTATAATCCAACACACACAATTGAATGAGCCTGGAAGATATAAAAATACTTTGAATTATGAAGAACAAATAAGAACAAAGAGTCTCACTAATAATTGTATTGAAAACTATAAGCAAACTCGGCTAGAAATAAGGGTTTAGATACTCATAGAGTAGATGGAAACAAGAAGGGTTTTCTAGGGTTATTCATCTCTCTTCCCCAATTGATACTATTTATAGGCAAAAAATTATACATCAAATAAGAGAATGAGTTACAATAAAGTACAAACCCTAATCCTACATTAAATGTAATTTAATGTAAAGTGAAAGTCTAATTAGGATTTCTTCTTTTCCAAGCAATCACGATAGCATAAGATTCCTTGTGCGCATCTACCTCCAGCGTCCACATAGCTTGCATGCCAGTGTCCAACGTTTGCGTAGTTCTTTCGCGTTTCAGTGTTTGTATTATCGAACACGTTAGTGTTCGTAAACGAGCGTTAGCAACTATCATTTATGCTCCAAGGTTCATGGTTGGGATTATCATTGTATTATATTCGTCCTCGATCCTCTTGTCCCCGTTCTTCTATGTCAGCATCTATAGGACTTCTACTCGCATTCGTCTACATCAGCATTCAGCTTCTACTCGCATTCAAGTGTTCACGTTAGGTTTTCGCACTTTGTCAGTGTACGCTCTTTATGTCACGTCTGCTCACAATATTTCTAGTGTTCACAGCCAACACTCGCGTCTAATTGCATATCAGTGTTTACTTATACTGGTTTGCAACACTGCTTCCGTATCTGTCCGCATAGCCTCTATTGGTGCATTTGCACTCGAATATTTGCATCTCCGTACTGAATTTTGGATGTTCATAGCCCTTGTTCGTATTTCCAATGTGTAAAATACGTGCTAATATCCTCTTTTTATGCATGGAATGTTCATTAGCCACTTAAACACTTGGAAAATCAAATATGAACCAAAACAAGGACTTGGAGATAGATTAGTATGCTAAAACACGGGGAATTATATAAGAAAAATATGCAAATATACGACTTATCATATACCTCACACTTAGATTTTTCTTGTCCTCAAGCAAATTGAAGATCCAAAACCTAGGGTCTGTTCGGTAAATAGAAAGGATAAGAGCAGTAATAAGTCATTATTTCAATTTAGCACAAGTAAATAGTCATCCAAGTAATTTTATGAAGTCAAGGATGGAACAAAATTAAAACACACTCGCAAGGATTCACTCTTGTTCGCTCAATGTGCTTAAGGGACAACAACACTCAAGTCAAAGCATGTAAAAGAATCTTACCATAAGCTTGCAAATATATCATATCTCCACCACTGGTTGGATTGAACCACAAGATCAAAAGGTCTTTGATAATGTTGTGACAGGGCTTAGGACAGGGTATGATGAGAAGGACTTTTGGACTATTTGAATTTGAAAACTTTATACTTCCTTTTCCTGTGTACCAAGCATTCACATTAATTTTTAGAAGAAATAATGATACTTTCTTTGTTCGCACATCTTGTCTTTTCTCTCTTTTTTTTCTTTTTCTTTTTGAGAAATACAATTTTTTTATTTTTTCCTTGTATTTCTTTCCTCCTTTTCTTTTTGCCTGATTTTTCTTATTTTCAGGAAGGTATATAGTTCTCAAATTCGGGATCAAATTGGGGAAATCAACAAAAAGAATTTTAGGCTTGTAATGTGGTTAATTTCCAAACAAAAGGCTTAGGCTCAAAAGTGGTTCTCTAAGGGTCAAATATACTAGGGTAGGCTTTTTGGATCGTGGTTCATACCTAAGTGCCTTAATCATCTCAAGTATTTCAATCCTGTGTGGCCTCAACATGTATAACAATGCAAGAAGAAACTAATCATGTTTGACAAACACTCAATGAAAGAAAAATATGAAGCATAAAAGATGTATGCTTATTAAGGCTCAAGTCTCACAAAAAGGGTTTATGTTGTGTACAATTCTATCCACCCGACTATCAAATCAAT
Source organism: Hibiscus mutabilis (assembly GCA_019671005.1). NCBI lineage: Eukaryota > Viridiplantae > Streptophyta > Magnoliopsida > Malvales > Malvaceae > Hibiscus > Hibiscus mutabilis. Next base: position 14,103,210 of record CM033737.1, on the reverse strand, counting down.
TAATCAAACAAGATTTGCAAGGCTAAAAATTCATCAATTCTAGTTTACTACCCATGTCAGTCTCAGTTTTACTTTAGGATCTCAAGTTTCAAAAATTTCAGCATGTTGGTTCAAAACAAAATTTTCATACAAAAGTAGGTCTAAGTCATTAATAAGCATGAAATTCTCATATTAGACCCTATATCTAGCACTCGCATAATACCTTCCCCCACACTTAAATTGAACATTGTCCTTAATGTTCCCTACGCATGCGAACATAAATATGCAATTGAAAGTTTAAAAGAAAAGAGTGCTCCCTTGTTCGCAAGGTGGCTATGTAAGGTGTGGATGGTTTGGGCATGGAGTCCTATTCTGGATACTGCAAACAATTCTCGTACAAAGAGCGAGGCTACCTCCCCCACACTTGGATTCTATCATAGTCTGAAAGTGGAAGTGTGCAAATTGTCTCAGTCTTATACGGCACATCAGTATGCCGTACGGATAGATTACTTAGGCGAACAGTTTAGGTGCGTCTGTATGATGATGCAGATGTGAGATTGCGAATGTTTTCCTATGATGACTTGGTTTACATAGCCTTTGTTGCTGTGGATGCTCCTGTGTCCGCGGTGCAAGGCTACGTCCGCGAGTGCTATCCCATATTTCTTAAAACAAACAAAGAAAAACATAAAAACTCCTAAAAGAAATTAAATTATTATTAAACTGTAAATAAACATAAAATTAAATCGTGAGTTACCTCCCATGCAACGCTTTTTTAACATCTTTGGCTAGACGTGGCTCCTCAGTTTCTATGTGATGGTGAAGAGATGTTCACTAGGAAACTCATCCCTGATTGGCCAAGGTTTATCATATTGATGATACGACCGAGGTGGTCTGCAACTGAATTCTCGGCTCCTTATTTTTCCTGAATCTCAAGGTTAAAGTCTTCAAAGAGTAGCACCCATCTCATGAGTCTTGGCTTGGAGTCTTTTTTCAGGAATAGATATTTGAGGGTTGCATGGTTCATGTATACCACGACTTGTACTCTGAGCAGATATGATCAAAATTTATCTACTGCGAAGATTACGATGAGCAGCTCTTTTTTATGGTTGAATAGTTTGCTTGGGTGGTGTGTAGTGTCTTGGATGCGTACTGGATAACGTGCGAAGCCCTATTGATCCTTTGTCCAAGTATAGCCACAAAAGCATGATCACTCGCGTTGCACATTATTTCAAACGAATAGTCCCAGTTTGGTGGTTGAACGATTGGTACGGACGTTAGTGCTTCCTTAAGTACGTCGAATGCTTGCTTGCACGATTCTTCATAGAGAAAGTTCGCATCTTTTTGCAGAAGCTTGCAAAAGGGTTTGGTGATCTTTGAGAAATCCTTTGTAATGCCCCAATATTTTCTTAGTGACTAAAACATAAAGAGTTAAAGATTGGTGGTTTTAGTTCAGTGACCAAAATGAAAATTTTGAAAGTTTGGTGGTCAAAGTATAAACTTTAGAAAAGTTCAAAGACTAAATTATAATTTCTAAAAGTTATGTAAGTTAACCCTGTAAATGAATAGTTCACCCCAATAGTGACACTTTTGTGTCACTCAGATTTTTCGTACGAGGCTTATATTAGTGGCTATAAAGCTTTAAAGTTTGTAAGAAGAAAATTTGGAAATCGTATTGAGTGAAATCTGAATATTTGGATCGAATAAATGCCATAAATAAAAATCTAAGATATTTTGGGACATGGAAAGTTGGATTGGAACCAATTTGGTTCAATTTTAATGGAATGGCAATTTTTAAGTCTTGTTGTAAATAAAACTAGTTGGAGGGCAAATTGGACATTTGCCATAGATGGCATTTTTGAGATATTTTGAAACTTTGAGGGCAATTTTGGAAGTTGAATTACACATGGAATTAATCGTGGCCACTGATTTTTGATGAGATTGAATCTTGGCCATTGGATTAAAATGGCAATTTAGTAATTTCACTATATAAAATGAATTAAAAATTCAATTTTACTTTAAAACTTGTGGATTCATTAAAAAGATGATAAAATATTCTCACCTTATTTCTTAGGCTATTCGAAACCAAGAAAGGAAAGGGAAAAGGAGAGTTTTCAATCTTTCAAGCCAAAATTAAAGGACCAAAGTTTAGATTCAAGCAAAATTGATCCAGTTAAATTATTCTACACTTGATTCTCTTCATTTTTGATAGGATTTTTGCATGATAAAGCCAAGTATGAGTTATGTTCATGGATGAGGTTGGTTATGGAAATTGATAGTAGATGATGAAATTAAGGTTGTTTTGTGTAGAATTAATGTTATAAACATGGAATCAAGTTTGAAATTGAATTAATTCCATGTTTGAAGTTATAAACCCTAACCCTAAGATTTTGGGGTTTTGATTATGAAGTTAAATTGAGGATGGTATTGAATGAATTATAATGTTGGAAGTTTAATTTTGACGTTAGATTAAATAATTTCCCCAATTGAAGTTATAGGGACCATTTCAAAAATTTTGAGAAATTAGGGGAAATTATTGAAAAATTATTTTAGCACTTGAATTGATGAATTATGATTGAAATAGCATGAATTGATGTTTAAGGATCAAAATGGAAAATTTTGGGAGTACAAGGACTAATTCGGCATTTTGAAGAAAATTAAGGATTAGTCTTGAATTTATGAAAAGTTTAGGGATTTGATGTTGATCTTGTATTTGAGGTATATTATGTTGGAAAAATTAAGTCTAGTGATTAAAATGTTGATTTTGAAGTTTAAATCAACATTTTGGGTCAAATTAAATATTCGATTACTTTAGGGACCAAAGTGCAAATTTTTAAAGTTTGGGTCCTAAAGAGTAAAGGATGAGAAATGTAAGGTTTAGGCTTGAAAATTTATGGTTGGAAGTTTAAAAGAGTCCCGAGGGACTAAAATAGATATTTTGGGGAAAATTGGTGATTTAAAGAAAAGTATGAGAATTTGTGATTCGAATATAGAATGTTTTATCAGAGCAAATTTGTACATAATGAATAGTTATTTTAATTACTTTCCATTATTGTATATAGTATGAATATGTACTAACATATACTTGAAATGGTATATATTATTTTAATGTAGATTCCTATATAAATCAAGGTCGTTTTAGCAGAAAAGGAAAAGAAAAGGTTCAGAAGTGAAATCAAGTAGCAAGGTTATTTATCGAGACTAAGCTGAGTGCATAAATATTTTTAAATGTATGTTTATTAACATACTATAGGGTGACTTGCGATAAGTCACCCAAAAAGGTAAAGAATTTTTATAAATAGCATAATATATTTTTGACACGGTACTTTATTTTATTGATTTAAAGATTATGGCATGTTTTATGGTCACGTATGGTTTTATAGCATGATATATTCATGACAAAGCTATTTGATATAATTATTTTTATGGCAGTACACTATGAAAGTTATAGAGAATATTGAAGTATGAACTTCTCTAATATGATATATTTTACATGATATAAAATGTATATGGGTTGCTTGCCATTTTGCAATAATTGTTTTAAGTTTGCCCTTGGTAGTATAATATTAAGTTGGACAATATTGTGGTATAACATTAGAGTTATACAAGTTATCTGACACTTCAATGTGTCTTACAAGTTATCTGACACTTATTGTGTTATACAAGTTACCTAACAGTTTATTGTGTCTTACAAGTTATCTGACACTTCAATGTGTCTACAAGTTTAAAGAAAAGAATAGTACTTTTCAAGTATGCGACTCGTTTATTAGTCACTTGATATTTACCTTGAGTTACATGATTAAACAATACAACTATATGTTTTCTTATACAGATGTTCCTGCATTACAGAATCATATGATTTAATGACTATCATGCTTTTGAAATTATCATGCATTAATATATATTTATATATATATGTTTTCATCTTATGCCTCACTGAGTTATACTCAGCGTGTATTTCTGTTATACACATAGATAAACAGAAATAGGAGGGGAGCTTTTCATCACTGCCTCTTTTGGGGAGTATCGAATCGACAAGTTAATTTCAGTACTTATGACATCAATTTTTTGTGTTTAATAGTGGCATGTACTAGTTAACATGTCTTTCTGATAAAATATTTAAATCGGGTATGTAATAGTTTTATAAACCTTTCATAAATATTAAACATATTAACTACTTATTATTATTATTATTTGTTTTGACATGACTATGTTATTTACGTAAAATGTTTTACTATTGGGTATTAAATTATTATTTTAGTCCGTAAATAAGATAAAGTTAAGTGTGCTTGAAGTAGAGAAATTTCAAGATGGGTGACCTTCTGGGAAGTTAATTTAAAATTTTTAAAATTCTCGGTTTTTAGTTTAAAAGATATTTCTAAAAGCTCGTAACATCTTTGACTCGTGTTCAATGTACAGATACGGGAAGGAGGTGTTACATTTATTGGTATCAGAGCTACAAGTTTAGCCGGTTCTGGAGTTAAATTGAAATTGATAAAAGTGTGTACATGTCTCTAGGATGTCGTATTTACTTGAAAATGATACTTGTTTGATTGATGAATTTGCTTATTAGTTTATGTGTATGTTATGAGTATAGATGTCGGAGGGAATCAGATTCCGACATGCTACTCAACAAGTGGGGCCTAAGAATGCTCTAGAAGTTGGTGAAGAAGTACAGCAGCCTGTTCAACAGGAGGCTGGTGCACCTGCACAGGAAATGTCAGTGCAAGACTGGGGTACGTTTCTGCAAGCTCTAGACACGATACTTAATAGACCTCCTCGAATTTCTGTTCCGAAGGAGTTAAAGAAGCTGTACGCTCCTGATTTTAAAGGCGACGTCGATGGGGATCATATATCGGCAGATTTCTAGTTGAATGACACACAGACAATGTTGTCTCGGATTGGGTATAATGATTGTGGAAAGCTGGAAGGAGTTGTCTCCTTGTTGAGAGAGCATGCACTGGTATGGTGGAACAATGTCACTGCTCTTGTTCAAGAAGAGGTGAACTGGCAGTTTTTTCTCAGTGAGTTTAGGAGGAAATATATTGGAGATGCATTTATTCAGGAAATGAGGCGGCGGTTCTAGGACCTTAAGTAGGGATATCGCTCGGTGTATGAATATGAATGCGAGTTTAATAGACTAAGTAGGTTTGCCTCTAAATTGCTACCGGACGAGAGAGCCTTTACTAATAGCTTTATAAGTGGATTAGATACCAGATACCAAGAGGTGCTGATGGCCATTATTCCCAGGGATTTCCAAGAAGCAGTTAATAGAGCTAAAGCAAGGGAGATTGTATGGGAAAAAGATGAAAAAGAATCACAGAGCCAAAAAAAGAAGTGTTGAAACTTCTTTTGCATCGCGATCATCAAAGCGAGGCAAATGATATTTGCAGCAAGGGAGAACTGGATTTTCAGCATCTCGAGGACAATCAAGTCAAGCTGGAAAGTCCAAAAACACTTCGATATCAGTGAAAGGCTCTGGAAAGAAACAAGGACATTCTCAATGCAAGTTTTGTAACCGAAATCATCAAGGGGAGTGCCTGATGGTCACGGGAGCTTGTTTTCGTTGTGGTGAAACTGGACATTTTATACGCGACTCTCCAAATTGAGATGACATATCGATTCAGACTAAAAGATCTGATGGAATGCAAAGAGGAAAAGGTCGAGGATCTGCAGGATCATCCAGAATGGATTCTCGAAAGGAGACTGAAGCTTTTGTAGGTCAAGATGATAGAGCTTCAGCGAGGGTATATCACACCCGTACGCAGAACGACTGAGATGATAGAGAAGAACCTGACATTATTACAAGTACTTTCCAACTCTATGATAAACCTGTATTTGTTCTGATAGATACTTGATCTACACACTCTTACGTTAGTTCTTGATTAGTTTGGGAAAGAGAAATTCCTTTAGAACTAACTCAGAGTGATGTGATAGCCATAAACCCCCTAGGCCAAAGTGCTAGGGTAACTAAAGTAAGTAGGAGATGTCCAGTTAAAGTTCATGGAATTGAATTTACAGCTGACTTGTTAGAACTGCCATTTAGTGATCTTGAGATCATTTTGGGCATGGATTGGCTTCATGCCTATGATGATACAGTAAGATGTCGCCAACAGCAGTTGATTTTAAAGACTGCGGATGACTCGGAGATTATAGTGTTGGGCGAAGGATCTCAATGTATAAAGAATGTGATTTCGACCTTTAAAGCCAAGAAATTACTGGAGCAAGGTTGTAAGGCTTTTCTAGCCCATGTAGTGGATACTACCAAGATTAATACTGACCTCAGCGCAATTCTAATAGTTCAGGATTTTTCTGAGGTATTTTCAGAAGAGTTGCCAAGATTACCTCCAGAGAGAGAAGTGCAGTTTGGAATTAAGGTTATTCCTGGTACTGAGCCAATATCCATGACTCCATATAGAATGGCACCTGCAGAATTGAGGGAGTTAAAGTCACAGTTACAGGAGTTATTAAATAGAGGATTTATACGTCCTAGCACATCACCATGGAGAGCTATGGTGCTTTTTGTCAAAAAGAAAGATGGTTCGCTGCGACTGTGTATTGATTACCGGCAGCTGAATAAGGTGACCATAAAGAATAAGTATTCTTTGCCAAGAATAGAAGATTTATTTGATCGACTAAAAGAAGCTACAATATTCTCTAAAATCGATCTTCGGTCTGGTTATTATCAACTGAAAGTCAAGGACGTAGATATTCCAAAGACAGCATTTCGAACGAGGTACGGGCATTATGAATTTGTAGTGATGCCATTTGGCCTTACAAATGCTCCAGCTGTATTTATGGATTTAATGAATCGAGTATTTCAACTGTATCTCGATCGGTTTTTCATAGTTTTCATTGATGATATATTGGTGTACTCGAAGACTAAAGAAGATCCTGATACACATTTGAGGATAGTATTATAGATTTTGAAGGAAAAAAAGTTATATGCCAAGCTCTCAAAATGCGAGTTCTAGTTATCTGAAGTAGCTTTCTTCGGTCATATTGCTTCAGCTGAAGGAATTAGAGTGGATCCTAAAAAGATACAATCTATTGTGGAGTGGAAGGTTCCCAAGAATATTACTGAAGTTCGTAGTTTCTTGGGACTTGTTGGATATTATCGAAGGTTCGTGAAAAAAATTTCGATGATAGATGCTCCACTTACAAAGTTATTGAGAAAAGATGTTCCTTTTGTTTGGACTGAAAATGTCAAGAAAGTTTTGATCAGTTAAAGAAAATTTTGACAGAAGCTCCAGTTTTAGTATAGCCCGAATCGGGAAAGGAGTTTACTTTGTATAGTGATGCATCTCATAATGGATTGGGATGCATATTAATGCAAGAGGGAAAGGTAATTGCTTATGCTTCTCAGCAATTAAAGCCACATGAAAGGAATTATCCAACTCATGATTTAGAGCTGGCGACTGTAGTTTTTGTTCTAAAAGTATGGCGACATTATCTCTATGGTGAACGTTGCCATGTATATACTGATCATAAAAGTTTAAAATATTTGATGACACAGAAAGAGTTGAATTTACGGTAACGGAGGTGGTTGGAATTGATAAAAGATTATGATCTGATCATTGACTATCACCCAGGTCGGGGAAACGTTTTAGCAGATGCTTTGAGTCAAAAAATATTTGCTACATTACGGGCTTTAAATGCACAGTTGAAAGGGAGACCTGATGGTTCGTTGTTGGTAGAGCTACAATTGAGATCATCATTATTAGACCGGATTAGAGAAAGTCAACAATGAGATGAAGATTGTAAAACCAAGATAAAGCAAGTGGAGTCTAGTGGAATTAAAGATTTTGAGATTAAATCTGATGGGTGCCTTTACTACAAAGATAAAGTGTATATTCCTGAAGATGCTGAGCTGTAGCAAGATTTGCTTTCTGAGGCACACTATAGTCCCTTGACTATGCATCCTGGGGGAAACAAGATGTATCAAGATTTAAAGAATCGATATTGGTGGCCTGGAATGAAAAGAATGATATCAGAGTTTGTTGCCAAGTGTTTGACTTGTCAACAAGTAAAAACTGAGCATCAAGTGCCATCAGGAAAGTTACAACCTATTTCTATTCCGCAATGGAAGTGGGATAGAATTACTATGGATTTTGTGACAGGATTGCCATTGACCCCCAACAAGAAAGATTCTATCTGGGTAATTGTGGACAGGTTAACTAAATCTGCTCACTTTATACCAGTTAGAACAGATTATCAGATGAACAAGTATGCTGAGTTGTTTATTAAAGAAATAGTCCAGCTACATGGGGTGCCTATATCTATAGTATCAGATCGAGATCCAAAGTTCACATCAAGATTTTGGAAAGGATTGCACAGAGCTTTGTGGACAAGATTGAACTTCAGTACTGTATTTCATCCTCAAACAGATGGTCAGTCTGAAATGATAATTTAGATACTTGAGGATATGTTAAGAGCTTGTATGATTGAATTTGAATGATCATGAGAAAAGTACTTTCCATTAGCAAAATTTTCTTACAATAATAGTTATCAGACAAGTATTCAAATGGCACCTTATGAAGTTCTTTATGGTCGGAAGTGCAGATCACCATTGAACTGGTTTGCGTTGCATGATCGCAAGTTGATTAAGCCAGATATGTTGCAAGAAATGGAGGAAAAAGTTAAGATGGTGCAAGACAATCTTAAAAAGGCCGCTGATCGACAGAAGTCATATGTAGATTTGAAAAGAAAGGACATTCAGTTTGAAGTTGGAGAGAAAGTATTCTTGAAAATTTCTCCTTGGAAGAAAATAATGAGATTCGGTCGAAAAGGTAAGTTAAGTCCCAGATATATTGGACCGTATGAAATACTGAAAAAGGTTGGTCCTATGGCATATCAGTTAGCTCTTCCGCCGGAGATGAGTAAAATTCATAATTTTCTCCATGATTCGATGCTCCAGAGATATAGATCAGATCCATCACATGTGATTGTACCGGAGGAAATTGAGTTGTAATCAAACTTTAAATATGAAGAAGAACCAGTAAAGATACTAGCCTATGGTGTTAAAGAATTAAGGGATAAACAAATTCCATTGGTGAAAGTTCTTTGGTGCAATCACAAAGTGGAAGAAGCAACGTGGGAAACAAAAGATGCAATGGAAAAGCAGTATCCGCACTTGTTTAAAATAGGTACGTCTTGAAAATTTGAGGACAAATTCTCTTAAGGGGAGAATTTTAATGCCCCAATATTTGCTTAGTGACTAAAACGTAAAGAGTTAAAGATTGGTGGTTTTAGTTTAGTGACCAAAATGAAAATTTTGAAAGTTTGGTGGTCAAAGTATAAACTTTGGAAAAGTTCAGGGACTAAATTGTAATTTCTAAAAGTTATGTAAGTTAACTCCGTAAATGAATAGTTTACCCCCAAGATTGACACTTTCGTGTTACTCTAATTTTTCGTATGAGGCTTATATTAGTGGCTATAAAGCTTTAAAGTTCGTAGGAAGAAAATTTAGAAATCGTATTGAGTGAAATTCGAATATTTGGATCGAATAAATGCCATAAATAAAAATCTAAGATAGTTGGAGGCAAATTCGACATTTTCCGTGGATGACATTTTTGAAATATTTTGAAACTTTGAGGGTAATTTTGGAAGGTGAATTACACATGGAATTATTCATGGCCATTGATTTTTGATGATATTGAATCTTGGCCATTGGATTAAAAGGGCAATTTAGTAATTCCACTATGTAAAATGAATTGAAAATTAATTTTTACTTTAAAACATGTGGATTAATTAAAAATATGAGAAAATATTCTCATCTTATTTCTTAGGCTATTCGAACCCAAGAAAGGAAAGGAAAAATGAGAGTTTTCAATCTTTCAAGCCAAAATTAAAGGATCAAAGTTTAGATTCAAGCAAATTTGCTTCAGGTAAATTATTCTACACTTGATTCTCTTTATTTTGATAGTATTATTGCATGATAAAGTCAAGTATGAGTTATGTTCATGGATGAGGTTGGTTATGGAAATTGATAGTAGATAAGGAAATTAAGGTTGTTTTATGTAGAATTAATGTTATAAACATGGATTCAAGTTTGAAATTGGATTAATTCCATGTTTGAAGTTATTAAACCTAGCCCTAAGATTTGGGGGTTTTGATTAGGAAGTTAAATTGATGATGATATTGAATGAATTATAATGTTGGAAGTTTAATTTTGATGTTAGATTAAATAATTTCCCCAATTGAAGTTATAGGGACCATTTCAAAAATTTTGAGAAATTAGGGGAAATTATTGAAAAATTTATTTTAGCACTTGAATTTATGAATTATGATTGAAATAGCATGAATTTATGTTTAAGGATCAAAATGGAAATTTTTGGGAGTACAAGGACTAATTCGGTATTTTGAAGAAAATTAGGGATTAGTCTTGAATTTATGAAAAGTTTAGGGATTTGATGTTGAGCTTGTATTTAAGTTATATTATGTTGGAATAATTAAGTCTAGTGATTAAATTGTTGATTTTGAAGTTTAAATCAACATTTTGGGTCAAATTGAATATTCGATAACTTCAGCCAGCTTCCGCTTGTTCGTACATAGCTCATTGAGAAACCTCGCATATCGAGGGACCTATTTGATCACATCAATGAGTGGAATGTTTACTTCAACTTTGCAGAAGGTTTCAAGGATTTCTCTCTCTTGTTCTTCCTTCTTTTTCTATGGGAAAGATGATTGAATCACAATCGGTGGCACAAGGCTTTTTGTAGAGGCATCTCTATTTGCAAGTTCAGATGGTGTGAAGTTTCCATCTTTGTCAAGGAAGGGTATGAGCCAAAATTTTGATGGTCTGCTAGCATTTGCACCAGTTGATTCATGGTTTGCGTTGGGCAGGTTCTCATTCTCGATGTTCGTAGATGGCATGCTAGGTTTTTAACTCCCTCGTTCACTGTCAACTTTGTGTGCAAGATCTTCGTTCGTATCTTCTTCGTCTTCTGAGGATTTTGTTACCCTTGTGCCCTTCTATTTACCAATTTCATTTGGCATTGTGGGTCCCTATAAATCCTTGCCACTTCACAGAGTAATAGCATTCACATCTTACTTAGGATTTATAATAGTTTGAGAAGGAAACTTACCTCGCGATTCTGTCTGACTAAGAGATGAGGTGATTTGACTTACCTAAGTCTCGAGTTTTTAATATTGTACTTGGTCTCTTACTGAAATTGCTAGAGGTTGTGCGCGAGCTTGTACACGATATCCTCCAAGGAAGGCTTTGCGGGTGTGGACGGTTAGGCTTGGTGGTATGCTTCTTGCGGCTATTCGTGCCCATAGTGTATGTTGGGATGATCCTTTCATCCTAGGTTGTACATGTTCAAGTAGGGGTTGTACTTTTTTAACCGAATGGTTTGCCAATGGCATTCGCATCCTCTAGGATATCATCTTGGAGTGTTGGGCACACATCTTTTGTATGCTCAAGGCTTGTGTAAATTCTACATACCCTTGTTGCTTGTGTATTACCTGTAGCTAATCATTCTATAAGTGAGGTCAATTTTGTAATCTTATCTTCAAGGGAAGAGACATTTAAATCGTTCACATGTTGAGAAATGGTGTCTTGTTGTGGGCCGAAATGTTGAGAGTTCATGGCCATGATGTTGATTAGCTCCTTGACTTGGGTGGGGGTTTTGTTCACTATGGATCCTCCTCTCGCAGCGTCCATCATCCTTCACTCCATGGGTGTTAAACTCTCATAAAAATACTAGATGAGTAATTTCTCAGACACCTCATGTTGCGGACAGCTCGCACAAAGCCGCTTGAACCGTTCCCAGTATGCATGCAACATCTCATTATCCTCTCTAACATGCTCTGCATATTTCCTTGCAAATATTGGTGGCTCAAAAAGCTGAAAAGTATTTTTCAAGGAAAAGCTTCACCATATCAGTCCATGTCTTTACCGATCCAGACGGTATGTAGTGTAACAAGTCCTTCGTATGATCTGCGAGTGAAAAAGGGAAGGCTCACAGTTTAATCTGATCAATGGTTACGTTGTGTAGCTTTATGCTAGAGCATACTACATGGAATTCCTCAGATGCTTGTGCAGATTTTCATTCTCGAGTCCCCTAAAAGTAGGTAATAAATGAATTAGTTCAAATTTAAGTTTAAAGGAGACCGCGAGGTCTTAATAATTAATGTACAAAGGTTGTTGGGCCATCTCAGGGGCAGTTAGTTGGCGTAGAGTTTGTTCAGACATCTCGCGAATGTATGGTTGTTCGTAAGAGAGTTTCGTAAGCTATTCTTGTACTTGGACTTTGCCTGTGTTTGTTCGTAGACACCTTTAGTAGTGTCCGATTTGGATGATTATTCGCCCTTCTTTACTTCTCGCTTTAGTCTTCACAGAGTACGTTCTATCTCTGAATAAAATAATAAATCTATATCTGCACTCTTAAAAGATCGGAGAATAAAACACAAAAAAGAAAAAATAAAATAAACAAAAATTAAAATAAACTAAAATTAACTTAACCTCTTTGGCGCCACCCCCGGCAACTGTGCCAATTTTTTATGGGTGTCAAATCCACCAAGAATGTAACACCCCGGTTTTGGGCTTAGCGGTTTTGAGGTTTATTAGACGGTCTGGTGGACTGGGTTAGAGATTCGAGTCGGATTCAGGACTGTATATTTTTCGGTAAGATAAAAATATGGAAAAATAGTTGAAAATCATCTTTTAATATATATTGATTTTTGGTGGAATCAATTTTGGAAAATGGAAATCGAAAATATGATATTTTGTGTTAGTGACTAATATGCGATTTTTGGAAACTATTTTAAGTGCCTAAAATCAGAAGGGTCAAATCCTTAGAATCCTTAAGGAGCTAATCTACCAAGTGTTTTCTGGTGGTTTCTTCCTTTAATTAAACCATTTTAATCATGTGTTTTAAAAGGTCGTTAAAATGGACTAAATATCTAAAGTTAGTTATTAGCTTTTAAAAGAATTTCACGTAACTTTTTCCTAAACTTTTTCTCTCAGCTTCTTTTCTTCCAAACACTCAGAGTTTTATCAAAATCCAGAGGTAAAGAACTCATTTCACTCAGATTATTGATTTAAACTTGTTCATTTAACTTTGTTTTGCAAAATCTCATTGAAATCTTGTAGTTTCTTAGCTTTTAACAAGCCAATTGAGGGAGTAATCACATAACAGGGGTAAGGTACTTGATCTCCTCTGTTAAATGGTTCTTTATTGATATTCTCAAGTACTTGATCCTTGATATATAAGTTGTAATGTGGTTTTAATGTTTTATCCATGTTTGATTTAGTTATTTTGGAAATTTCAATGAATCATGGTGATTTTCGAAGTGGATTTGATTTCTAGTAATTGACGTGGATTTAATATATGTTTTGGATGTATTGTGATGTTGATAAGTTTTTTTTATTAATAGAATCCCGAAACTCTTGAATCTCTAATTAGTTAGCTTGCTAGTTTTGAGTTATTGTGGTGATATTCGAGTTTAATCTTTGCTGGAGGTAAAAGGATGTTAGGAAAGGGTTTTTGGATGTTTTTAGATGTTGATTAAAGGCTTGAATTGTTGTTTTATGGCTGGGTTATGTTTTGGAAATGTTTGATGGTGTTTTCGGTATGTTTCGAATGGTTTTTCAGTAGGCAACTTGGGAGTTGCGGGAGATTGTTGTTAGGTAATGGTTTGAATGCATTTTAATGCATTTATCCTTTGGTTGTATGTGATTAAAACAGGGGATAATCAAGGTGACAAAGCTTGACGTTGTTTGGTTTCTTGCTGGGAGCTTGTTTCGTGTTGGTAAGGAAGGCAAAGCGTATCTGTGAGTGGAAACTAGTTTAATTGCTTTACAAAGGTTTGTAAAGTTTGTTGGGAGCTTAGGGTAAGCGTGAGACACTTACCTAAGCTCGGAAGCAAGTTTCCCTTCTTTTGCTCTTGAATGTCGGTTTAGATATGAGCATTTTATTTGCATGTTTTGGTGATAAACATGGTATGATTTATTTACTGGTAATGCATAATTTTGAGGACATATACAGGGGTTTAAAACTATATCAAATGCTAGTGAGCATTGGTTTTCATTCCGAATGGGAATGGTGTTATTGCATTGGCAGTGAGATGTGCATATGTGGTATTTTATGAAATGCTTTGTAAAACAGTGAGTAAATGGTTTTGTAAATGATATATTGGCTATGTGACAACGGGAGAAAACAATCGGATATAGTTGGCATGCCATAGGATTAAAGGTGCACTATAAAATATGAACAAAATCGATCGTGGTCATGGGTCTTTGAGGTATTGTAGTTTAACAAGGACACTCGGACTGTTGGGACATCATTTGGGGTATACGGTTTAACTAGGCAACCCGAATTGATGGTGATCTAGTGGTTTAACTAGGCAAGGTCAGTGCTCTTGCAGTTTAACTAGGCAAGGGTGAAATCTCGCAGTTTAACTAGGCAAGGGTGTCAAATCTTGCATTTTAACTAGGCAAGGTTTGGGTTATCAGGCGGTTTAACTAGGCATGGTATGAGAGATCCGTGTATCCGATATGTGTATGAGATAGAGGTAGTCTATCCAGGTCACTATAAATGCCAATATATGTGAAAGTTCATGTGTTGAACCTTGTTTATAATGCTTTGGGAATATAAGTATGGTTTGGTAAAAATGCTTTGGAATTCAAGCATGGATTGTTTATGATGTTATAAAGGTTATTGTGTTTTGATTTGGCTGAAATCATGGAAAATGCTTAGGTTGTAAGCATGTTTTGAGAAAATCAAGCATGCGGTTTTAAAATGGTTTTATGCATCATTATTTATGAGCATTCTCACTAAGCATGTGTGTTTACGCTCTCTTTTCCTAATGATGTAGAGCATTAAAGTTCGGGGCAGCAAAGGCAAGGTTTGCAAAGATCCAAGAGATAAACTACTTTTGAGTATGCACTCAGTTTATGTTTTCGGTTAATAAGGCAATGTGTTCACCATGGATTTTGGGGAGATGTACATTTGCTTCATTGTGGATTTAAATGTGTTTCTATGTTGGTTTTTGATGATGGTTATATGTTGCTCAATTTGATGTTGTTCTTGTCTAAAGTTGAAGCTAGATGGATGATTAGGGATGCATCTAGAGTTTCCTTGTGGTTTACCATGTTGTACTGGTTGGACCAAGTTTAGTATGCTATGTTGAGTGTGTTGGTATGTTGCCTATGCTGATAGCTTAATTGTGCATTTTGGGTCGTAAGGCAAAGTGTTTTTAGGATGCATGCCTTTAGAATATCATTGGATGAGTGGAAGCCAATTGGTTACTGAGTTTATGTTGTTTTGGTTGCTTTTGCATTTAGGTATTGTTGTATGAAAGTTTATGGCATAATGAAGTGGTATAGTATTGAGGTAAGCATGTTAAATCGGCCAATTGTGACCATTCAGGTCCAGGCGTATCGGTACGCGTGTTCACGTATCGGTACGGGAAGCCATTTTGGGCTTGTTGTACCGGTACGCGGGCTAGGTGTTACGATACAAGAGCGTATCTTTAGCTTAGCGTACCGATACATGGGTTAGCGTATCGATACGGGAAGGTTGAGTTTATCTAGGGGATCGATACACGGTTTTGAGGATCAGTATGGGCCTTTGGTTTTGGTAAGGTATATCAGTACGCAAGGTCGTACCAGTACGGAAGTTGGCTACTGGCATTTTTGGAATTCGAACTAGAGAGGGCGTACCAATATTCAGACGGGCGTACTGATACCCATGGCAGCTAAGTTAGTTAATGGCTTTAGTAAAGTTCTATTTTCTTTTATTTTAGTCCCTGAATGTTGTGGAAGCAATTGAATGGGTTTGGATGATCGTATTGGGCTAATTTTTGGTATGTAAGCATGGAATATGTTTAATTAAGGGTTGGTAACATAAATATTGGTAAACTCCCTATTTTTAGTCAAAATTGCATTTTGGTCCCTAATCAGTGTTATGGCTAATTGAATATCGTTACGATGCCCGATTGAGATAAGTGCTCACCTATAAACAGTATGAACATGTAGGCAAGCGTTAATACATCTAGACAAGTTAAAAGAAAAAAAACATGGACGTGTTTTGGGTTAAACCTTTATGGTTTACTTCAGTAAACCTAATATAACTTTCTCGGTTCGGTCTTGCGACTAGGCCCGTGATTGTGTAAATTCTTGGTGATTGTTTAATGTTCCGTTGGGGTATGATTGGGGACACATTGCCTATTATCGAGGATTTTAAATGTGTTTTAAAGTTAACTTGGATCCTTTGCCTGATGCTAGCCTAACTCTAATGTGTTTTGATACTATCGGGATTGGGTAAAATAATGAGACAGAAGAGAACCTCCCTCATGTTTTACCTCATCCTTCTCCCGTAGTTCCTCCAGTTGATGTTGGGGTGGGTGAACCACCCTAGGTTCATCAACTACCAGTGTATGGCGATTTGACTCCTTTAGTTCAGGCGATAACAGGAGATTTTCAAGCAGCGATGGCTGGAGTGCCAGCGCAGGTACCGAAACTTGTTGTGGTGGTAAATCAAGGTTTACCTTTGGAGCGTTTGAGGAGTTTGGTAGGTGTGGAGCTTCAAGGTTTGATCCTTGAGGCATCTAAAGGTTGGCTGGGAAAGATGGTCCGCATCATGGATCAGATGGGATGCAACGAGGAGCGCAAGCTGGGTTGCACGGTATCTCTGCTGCAGGGGGATGCATATCATTGGTGGGTGACCACTATTGCTAGCGTTCCTAAGGCGGATGTTACTTGGGAGTTCTTTCGGAGAGCTTTCAAGAGGAAATACCTTGGTGCTCAGTACTTGGATATGAAAAAGCGTGAGTTTATGTCGCTATCTCAGGGAAGCATGTCTGTTGCTGAATACGAGGTAAAGTTTATCCGGTTGAGTCAGTATGCTCTAGAGTTGGTTCCAGATGATCAGCAGAGATGTGCCAGGTTCTGTTATGGACTTGTAAAGGACATTAACAGGTTGCTGCACCTGCTAGGGGCCGAGGCCGTGGCAGGGGTAATTTTCAAAGACACGAGGATGGTCAGAGGGGTATGGCACATGCTGTAGCGGTGAGACCTGAAGGTGGAGGACCGGCTCGAGTCTTTGCTCACTATGAGGGCCGTAATGACACAGATGTGATCGCAGGTACTTTTACTTTGCAGTCCTTCTCATTGTTATCCTTGATTCGAGGTCTACGCATTCATATATCTTGAGTGAGCATGCATCTAGGCTGAATATTCCTGTTGAGATCTTAGATGTTGGTATATTGGTCACAAGTTCTTTTGGGGAAACAGTTACAACAAGAAGGTTGTATCGGCGATGTCCTTTGGTGGTACAAGGTCATGAGTTTGCTGTAGATCTGATGGAATTGCCATTCCATGGTTTTGATATCATTTTGGGTATATATTGGTTGAGTGAGCACAGTGCAGTTGTGGATTGTGAATCCAAAAGGATATCCTTGAGGTTGGCCGACGACTATGAAGTTGTGGTGGTTGGTGAGAATGTTAAGTTTCTATCCAATGTGGTTTCGGCTGTTAGAGCGGAGAAGATGATGTTTGATGGCTGCCAAACTTATTTGGCTATTGTTATGAATCCAGAAGCTAAGGGTGTTCGAGTGTAGGACATTCGGACCGTGTGCGACTTTTCTGAGGTTTTTCCTGAGGAGTTGTCGGGTTTACCTCTGGATAGGAAGATGGAGTTTTGTATTGAGACTTATGGGGGTACAACACCGGTATCCATTGCTCCTTATAGGATGGCCCCGAAAGAATTGAAGAAGTTGAATTCACAACTTCAGGAGTTGTTGGACCACGGGTTCATTCGACCAAGTGTTTCTCTGTGGGGTGTGTAGCGATGTCCTTTTTTGTTTCTCATCGCTAAATAAAAACGAGGATTTTTGGAAAGGTGTTTTTGAAAGGTGTTCGTGATTCTTTGGATATAAAATATTTATTCTGTGGGGTTTTTTTTTAAAGAAACCGCATTTAAAAAAAATGGAGTCGCCACCGGCCACTTAGGTAGGCCGGACACCATAAAACCAGAGATTTAAAAAGACAAGGTTCGGGAGTCGGTTACGGATGGGGAAGGATTAGCACCCCCACACTGCCCAAAATTGGTACCTTAATAATTACCGCTTTATTAATATCGGATTTTCCGGATTAAAGTTACGATTATTTTAAAATTCGGTCATAATTGCGAATAAATTTTAAGGGCCCCGTTATCTGAGAATAAACGCCCAACCACTATCACTACGCTTGATACTGGCCCCGTTTACGCTCGGATAAAAGGACTCCGCATTAACAAGTTATATCTCGATATGCAATCTTAATGGCAAAAGCGTAAAATATGTAAAATATAATAAATATTGACATACCAGAATACTAATTTAACATAAATGATATTCTAGACTAAAACATGTATATATACATATTATTCTAAATAATAGATAAAAACAACTATAATATTTCAAAATAACAAGGCAGGAATAAGTACATATAGACGAACAAATATTAAAAAAATGCATACTAGTAATAAAACATATTTCAACATATACGGGTCAACATATCGTACAAAAAGGGTAAATATATTAACATGTAGCCCTAAAAAACAAGAAAGCACACACATATAAAATACAAAGTACGCCATGTACGAATCAACTAAAACATAACATGCTTAATATGAATAACCGGATAAAAGACGCATGACCATTATAATCTTAATACACATATATATGTATACATAAAATACGAGTCATATACGAGGGACATAAAATAAAATAAAATAATAGAATACATCAACATATACGATTATAATACGAACATTAGTATTTACAAAGAATAATGGAGGATGAAATGAAAGAAAAACAAAAGTCAGTGGCGTAAATTAAAGAGCAATAATATGTAATTTAGGGACTAAATTGCGAAACAAACAAAACCTAAAAGGACAGTAATTGTAATTAGACCAAGGGGCAGACTCAAAGTGAAAAATTCAAAAACGCGGGATGGTTAAGGGCGTAATTTTACCATTCAGAAACTGATTCGGTGTAATTTAGGGACTAGATTATAACCTTTTGAAATATCAGGGGGACTGGGATTGTGATTATACCATGCGGCAAGACAAAAATGAAAATATTGAAAACGCGGTGGGATTAAGTGTGTAATTTACCCATTTAGCAAAATAATAATAACTATAAAAGCCCCCCTTTAAGGCCGAAATCAAAATTTTAGCCATTTGCTTCATTTTCTGGTTTTTACAAGAACCATGTTCTTCGTTTTTCTCTCGACTGTTCTTCTGAAACCCAGAATCCGGCGGTCAGCCGCCGTGTTCTCCGCCGCCGGCCGCCGCTAACCGGCACCGGCGTGACTCCAAAACACTCCAAAACGACCCCCTCCTCATCCTCAATACGAATCCTAGGTTGGATTCAGAGGATATACCTCTATTCGCCCTAGATCTAGGAAATACGAACCAAAAAAAATATTTTTTAGACCAAAACAAAACTACAAAGGGTCTTCTCCTCCCTTTAGTTCACCAGACCTGGCTTGTAGAAGCCGAAAGGCTTATCACTGAGGAAGGGAAGACCCACAAACGACGCCGGTAAGACTACTCTCCCTTTTTTTGTTTCAGTTTTTTTTGTTCTATTTCGTATATGCATGTAAAGAAAACAAGTAAGAAAAAGGAGACAAAAATTTACCACTGGACTGTCTTTTGATTATCACTTGACTTGTTACAAAATTTTTTGTTTCTACAAGATCTCCGTTCTCCCTTTTTTGTTCTTACTCTCGTGTTTTTTTTTCATCCCCCCCCGTTACAAAAGTTCCCGTTTCATATATATTATTGTCCCTGTTTGTTGCAAGTTGCATCTTCTTTTTCAGATCTGAACTGACACTTTTGCTTGTTGTCATGGGCATATTCTGAACACGGGGAATGAATATCGGCGCGGTGGCGATATGGACATTCTGCCGGCGGTGAGGGACAGCGTTCTCGGCCGTTAGATCAAATCTGATCTAACGGTCGAGATGGCTTGAAGAACGATCGGCTGGATGAAGCCTCGATTTGATGAGACGGCGGCGATTTCGCCACGTGGAGCTCCGCAATCGAGGAGTCGTAACGCGCGTGGATCTTTACGCGCGTGGGATATTAAAGCGTCCGCGCGTGGACCACACGCGCGCGTGGCACTCGAACGGTCCATACGTGTGGAACACACGCCTGGCATATATTTTTGACCTCCTGGTTGCATCGTGGCCATTGGATCAGATCTTGATCCAACGGCCCACAGTTACCTGCACATTGTAATTAGATGAGATTCAGATTTGGGCCAACCGGGCCTTGTAATTGGACTTGGACTTCATTTTTATTTGGGTTTAATATATATTTAATTTTTTCATTTTACCAGCCCAGTAATATTAATAATAATAATATAATTATAACAACAATACATATACATACGAAAATGTATACTTATATTATACAATCATTAATTAATATAATATTCTAGTATACGTACGTATAATCATACATATAATTAACATAACATCTATATATTAATCAAGTACACTCATACTCTAGATACATACGCGACATACATACACCCCTAATACGTATACATAGCTTATACATGCACACACCACCTTATATTAGCAACATTCATATAATAAATATACATGCAATATTAATATATTTACAAGTGAAAATGAGTGATTCTGATTTGCCCCTCTTTGCTTGTTCTCATAGAATGGGAAACAAAGCAAAGATTCATAAGCACTAATTTTTATCGGACTTTCCTGTTTGTAGCCTTGGAAAAACGAATTCTTTTGACATCATCGCTCTTCCTTGGCTGAATCTTCAGGCTCGTAAGTTCTTCCTATATAAAGCTTCGTCACCTTCCGATCTTAGAGCTACTGTGCTCTTCCTATATAGAACCCTTCGCTCTCGACATCCCGAAT